>OZ005735.1:37094771-37694771 GCA_963930755.1 Eudasyphora cyanicolor | reverse complement strand
TCGGAATATTCTTCGCTATCAAAAGCATTTGTTTCGAAATCTAAAAGTTCTTCCTGATTTAATTCTTCTAATTCTATTTCTCCTTCGATGGGCATTCTGGACAATGTGTCAGCAACCACGTTTTCTGAACCCTTTCGATGCTCGATTTTAAAATTATAAGCTTGGAGCTGAAGTGACCATCTTGCTAATCTGCCGCTTAAGTCTTTTAATGACATCAGCCATTTTAAACTAGCGTGGTCTGTGATGATTGTGAATTTCATCAGTTCCACGTATGGACGGAATCTCTTTACTGCTAAAACGGCAGCTAAACATTCTTTTTCCGTTACCGAATAATTCCTTTGGCAAGCGTTTAGTTTTTGGGAATAGAACGCAATAGGATTTTCATCACCATTGTCGTTCTTTTGGAATAGTACAGCTCCTATCCCAAATTCCGATGCATCGCATTGGATAAAAAACTCATTTCTAAAATCTGGGTGACGTAGCACTGGGGCCGACGTAAGAGCTTGTTTTAATTCTTGAAAAGATTCTTTGGCTTTCGGAGTCATCTCAAATTTCTGACATTTCTTGAGCGTATCAGTAAGTGGTGCTGATATGGAGGCGAAATCTTGTATAAACCTACGGTACCACCCCGCGGTTCCCAGGAAACTTCGAACCTCCCTCGGAGATTTTGGTAAACCGATCTTCTGAATCGCGTTTACCTTCTCCGGATCAGTCTTTAAAATGCCATTCCCTATAATAAACCCTAAATATTTAAGCTCGCGAAAGCAAAACAAGGATTTATTCAAACCTATGGTGAGATTGGCCCTTTTTAAGCACTCAGCAACTTCTCTTAAGATCTTTATATGGGTGTGAAATTCGTCTGCAATTATGAGGAGATCATCCAAGTAAATAAATACATTGGACTTCAGTCTAGCCGGTATGACTTTGTCCATAAGTCTACATAATCTTTGCGCCGCATTGCATAGACCAAACGGCATTACCCTAAACTGGTACAGCGGTCGACCCGGCACAGTGAAGGCTGTATATGGTTTGGCTTCCTCTTCCAGCTCTATTTGCCAAAACGCATATTTGAGGTCGACGCTGCTGATGTAATGCGTTTGGTCTATTCTACTCAGAATCCCATCAATGTTTTGTAGTGGGTACGCATCTTTGATGGTTAACGCATTAAGTTTCCTTGCGTCAAGGCAAAACCTATTCTTTCCAGGTTTTCTAACCACTGTTGTCCTATTGCTCCACGGTCCATCACTCTCTTCGATCACATTTAGAGCGAGCATATTATCTATCTCGTTGTACACGATTTTTTGGACCGCAGGAGAAATAGGATAGTGTTTATCCTTGACCGGATTTGCACCCTCTATCAATTTTATTGCGTGTTTTTCTAGATTGGTACAACCCAATCCATTTTTCTCAAAAGTAGGAAATATGCTTATCACTTCATCTAATTCTTTTTGTTGTATCGGCGATAAAATGTGTACGTTCGACTTATCTTGGCTGGAATGGCCATGTATTTGATATTGTAAATCAGAATTTAGTTCGGCTATTGACATTATTTCTGGGGCCAACTCGAATGCTCTCCAGAAATCAACTCCTAGATATAAGGCTTGCTCTAGGTCAGGGCAAAGGTATAGGCATATTAGCTCTTCTCTCTGATTATACTCTACCAGGGCATTAATTTTCCCTAAAATTCGGTGAGGGTGCCCTGAAGCTGTTCGAATAGTCGAGGAATAACTAGTTAGCTCCAATCCTAACTCTTCAACTAGTTCTCGACAGCCTTTCCCTAATAGACTGACCGAAGCACCAGAATCTAACAGGCCTCTTATCTCTTTATTTCTGATCTTCACCACGGCATATGGTCGTTGGTCTTGTTTGGTATTAAATTTTAGAACGGCTTCGCTAATGGAATTTCTCAAAATTTTGTTCTCCTTTTGTCGCTTTCTTAGCTTATATATCCTTTCTTTGGATTTCATTAATTTCTGACTCCTAGAATAATTCGTATTTGGGACAATTACAGTTTCTTTCGCACTTGAAGTTACATTATTTGGGACAATCACCTTATTTTGTACTTCTGGAGAGGCCTTACTTGGCTTATCTTCAAATATTCTATTTCTTATTATCTCGTAATTTTTTTCTCTAACCTCTAACGGTAAATAATGACGAATTGTAGAGTAATCTATTCTAACATCATTTTGTTGTTCTAATTCTTCGCTTGTGTCGATGTTGCGGGTTGTTCCACAGAACGTTGGTTCCCCGCGACAACCACGTTCTTCCGTGTGTTTCCCGAACGGCAGTTGATACATTTGGGACTAATAGTATTTTGTTTGCCACATTTAAAACAAAATAGTGTGCGCTGTGCAGCAGGACAGTCTCTAAAAACATGACCCGGATTCTGACAATTCCAGCAGACTACTACTGCACTCAATGCGGCGACCTCTTCGCCATCATCGAGCACTTCAAAAACTTCAAAGTCTTCTCTATCTTCCTGGATAGCGCTTACTCTTATTGCCCTATTTGCTACCGGTACTGTTGGGACTGGGTCGCGTTTGAAAAAAGTTCTTTCCACCTCTAGACATTCTACGCGAAGTTGTTCTAGGGAGGACACCGGCATCGAATACACTATGCTAGAAAGAGATTTCCTTAAATTTTTCTTAGCTAAACTTATCATCTCGTATTCCGAGACTGGACGATCCAGCTTCGAACGCATTAAGTTTAAGTCGTGGAAGAAAGAGTCGATACTTTCTCCAGGCATTTGTTTCCTTTCAAGAATATCTCTCATTTCTTCAAAACATGTACGACGAGTTTTAAATCTCTCCATCAGAGCGTGTTTTAGAGATGGCCAGCTCGAAACATTATTGCTTCTTTGTTGAAGCCAGAACCACTCGTATGCAGGTCCTGATACCAAAATGTGGAATTCATTTAATATATCATCCCAGAGCAACTTATAATGTTGTTGGAAATACTCCAAACGATAGATGAAATCTTCTACAAGCAAACTGTTAGGATTTCCTGTGAATAATAACCCGAACCTTTCCACTTTTATCCCTCTCTGTCCACCACCATTCATAATGCTGGGTACTACATTATTCATCGGTGTCTCTGAGGCTCTATTCTGTCTATATGTTGGTGGGGGAGATGTGGATTGTCTATTTGAGGACGTACCTGCTGCATCAGATCTGTTTTCTGTATTTCTGGGCATATTACTCTGTCCATTAGCTATATTCGTCACCACCTCACTGAGCTTCCCTATTGCCGCATAAACCTTTTCCATCTCCTTACTTACACTTTCCTGGACAAGTTGCTGCAGATTAAGTTGGGTGTTACTCACACTTTCTGTTACCAGATCCCTAATCATATTATCTACTTCCCCTGGTTGATTTACAATTTGACTATTTGGGTCAGGCGGGGCCATATTAGCAAATGCTCTGGCAGCTGCGCTAGTACTCGCATTAGGAGCGTTAATACTATGCGACATATCTACTATAGACGGGTCTATGGTTTGCATGGGATGTGACATTCTATCTTCTTTTCTCCACTTCCGAAACTTGGGTTGTGATTGTACCGAAATTCTGCTAATATCAAAAGCTGACAGACGATTCCTTTTGCTTCTTCTTTTCCCTTCCGCAAACTCGCTCATTAGTTCGCCTAAAAATTTTGGGGCTATTTCCGGACTATTTATATTACTTATTTTCCGCGATACGTACCTACAGATCTTTAAATCATATGCGATAAGTCATTTAATGATATCGAATCACAACGACAATAAAAAAAACAACAAAATAAAAAAAAAATAAATAATAAACACGTAATACTTCACATCAGATATAAAACAAACACATATATTACTTAAGACAAACACAATTGAATATTTCTTCACAATTAACAAATTAGGGGATTACTGAATGTATTTTCAGAGCTTTGCTAGGATTTTCTCGTGTGGGTTAAATTTTCTTTTCTCTATTTGTTGAGATTCATTTCATCTAAAAGTGTCCCTTTGGTTGTCATAGTTGGTGTATTGAAAGACAGGACGTAAAAACACGAATTTGAACATATCTTATTAGTTAGTTTTGTGCCACGGCATTTTCTCTAGAAGAAAATAGAGAATAAGATCTCGTGGCGGCAGGTACTAGGACAATACAGATCGTAAACATTACATATTACAACAGCTATTGCACCTTTCCCGCCTTACACATTCTAACACCTATGGACTTTACGTTAACATTAAAAAAAAAACAAATATATACTGGTCATACACAATACAATCACTGTTACACATAAACGAACAAGTGTTATTGCACTGACCCTTCTGTACTTGGTACGAATACCCTAAAATTTCTATGATTCTAAAACTAATATTGCACAAATAACTCATTTATTGTAAAAAATGTAGCTGCAATATCAGCAAGAGCTTTGAAACTTGCGGTAGTTCGCCTTATGGACTATTGCATTCTTAATTCTATTGATTTTGTGCTTAGCTGTTACTACACATGTCTTAATTTTTTATGCCACCGCCATATTTTGCCGCCATTTGCAGTTTGTGGCGTCTCTAAGAGCGCGGAATGGTGCGGCTTGCTCGCTTCGCGCGGCTTGTGCACAGGCGCAAATGGCTAAATGGCGGTTAGGCATTAGCATTTTTAAATTGGGCGCCATACTGTTACGTGCCCCCTAGTCACAACGAGGGGGCTAAGGTGGCTTCCGGCAGCTCAGAATGACTCACATCTAGGGTGGTCCCAACCCTTCTACACTTAGCCCAGAGGGACGAACACTAATTTTGAAAAAAGGTCACTCTTACAAACATTCAACACAAAAAAAAACGATCATTACAAACACTAAATACACCACCAATGACAAGGGAGCTTGATCTTTGCTCCCACACTTAGCCCTCCCTTCCATGGTCCTTAAACTTCCTCCTTTAATTTATTAAGGACCCCACATTCCACACACTTACCTCACAAAACTCTTACATTCACCAAAAATCCCCTCACAAAAACTTTACCACATAATTCTTCTTAACATATTACATAGAAACTACATTTATTAACATATATTTGGTCCTTAATCCTATACAAATCAATTTTTAAACGAATCTTAATTCTAACAAACTCACATTTATGAAAACTAACAACCTTAAAACACCTATCCTAACAAAATCACTAACACCAGTATCGTTCTTTACACTAAACGTGAGCCATTTACTCAGAATCACACAAAAACTTTTAGACCTTACATACACAGCCCCTTTTGGCTCGCAAACAATAAAAATAACACAAAATCACCTAACCAAAAGAGCTCTCTTAAGTTGGTATCTGATCCTACAATTTACGGATCACAAAACACTAATATTTACTCTCGCGGTCTAGGTCGCCTTCTGCAAATCTTACACTCACCAAACTCAAAACAAACAAACCTGGTATTAATAACCTTTTACAATTTCCTGTACTTAAATTTAACACTTTAAAACGACAAAAAAAAAATCTTAATCTAATCTTTTTTCTTTCACTTAATGTAATATTTCTCTTCCAATCCAAATGTTGTTAATACATATTTCTAATATTTTTATTTTCTATTTCATGTGCCGCTCTATATGGCTATCTCTGCTTGAGGCTTGGGTCTCGGAGGCGGACACTTCGCCTACAGCTCTTTCTCTCAAATATCACGGAATTCTCGTAAGTATTGTGTATTTACATTACCTTATATTCCGGCAATTAATAATGTGTATTCTTCCTTTATAGTTACAATTCGCTGAACAGACACCGACGACGGTAGATATTGCGATGGATGCGTCGTTTGGCACACGGCTGGTTCCTCCGTTCGACAGTACCAGCAAATCGTCAATATTGGAAGTCAAATCGGCGTCGCATTCACACCAAACACATAAAGCTCGGGCTGATTGGATTGAGGTATCTTCCTTCAGCTTTGGGGTCACCAATAGTGAGAATTTTGAGGCCACAAAAGATGCGAGACACTTAACCAAAACAAAGAGCTCTGGCCTCCGTATGACGGAGATCCTGGAGGCCAGTAGACAAATTTCCTTACTCTCAGTTCCTTTGGCGAACTTTAAATTAAACGACAAGACACATTTCACATCAAGCAACTCAATTTAGCGACATCACACAAACACTTACAATTTAATTTCTACGCCAAAACACGGTTTACTTGCAAGTATTTAGTCTTATTGTTAGTTACTTATCACCAAAGTCAATATGTATTGTTTTAATATTGATGACTTATCCACAATAAACGTTTTAAGTTCATACAAAATAAAATCACAAAGGTATATCAATTTGAACTTCTTTTATCAACCTTTCCTCTCCGAGACACTTGTTACAATGCTCGGCTTTCCCATCAACCTGCTTTTTTATAAGCTGCCAATTGACACAAACACAATTTTCCCACAATTTTCCGGCATTTCCCTCTAAAACTATGTTGTTATGTGTTTTTATTATTTACTTTCCTTACACCAACAATTTGCCTTAATTTCGTCCATCTTTTTCTTTCTGTGTTGCATCGTGTAGTATGATATGTCAACACCCCTTTAATTCTTCAAAGGGCGCGCGTATTTCCTCGCGCGTATCGCATTGCGCGTATGGCGTTGCGCGTATCAGCTGCCATCGTCGGCTCAGGTTCGCACGCAACGGCGTCAAAAAAAACTTCTTTGGACTGTGGTTTCTCAGTGCCACATGCCATTTCCTTTATATATTTTTGTCGTAACAGGAGCAGATTTTCCTTGACTGAAAGAAAATCTACCGACATCTACCTCAAATCATACAATATTGGACGGGCGAAATCACGCTAATATCACCCAGCTCATAATCCATTGGGAAGATGCCTGGAGGCCTAGGCGGAACCGTGGACAACGGTGCTGATCCCTTTTTCACTGGCACAGTGATAACGCGAAGGTAAGTGTGACTTCTACTCACTACTGCCGGCTTCTCACATACTTTATTTACCATCTAGATTATGTGGGTGTCCTCCTCCACTGCATGCTTGACCCCACGGATCTTGCGGGTTCCTTCCTTGGCATCACGGACTCTCACAGCGCCCACGAGGAGCACACATCAGCGGCGCGGCAGCAGCAGTGCGGCAGCAGCCACAACACCAGTGCGCCAGCAGCCGGTAGCTGAATACCATCAACCGCAGCAGCAGTGGCGGTCGTTCCGGGGACATTTCCACAACAGCGACGACCGAGGTAATGTAGCCTTGTGTGACGTCCCTTTAGAAACAAATGGATGTGATCCTTATACCATAAAAACAACATGGCTGTTATGAAAGTATGGGACGATTTTGTTCGAATAAAAATACTCGTCCTCTGGTGAGAGGGGAATAGAGAAATTTTCCACCAAAAAAAATGGATTATTTGTTTATCAATTTGATTGCTGTGTACCATTGCCAGGCTGAGCGCTCAGATGGACGGACATGATACACAGACGGACGGACTGATTAAGAACAATTTAATTTTAAACATCAACACGCAACATACCACATCCTTTTCACGAAATTTTCCATCACCAAATCGCAAAGTGCCTGCCCTATGTCCTCGTAGCCTCACGAATTCTAAGTTTGAGGTCTTGAATCGGCGCAGGGCTTTTGGAAAGAAGTTTCTTAATTTGGCAGCGAATACTGCTTAAATTGTGGAAAATCAGTTCAGATTTAGATATAAACAAATATATACAGGCTTTCCAATAAGTGATATGATTTCTTTGAAGAAAAAAAAATATTGTTATCTCCAAACTTTCCTCGCAACAATTCATTTGTTTAATACCACATCCTTTTCACGAAATTTTCCATCACCAAATCGCAAAGTGCCTGCCCTATGTCCTCGATGGCCTCACGAATTATATCTTTGAGGTCTTGAATCGACGCTGAGCTGTTGGCGTAGACCTTATCTTTCACGAGATCTCGTTGGCCAATTGAGTTCACCTCATCGAGAAACTTTGCCCATAACAGAGCAATGTTCTCGTTGCTTGTGTGGCACGCAGCGCCGTCTTGTTGAAAGTAAACTTTGTCCAGATCAATACCATCCAACTCCGACCATAACAAATTATTAATCATCCATCGATATCGCAATCCATATCTGTTGATCCAACCTCATTTTCGAAAAAGTAAGGTCCAATGACCCCGCCGGACCACAAACCGCACCAAACAGTCACACGTTGAGGATGTAGAGGCTTCTCAACAATAACACTTGGGTTTTCCAAGCCCCAGATGCGACAATTTTGCTTGTTGACGTAGCCACCGAGGTGGAAATGGGCCTCATCAGTCAAGATGATTTTTCGATGGAATTCCGGATAATTTTCATGCATTTCAAGGACCCAATCAGCAAAGACACGACGTTGTTGATGATCGGCCGGCTTGAGTTCTTGTGTTAACTGAACTTTATAAGCCTTAAAGCCCTTTATAAGCCCATGTCTTTAGCCCAATTCCAAAGAACGACGAGGAATGGACAAACCTGGGCTTTCTTCAACACTTTGGGCTACAGCAGCTTGTCTTGTCCCAACAGCTCGAATTTTTCCACCAATTTCTGCATTGCGGACCGACAGACAAGGTGCTTTACGACGAGCCAAAAATGCTTTAGTTTTGCGAACTGTGACTGCAAGATACAAGCATACATATGTATGTATGCATACCATTTATGTTACTCTTTTTTCATTTTCCCATTCGTAAATAAATGTATACATACATACATAGGTATGTGTGTGTGTTCTATTTGCGCCAATTCAACAAAGCGCCACCAGGCGATTTGTATCAGCATCATCCATGTACAAACGAATGCAAGGTTGCCATGGTATGCGGTAAATGGATGTTGTCGATGAAAAACGCAAGGTGACGCTTTCTTGAATAGTCGGTTTTTGTTATTCAATTCTATAAATATTCAATTGAATTCTACATAAATAATAAAATGTTAAAATGAGAGCAACTAAAAATAAAATAAAATTAAGTTTTTAAGTGAATTTCTGTGTCATATGGCACGTTCTTCAATCGCTTCAGCGGGCAACGTTACGGCTACGGCAAATATAAGTTACGACTACGTATGCCTTACCTTGCCTTTGTGAACATACAAATTATACATTCAAATTATTTCTACCAATTTGCAAAACAGAATTGGTAATGTTTTTTTTTAACAAAAATGAAATTTTTGAATGGGCACGACGTTCTGATCCCATTTTGGGATCTCCTTTTAGGCATGTGTTGATGTCTTAAATCGTGTCCTTAGGTCCCGACGGTGGGAATTAGTGTCCTGACCCCCACTTCGAAACTGAAATCGAGAAAGTTTGTTCAACAAAAAAGCGATTCTTTGAACAAATAGTACGCCGATGTATTCGTCTTGATTCCGTCTTTAATTTGAGGTACAAGTCGGAATCTTAAATCGTGTCCTTAGGTCCCGTCGGTGGGAATTAGTGTCCTGACCCCCACTTCGAAACTGAAATCGAGAAAGTTTGTTCAACAAAAAAGCGATTCTGTGAACAAATAGTACGCCGATGTATTCGTCTTGATTCCGTCTTTAATCTGAGGTACAAGTCGGAATCTTAAATCGTGTCCTTAGGTCCCGTCGGTGGGAATTAGTGTCCTGACCCCCACTTCGAAACGGAAATCGAGAAAGTTTGTTTAACAAAAAAGCGATTCTGTGAACAAATAGTACGCCGACGTATTCGTCTTGATTCCGTCTTTAATTTGAGGTACAAGTCGGAATCTTAAATCGTGTCCTTAGGTCCCGTCGGTGGGAATTAGTGTCCTGACCCCCACTTCGAAACAGAGATCTGGAAAGTTTGTTCAACAAATAAAGCGATTCTTTGAACAAATAGTACGCCAATGTATTCGTCTTGATTCCGTCTTTAATTTAAGGTACAAGTCGGAATCTTAAATCGTGTCCTTAGGTCCCGTCGGTGGGAATTAGTGTCCTGACCCCCACTTCGAAACTGAAATCGAGAAAGTTTGTTCAACAAAAAAGCGATTCTGTGAACAATCGTACAAGCGTACGCCGATGTATTCGTCTTGATTCCGTCTTTAATCTGAGGTACAAGTCGGAATCTTAAATCGTGTCCTTAGGTCCCGTCGGTGGGAATTAGTGTCCTGACCCCCACTTCGAAACGGAAATCGAGAAAGTTTGTTTAACAAAAAAGCGATTCTGTGAACAAATAGTACGCCGACGTATTCGTCTTGATTCCGTCTTTAATTTGAGGTACAAGTCGGAATCTTAAATCGTGTCCTTAGGTCCCGTCGGTGGGAATTAGTGTCCTGACCCCCACTTCGAAACAGAGATCTGGAAAGTTTGTTCAACAAATAAAGCGATTCTTTGAACAAATAGTACGCCAATGTATTCGTCTTGATTCCGTCTTTAATTTGAGGTACAAGTCGGAATCTTAAATCGTGTCCTTAGGTCCCGTCGGTGGGAATTAGTGTCCTGACCCCCACTTCGAAACTGAAATCGAGAAAGTTTGTTCAACAAAAAAGCGATTCTGTGAACAAATAGTACGCCGATGTATTCGTCTTGATTCCGTCTTTAATCTGAGGTACAAGTCGGAATCTTAAATCGTGTCCTTAGGTCCCGTCGGTGGGAATTAGTGTCCTGACCCCCACTTCGAAACTGAAATCGAGAAAGTTTGTTCAACAAAAAAGCGATTCTGTGAACAAATAGTACGCCGATGTATTCGCCTTGATTCCGTCTTTAATTTGAGGTACAAGTCGGAATCTTAAATCGTGTCCTTAGGTCCCGTCGGTGGGAATTAGTGTCCTGACCCCCACTTCGAAACTGAAATCGAGAAAGTTTGTTCAACAAAAAAGCGATTCTTTGAACAAAAAGTACACTGATGTATTCCTCTTGATACCCTCTTTAATTTGAGGTACAAGTCGGAATCTTAAATCGTGTCCTTAGGTCCCGTCGGTGGGAATTAGTGTCCTGACCCCCACTTCGAAACTGAAATCGAGAAAGTTTGTTCAACAAAAAAGCGATTCTGTGAACAAATAGTACGCCGATGTATTCGCCTTGATTCCGTCTTTAATTTGAGGTACAAGTCGGAATCTTAAATCGTGTCCTTAGGTCCCGTCGGTGGGAATTAGTGTCCTGACCCCCACTTCGAAACAGAGATCTGGAAAGTTTGTTCAACAAAAAACCGATTCTGTGAACAAATAGTACGCCGATGTATTCGTCTTGATTCCGCCTTTAATTTGAGTTACAAGTCGGAATCTTAAATCGTGTCCTTAGGTCCCGTCGGTGGGAATTAGTGTCCTGACCCCCACTTCGAAGCAGAGATCTGGAAAGTTTGTTCAACAAAAAAGCGATTCTTTGAACAAATAGTACGCCGATGTATTCGTCTTGATTCCGTCTTTAATTTGAGGTACAAGTCGGAATCTTAAATCGTGTCCTTAGGTCCCGTCGGTGGGAATTAGTGTCCTGACCCCCACTTCGAAACTGAAATCGAGAAAGTTTGTTCAACAAAAAAGCGATTCTTTGAACACATAGTACGCCGATGTATTCGTCTTGATTCCGTCTTTAATTTGAGGTACAAGTCGGAATCTTAAATCGTGTCCTTAGGTCCCGTCGGTGGGAATTAGTGTCCTGACCCCCACTTCGAAACTAAAATAGCTAAAGTTTGTTCTACCAAAAACCGATTCCTGGCATAAACTACACACCACCGTCTTCGTCTTTATTTCCTCTTTAATTTGAGGTGCAAGTCGGAATCTTAAATCGTGTCCTTGGGTCCCGTCGGTAGGAATTAGTGTCCTTGCCACCCCCTTTCCTACAGTAATCAGGAAAGTTTGTTCAAGCAAAAACTGATTCTTGGCACAAACTACACACCAACGTGTTCGTCTTGATCCCCTCTTTCATTTTAGGTACAAGTGGGAATCTTAAATCGTGTCCTTAGGCCCCGTCGGTGGGAATTAGTGTCCTTGGGCCGCCCCATTTTATACAGAAATCGGGAAAGTTTGTTCTACCAAAAACCGATTCTTGGCATAAACTACACACCAACGTGTTCGTCTTGATCCCCTCTTTAATTTGAGGTGCAAGTCGGAATCTTAAATCGTGTCCTTTGGTCCCGTCGGTAGGAATTAGTGTCCTTGCCACCCCCTTTCCTACAGTAATCATGAAAGTTTGTTCCACCAAAAACCGATTCTTGGTACAAAGTACACACCAACGTGTTCGTCTTGATCCCCTCTTTTATTTGAGGTACAAGTCGGTGTCTTAAATTGTACCATTGGATCTCCAGGAAGCTATCCTGACCTTCAGTGGAAATTGGAATCAATAATTTGGATAAATAATGACACATTTCCATATATGGGTGATTTAATATGATCCCAAAGTTGTTCAAGTTTCACGTCGTGTACGTAACATGCATTAAAAACATTTATTTTTGTCATTTTGCACAATAAAATTAATATTTATTTAGAATTTTTCAGCCGTCGGTAACTTTTTCTACTGTCAGTGGGCCATAACAGTTGATAAAAGGCGTACTTTTGCCTTCTAAATACGGTTTTACGCTTCTCTGTGTCACCCTGTTATTTCGTGTTATCGGTAGTTATCGAAAGTTACCGACGTCGGTATCTTCACGCAGGTGATTTATAAAGAAGTTCCGTCCCGTAGCGAGTATTCTATCAGTGACGAACGAATAGAAATTTGATTTCGGCGAGTGATTTTTTTGAGCATTTTAAGACCGATTTTCGAGATTTTTTTGTAATTATCATATTTAGAAAATTAATATCGTTCGTTAAGTGCCAAAAAAGTTCAAAAAAAAGACTCCAGAAAACTATTTTTTTCGCGTTTCAAAATCATTCCTATTCGTTCGTAACTCACGCAAATGTAAACAAAGTCACGACGGAACATCTTTATAAATCTACTTTCTTTGGTTCAAATGACATTCATTCGGTCAAACCAAAGAAAGTAGATTTATAAAGAAGTTCCGTCCCGTAGCGAGTATTCTATCAGTGACGAACGAATAGAAATTTGATTTCGGCGAGTGATTTTTTTGAGCATTTTAAGACCGATTTTCGAGATTTTTTTGTAATTATCATATTTAGAAAATTAATATCGTTCGTTAAGTGCCAAAAAAGTTCAAAAAAAGACTCCAGAAAACTATTTTTTTCGCGTTTCAAAATCATTCCTATTCGTTCGTAACTTACGCAAATGTAAACAAAGTCACGACGGAACATCTTTATAAATCTACTTTCTTTGGACCCAACTCTAATACGAGGTCTTCATGTTTACCTCACCGGTTATCTTGCGGTTGTGGGTGTCGGGAAAGAACGAAATACGCGTGGCACGTTTAAGAGAGGTCCAACCTTACACCTGTAGCTCGATAGAATCAAAACAGAGTACCGCTAACAGCGACAAAACCCACTAATCGTAAATTTCCTCTCTCCTTGGAACCACTAAACCTAAAACGATGTCAGATCACCCAGCGCCACTGTATACAAATTCAAGGAAATACGAAAAGCTTAGCGGTATGTAACAGCCCCACCGCCGCGTCCATATTCCTACCCTGTGTCGTCCGGCTACGGCGGTTGTCGACGGCAACGTTGGCTGGCTCGTAACCGGGGTGGCCAGGTTCCATATCCTCTCAGTGGGCAGGTCATCACCATATTGAGTGATAGCGAGGGGGAGGATTCACCACCTAGAACGCTTCCGAAGTCCGTGGAACAGTCGAACCTTGCAAATGTGTATAATAGCAGCGACATCGAGTATGAAAATACACCTGCGCGGCTATGGAGATGAGCAGTGTCCCATCCAACATTCTCCTGCAGTGTCTTCCTTAGTCCCCTCATCATCAAGAAGATGTGCAAATTACGGGAGATTCCATGGTATGTAAAAGCCCTACTGCCATGTCCATCCTCCAACCCTGTGTCGTCCGGCTACAGCGGTTGTCGACAGCAACTTTGGCTCGTTACCAGGACGGCCAGGTCCCATATGCTCAATATCACCATATTGAGTGATAGCGAGGGAGAGAAGTCACCACCTAGGCCTTTGTCCGAAGTCCGTGGAACAGCCGTACCTTGCAAATTTGTATATAAGCAGCGACACCGCGCGGCTATGGAGATGACCCTCCCATCAACCTTCACCCTCTCTATTAGGGTGTGCCTTCCGTTGCCCTCGGGAACTCAATCAAACCCGTGCGTTTATTAGGGTGTGCCTTTCGCTATCCTGTCAAATCGAAACTTAGTATTATATAAGCTTTTATACAAGCTCACATAGACCAGTTTAGGTCCCTAGTATTACCACGGGCTGAAATGCCCCTCATCGAAACCAACCTGTTTGATATACAAATTTGTCGATATTACGAATATCGGTACTGGAAAGATCTGTTAGGCTGCCTAGAAAAGCCGACCCCAGTATGTCCAGTCGTCGTTTACTCAGAGCGGGACAGTCGCATAGCAAGTGCTCAATGCTCTCCACTTCTTCCTCATCTCCACAGCTTCTGCAGAAGTCATTAGAGTCAATACCCAATCTTTTGGCGTGTTCGCCGATCAAGCAGTGTCCCGTCAGAACTGATACTAAGGTAGACAATCTTTGCTTCTCTAGTGCGAGGAGATATTTTGATCTTCTCAGGTCATACCTTGGCCAGATTTGTCTAGCTACTCTGCAGGTGCCGATTTCTGTCCATCTTTCGTTGGACTGCCTGATTGCCTCTTGCCTAAGCCAAAGCTTGCACGTGGATAGTGGCGCACCAATATATGCAAATTCTTCGAGAATTTGTAATGTCGTCCCTTTCCTAGCAAGTTCATTGGCTTTGCAGTTCCCCGGGATATCCCTATGCCCAGGCACCCATATGAGGTGTATGTTAAACTGCTCAGCCATCTCGTTAAGAGATCTGCGGCAGTCGAGGGCTGTTTGTGAATTTAGGGATGTTGCTTCCAGAGAATTGATGGCAGCCTGGCTGTCCGAATAAATGACAACGCCAGTGTTGGTTACTATGTTGCGACTCAGCCACTTGGCGAGTTCCCATATTGCCATTATTTCGGCTTGATAGACACTGCAGGTATCTGGTAGTCTGTGAGCTATATCCAATCTAAGCTCTGCACAGTGTACTCCGAAGCCAACCTTATCATCAAGCTTCGAACCATCCGGGTAAAAGTGGAGATGGTTTCTATTACCTGGTATTCTTCCAACCCATTCATCTCTGGCGGGAATCATAGTGATGGAATTTCTCTCGAATGTGTACACAGTTTGTATATAGTCCACTCGGTCGGTTACCATAGCACTACACTTTGATATCCTCATGTGACCGTAGTTTTTATACCTCCACCTTGATAGGCAGTTTAATCTTATTGCCGCTTTGGTTGCAACTTCTCTCGCCACAATATTAATCGGCAGTATATGGAGTAGGGCTTGTAGAGACTCGGTCGATGTAGTCCTTAAGGCTCCGCTTATGCTCAGGCAGGCAGTTCTCTGAACCTTTGTTAGTAGTTTGGTGATGATTAGTTTGTCAGTTGCCGTCAACCATACCACAATGCCGTATAGCAGTATAGGACGAACTACTGCTATATATATATCCAGTGGACGATTTTATGAGAGAGGCCCCACCGCGTTTATCCGAGGTGGAGGGTGCACATGTGGGACTTTATTCATCCTAGTAAAGAGAACCAATTCTGTCTTGTTTGGGTTTATGCCCAAACCGCTGCTTCCGGCCCATCTAGCCAATTTGTTCAGAGCCACCTGTAGAATGTCTCGGAGGACGTTTTCGAATTTGCCACTCACTGCGATTGCAACGTCGTCCGCATATGCCACGACCTTGCAGCCACAACGTTCTAGATCTAGCAGGATTTCATTCACCGCTAGGTTCCAAATTAGTGGAGACAGTACTCCTCCTTGTGGGGTCCCTCTGTTTACAAACCTTGTTAGAGTTGTTGACCCAAGACATACTGCTTTGGCCTAGTGTGTGATATCTTCCCCGCTTTTGGTATGAATACCACTTTTGTATCCCTCCATCGATTCGGGATGTATGAAAGCCTGATACAGCCTACATAAATTTTCTCCAGCCAGGGAATTTGTAAAGAAACCTAGAGAGTATTAGGAGTGCCTAATGTAGGCCGTTTTACCCTAGAACACTTCTCTAAGGAATTATTGTCATTTTAAGTTTAGCTAGGGAAATAAAAAAATTCCTTTTTTAAAGTTGAAGTGTTACTGCTGTTCTAATTTTGGCTAGCATCGGGTTTTCACCAGCAAGGGTGTGAAATGAGTAAATGTCTTATTTAGCTCTAGGTATCTTAATTAAGGGGTTATTGCCATTTTAAGTTTGGCTAGGGAAATTCACAATTTTCACAAAAAAAAGGGATTACATCGTTTCGTGAAATTCGCTCTAAAATCGAAACAGTGCGTATTAGGGAGTGCTTTCCCCACTGCCCTCGTGAAATTGAAACCGTGCGTGTATTAGGGTGTGCTTTCGAATCGAAACTGAATGAGTATTAGGGGGACGTTCCGCTGCCTCCTGAATCCTATCTCAAATCGAAACCTAGTGAGTATGGGGGAAGGCTTCCGCTGCCATCATGATATAAAAGGGAGGGAGTGCCGACCCGACCTTCTAACAACATAAAAGCCGACTCTATTGCATCCCTTTCTGTGGCGGACCCGGCCAAAGGCAAAACTTGACATTACAAAGTATGGACATCAAATACTTTGGTCCTGTTGAAAAACCCGTTTGCATTAGTATGATTTCCCCTCTGAAATCATATTTCATTTCCTTCGTTTTTTTTTTGTTATTTCATAATTTTTATTGCAAATATTTTCTTGTATATTTTTCCATTTAAATAATTCCAAATACATTTTTGCATAATACTATGTATGTATATAATTATTTGATCAAAACTAAAAAAAGGAAGAAAAACTTAAACAACTAAATAAGTGAACTTAAATTACAGATGAAGAGAGGAGGAGCGTGAGTGTGGAAGTTAAAAAAAACAGAATGATGAAGTGAAGAGGGTCGGGCGGTCGTGGTGGTGTAGGTGCTTTTTTAGCATAACATCAGTCTGCCGCCGACTTCCTAATAGGGTGGCGGGTGTTGATACTGTTGACCCATCATATTCGGTTGATTGGGCATTTGACGCTGCAGTTGAGCCACAAGATTTGGATTTTGTTGCTGGCCAACACTTTGATTTTGCTGTGGTCCCATGCCGCCGCCACCGGCACCGGTATTTTGTGGTCCCATACCTGAAATGTGAAGCGTAGAGTAGTCAGTAGTAATCATTGTAGTCAGTCTTTAGTTAAAAAAAGAACTTTCTGCTAATCCTAGGGCATTGTGAGCATTACCTTGCATTTGCATCATTTGTTGCATGCGCTGCTGTTGTTGTTGCTGGAATTGTTGTTGGGCCACACCCGGTTTGCCACCCGTCGACTGCTGTCGCTGATAGGGTGGCACATTACCCTGACCCATCATATTGTTCATGGTGACATTGGGTGCCTGGCTCATATATTGCCCCCTGTTGCCGGGCATGGCACCGCCGGGTCCACGTTGTTGTTGTTGCGCCGCCATAAAATCTGCGGGATTATTGCGTTGATTCATTTGATTAAAGCCACCCATTAGATTGGCCTGTTGACTGGGTCCCGCCGTTTGATTCATGCCCTGCTGCTGATACTGATTGAAGTTTTGGAATTGTGCCGGCCCACCTTGGTTGACCATTTGTTGATTGACTACGGCATTGTTGCCCACACCACCCACGCCTACGCCAACTCCGACGCCCACGCCGACATTTTGTTGCATCATGGCTCCGGCATTAACCATACCGCTATTGGTCTGTGCTCCCACCATCATATTGGGATTGTTGCCGGTGCCGGCTCCACCCATCATGCCGGCATTTTGATTCATACCCATTTGAGTGTTGGCCTGGGGATTCATGCCCTGCGCTGACATTTGCTGTTGCATCATGGGATTTTGTCCGCCCATACCCTGTGCGCCCATGGCCACTTGATTGCCCATACCGGGAGCAATTTGATTGGGAGCAACACCGGCCATTTGACTGGGAGCCATACCCCGCATTCCACCCCGTCCAAATTGTTGCTGCTGCTGTTGCATTTGTTGCTGTTGCACGGGATTAATGCCACCACCTCCGCCCGGTTGCTGTTGCGTTGGCATGCCTTGTGGCTGCTGCCGCTGCTGTTGTTGCTGTTGCATGGCATTGAAATTGGGATTGTTTTGATTGAATGTTGGCTGCCGCTGACGCAGCATATTCTGCAAAGCATGTTTGGGATTATTGATTTGGGGGCGTTCAAAGCGATTCACTAAATGGGGAGAGAGAAAAAGAGCAAGAGATTAAAGTCAAAGGTATCAAAGGCTACAAACTAATTGAACTGTGAAATTACATTGTTGCATTCCTTGTTGCTGTTGCTGATAGAACTGCTGTTGTTGCTGCTGCTGTTGTTGCATTGGATGGAATTGATTTTGTCCCTGCCACTGTTGCTGCTGTGGATTCATGCCGCCTCCCTGTTGCATTGGCTGCGGGGCACCCGGGCCCATAAAGTTCATTTGTTGACTTTGCTGTGGATTGCCAACACTCATTTGTTGTGGCATATTGCCCGGTACGCCCTGCATCTGTTGTTGTTGCATCATGGCATTGGGGTTCTGTTGCATCATTTGATTGGGATTGAATTGTTGCATATTGACCTAATGGTTAGAAGAATAACAAAAACGAAAATAACAAATATTCTACGAAAATTATGGGACTCAACTGGAACCGAATCTCAGCATTCGAATTATCAAAATTTGGATCTGGGCAGTGGATAGCACCTTTCGATCTAGGAGCCTTCTTTGTGGTGTTATTACCATTCAACGTTGAAAATTCATCATTTTCTAAAAAATAAGTGATAACATTTTTTCTTCCAATTTGCTCTACGAATATCGTTGATGACTTTTCTATACGAAAAGATCATCGTTGATGACTTTTCTATACGAAAAGATCATCGTTGATGACTTTTCTATACGAAAAGATCATCGTTGATGACTTTTCTATACGAAAAGATCATCGTTGATGACTTTTCTATACGAAAAGATCATCGTTGATGACTTTTCTATAGGAAGAGATCATCGTTGATGATTTTTCTATACGAAGAGATCATCGTTGATGACTTTTCTATACGAAAAGATCATCGGTGATGACTTTTCTATACGAAAATATCATCGTTGATGACTTTTCTATACGAAAAGATCATCGTTGATGACTTTTCTATACGAAAAGATCATCGTTGATGACTATAGATGAAAGTCATCAACGATGATCTTGCCCTCAGCAGGGCAGTTAAAGAGGTGTAATGTGGCGTGTGGTCCCTGGTTACAAGTGAGACATGAGTTGGACGTGGTGCCATCAATCCTTGCCCAGTATGAATTGAGGCGGATACACCAGCCTGATCTTAATTGGGCCAAAAGTACTCTTGTCTGTCGTGGTAATTTCTCTTCCTCTGAGGCCACTGATGGAGGGTGGTCTCCTAGCACGACATTGACTCTGTAATTATTCACGACTTCAGCGACTACATGTCAGCCTGTAACCTGTCTGGTAAGCTCTTTGATCTAGAGGTTCTCTCTTGTAGCGTTGGACCTCGCGCTCTAGATCATGACGGTCTTTCCTGATCTGCCTGCCTATCCACAAGATGGTGGTTGGGACTGTAGCAACCAAGCAGATACTGCTTTGACATGAGGAGGCACCATGTCGCAGTTCTCAGAGGGGAATTTTGGCAGGTCCGTATATTCTTCCACTGCGTCTCGCTCACATTCGGTGACCACATTGGTGCTGCATAGCTTACCACAAACCGACCTATCGCTTTGTAAGAGGTCAACAAGGTTTCTTTATCTGTTCCCCAAGTGCTGCCGGCTAGCGACTTGAGGACCTTGTTCCTACTTCTCATTTTGTTGCAGATAGCTGTGGCATGCGCGTTAGACCTGAAGAGGCTATCAAATGTGACACCAATAACCTTAGGGTAGTTGGTGGTCGGAATTCTTGTGCCATCGACTATCACATTGAGTTGCTACATGCAGTATACAGTGTGTTTGGACTTCTTGTTTCTGAATTCCACATACGACTGGCGCCCACACATGTAATTGACGGTTCAACGTTTCAAACTGATCGGGAGGGACGTGTTGGCGATGTCCTCAAAAAGCGACGCACGAGGACAGTCCTGTCAACGGGCTTGTTCTGGTTAAAACCGCGGCTAACATGAGTGGATATGGCGTGTAAAGCAGTAGTCGTACTATGCTGCTTTCGGAATCCGTGCTGATGATCAGCAACTGGAAAATGTCCAATCAGGATCGGGAGGATTAACGCCTCAAGCGTCTTTGCTACTGGACAGAGAAGGGAGGTAGGCCTGTACGATTCTCCCTTGCTCGCATTTTCGGGTATTATCAGAGTGGTCAAGGACAGATTGAGGACCCTAGTCAGATATTCAACTGCCGGTATATCCAACTGCTTCAACATCAGCATCGGATGACTTAGCGATACGGATGACATCTGCAATTTCTCCAACTGTAAATTGTGGTGGTACTTCTTCAGCACGGGAGCATGGATGCGACGCATTTCTCTCCTTTTCGCTCTGTCACATCTTCGGGTCAGTCACAGTTGTGGCACTAAATGTGACTGCCGTCCGGTCGTCTTTCCTGCCTGGATTCGGGAGTGACTTAACCGTTGCCCACAATTTACCAATACCGGAACTTCAAGTTGCACTGCTTCAGTTGATCTAGCCATTTATTCCGCTTATATTCGTCAATTTTCCTAATTTATTTGTAGATTCAGTTCCCTGATTCTAGGATCAGCAGGGTTAAAACGACGAATTTCATCACGCTCGTCTGCTAGTCCCGCTGCATCTGCTGGGAAATTAGGTCGTATCTCGGGTATTCGACCAGCAGGGACAAAGCAAGCGGTTGCTGCGTTGATGATGCCTCGGAATTTCTTCTCAGCAACCCGAACATCAGAGGGGATGGGTAGTTCACTGAAGCTGCGGTTGGTGAATTCTCCGAACCCGTTCCGCTTTCCTTTGATTAAGGAAAGTACGGCGTTCAGAGATAATGAAATCGGCTGGTCTGTCTATGGAGAATTATTGGGAGGTGGTCTGATCCCAATGAAATGACGGGCTGCCAGGTGACGTCATTTATCAGACCAGGAGACACGTTGGTGATATCTGGCGAGCTACTGCAATCACCCATAATCCGTGTGGGGGCGTCCTTATTCACTGTGCAGAACGTAGAGCCATCTATCTGCTCAGCCAAAGCTATGCCTCTATGGTCATTAGCTAGGAGAGAATGCCAAAGTTGATGATGGGCATTTAAGTCTCCTAGGACCACGCGGATATTGCCCTGCAGTAACGGACTAATGTCCGGCAAATAACGCGGAGAACAGGTACCAATCGGCGGTACATATACGTTATACAGTTCCATCTCGGCAGTCACGGACTTAACTGCTACCCACATACAGTCAATGTATGGGTCTCTAGAGTCAAGCTCAGAGACTGATATACAGACCTCAGACGAAAAGATCATCGTTGATGACTTTTCTTTACGAAAAGATCATAGTTGATGACTTTTCTTTACGAAAAGATCATCGTTGATGACTTTTCTATACGAAAAGATCATCGTTGATGACTTTTCTATACGAAAAGATCATCGTTGATGACTTTTCTATACGAAAAGATCATCGTTGATGACTTTTCTATACGAAAAGATCATCGTTGATGACTTTTCTATACGAAAAGATCATCGTTGATGACTTTTCTATACGAAAAGATCATCGTTGATGACTTTTCTATACGAAAAGATCATTGTTGATGACGTTTCTATACGAAAAGATCATCGTTGATGACTTTTTCAATAAGAAAATATCGTCGTTGATGACTTTTCTACTTCGACATATTTGCTTTTTATTTTCGTCAGACTTTCGATATTCCCATGCTTTCTCCAACGTTTCGGCAATTATACTTACATTTGAACCCATTTGCATATTCATTTGCATTTGTCCCATTTGTTGTTGAGTATTCATTGGTTGTTGCTGTTGCGGCTGCTGGACTTGATTTTGTGACATCTGCAAAATAAAAACCAAGGATTGTGCTGTATTAAGCCAAACTAAGTCTCAGACAAATTATCAAAATTTTGTGAAATATATTTTAATCTCACCCCCTTTCCTGTTACCTACCTGTTGGGGCACTTGCTGTTGTTGTTGTTGCTGCTGTTGCTGTGTGTTTGGTGGCTGTTGTTGTTGCCCCGGCTGTGGTGGCCCCACCTGACCCACTACTTGCGGTCCAGGTATTTGTTGTGGCGTTTGCTGAGCATTAACCGGTGGCGTTTTAGGATTTTTCGGTTTTCGCTTGCGTGTACCTGTACCCTTAGCACGACCACGTCCCGTAACCACAGCGCTGGGTGACTGATCCACCGATGAGGGCGTATCGGCCTTCATTTCATCCTTCTGCAAGAAAGGAGGAGGAGTTGGTGTCTTTTGTCGTGGCGGGACAACAAACCATAAGGGAAATTAATGAAAGTAAAGTGAAATCATAAAAAAAAGAAAGAAATAAAAAACCGAAATAAATTAAAACAAATTAAAATAAAGAAAAAAATCTTTTTATATACCACTATTTTCTCCGGGACCGGTTCCACTTCTTCGGGCGGCAAAGGCAGTGCCTCATAATAATAATTGCTGGGCTTGGCCAGACTATGTGTGTGATATTTGAGATTGCGATGCGCATCTTCATAGGTTAAGGGTTTGCGTTCCAATTTAACGGCACCAAACCACACCCATGACAAGGGGGCTGGATTTTTGTGACCCTCCAAAATGTCCCAAACCGAAATACGCTGTTTGTCGGAAATGCGTAATTGTTTCTTATCCATATCATTGATTTTATTGCCTTTCTGATCGACGCCAGCTGGTTCACAGGAAATAACCTGAAGGGGGGATGTTAAGGATTATAATAAAAAAAATAATGACAAAATTTACGGGAAAAAATTTGTAATTTTTAAAGATTTTTCATGTGGGACCCAAACAAAATGTGAAGATTCACACCTCAAGAAACAAATCACATTTCTGGCTCTCAGAATTTCAAATTTTCAATTCAAATTTTCAGATTCAATTTTAAAATTTTTACAGATTTTCAAATTAATAATTTACATAAAAGTTCTCCCAATTACATGTTCATTATACTTTTTACATAACTTATTTTTGAAAATATCTCCACTTTAAATATGTTATCTTTTTAATCCTTTTGTTGAGAATTGTTTTGCTTTACTCACCTCTGTTGGTTGTTTGTATAAAGGCAACAATTGCCTTATGACTTTAATCGAAGCATTATTCTTTTCGCCGATTTCCTTTTTTAATTTTTTCATTAAATTCGAATAGAATTTCTCCTCTCTTTCCGATTGTCCATCGGTGGAATGCACTAGAGTGGTTAACATATCCACCACGGTGGTGAAAAGTTCCCTTAAAGAAGGATTTTTTTCATAGATCATTTTCGGTTATTCTTTCTTTTTTGCAAAATTCTTACCTATTTGTACTTTGATCTATAACACCCTGACACACTAATTGAGCCAGCAGAATGGCCCAGTCCGTTATGGAGGTGCCATTCTTTTGTATCGAATCAAACATACCGCCCACCAAAGAGAAACGCAACTGCAAAGCATCTAACATTTCTTCGCGACCCTGCGGATCATCCACTCCACCCATAGTATCGAACTGAAAAAAAACACGGGGAGAAGAATAATGTTATCTGTTACATGTGTACTCATTTCTGTGATGGAAATGGATTTTCCATAAAATCGCTTTACATTTTCCAATTTCTTTATGCATTTTTTCGCACTTCTCACTTTCAAGATAAGGAAGAAATTCCATTTTCACATTCTTTCAAACAAGTTTTTTATCGATTTCGCATAAGAAACTAGAACATTAAATGACATCTGAAGGCGGTTCTATCGATATCTCTTCCCATCACATATCTGCAGATAATTCCCCTCCACTCACCTCCGCAT
This sequence comes from Eudasyphora cyanicolor, assembly GCA_963930755.1. NCBI lineage: Eukaryota > Metazoa > Arthropoda > Insecta > Diptera > Muscidae > Eudasyphora > Eudasyphora cyanicolor. The sequence goes on along the minus strand of OZ005735.1, from coordinate 37,670,862 downwards.
ACGATTGCAAACATTGCGATAACTGTGAATACAGTGAGACCAGCAAACTCTCTTTGTACTCATCCTGCCCCTTCAGACAGGTTAAAATTAAACCCAAAAATGGTTGATAGTTAAGTGGCATTTTCTTGCTGCGTGTACTACCATTGGAACCACCGCTATAACTACTGCTGGCACTGCCACAGCTGTTACTCTTCTCACGCTCATCGCCACTGCAAGAGCTATTGTTGTCCGCTTTAGAGGTTTTGGAAAAATAATTCATACTCTCCAATACTTGACCGGCTACCCTTAATATGCGGCCCTGCACAGCAGGCGTCAGCTTCGAAACCAAGGGTGCCACTAACCACGTTGAGGGTTTTGGACGATGTTCCGCCTTTCCACCATGTGGTGAGATAATCTCCTCCATGAGAAAGACATCAATTGCCGCTCTGGCCACCGTATCCAACCAAGTCATTAGCTCGGAGGGATTATTCATACTTTGTTTATGCATTAATTGTAAATCTAACCATGAGATTCGCAGTGTCCATTGGCCCAGATTTTCCAGAATTCTAACAATCATCGACCGTTGGTCTAGCTCGGCAATAACATTATATTCACCTTCTGAATAACATATCATATGCAATATCGATTGTGATTGTTTGGGCGTTAACATGTCATCGACAACCATGTCACACAGTTTATCGGCATTCTTAAGACACCGTTCCAAAACATGTTCCTGGGCGCAGATCTGTTTCAAAACATGTTGGGCAAATTCCAACAAAGATATTTGTTCGCCTCCCGCAACTTGATTGGAATTGAGTGGTGTTGTTGACAAAGGTTGCGACATATCGTGATCATGATCTCCCGTCAGACTGTTCAAATCACTTGTACCCAAGATTTGACTTATATCGACGGGACGATCATTACTCTTGGGTGTGCTGCCCGGATGGACGGGAGTATTAAAACCACTACCGCGCTTACCGCCACTGCCAAAGGCTCCCGTTGAACTGTTGCCCATCATGGTGGGGGTCTTTAGAGCTGTGGTATCAACCACAATCAGAATTGCTTTAAGTACGGCCAATACCGCTTCGAGGGGTATATTTTTGTGAGCGGCTATTAGGAGATGTCGATCACAGCTCAGCTTAATGTTAGACGAACTGCTGACGGCATTTAGGGGATTTGGTGAAGTACTAACGGAATACATGCCAGGTTGAGGTATCTCAATGGTTTTGAAAAGTTTCAAAATCAAATGACAGGTTAAGCGGGCGCCTAGAAAATGGGAGAAGAAAGAAAATTAGAAATTATTTTGAAGGTTACATTTAAACTTTAATAAAAAAACGTATTTCGGTCAAACAGATTTAAAGAGTCTTAGAACAAATGATATACAGTCGAGGCTCCAGTAATCGGACGCTAAATGAAATGTTCGTTTACGGGAGCGTTTCATAAACACAATGGGGTCGGCTCTAGCATAGAGGAAGAGCTCTGAGGTCGACTCCAGTATAGACGAAGACCTCAGAGGTCAATTGTAGTATAGAGGAAGACGACAGTGGTCGACTCTAGTATAGAGTCAGACCACACTGGCCAACTCTACAATAGAGGAAGACCACAGTGGTCAACTCTACAATAGAGGAAGACCACAGTGGTCAACACTACAATAGAGGAAGACCACAGTGGTTAACTCTACAATAGACGAAGACCACAATGGTCGACTCTACAATAGAGGAAGACCAAAGTGTGGTCGACTCTAGTATAGAGTAAAACCCCAAAGGTCGACTCTAGTATAGAGTAAGACCTCAAAGGTGGACTCTAGTATAGAGTAAGACCTCAAAGGTCGACTCTAGTATAGAGAAAGTGGTCGACTCTAGTATAGAGGAAGACCACAGTGTTGTCGACTCTAGTATAGAGGAAGACCACAGTGTTGTCGACTCTAGTATAGAGGAAGACCACAGTGTGGTCGACTCTAGTATAGAGGAAGACCACAGTGTGGTCGACTCTAGTATAGAGGAAGACCACAGTGTGGTCGACTCTAGTATAGAGGAAGACCACAGTGTGGTCGACTCTAGTATAGAGGAAGACCACAGTGTGGTCGTCTCTAGTATAGAGGAAGACCACAGTGTGGTCGACTCTAGTATAGAGGAAGACCACAGTGTGGTCAACTCTAGGAAGAGGAAGACCACAGTGTGGTCGAATAGAGGAAGACCACAGTGGTCAACTCTAGTATAGAGGAAGACCACAGTGGTCAACTCTAGTATAGAGGAAGACCACAGTGGTCAACTCTAGTATAGAGGAAGACCACAGTGGTCAACTCTAGTATAGAGGAAGACCACAGTGGTCAACTCTAGTATAGAGGAAGACCACAGTGGTCAACTCTAGTATAGAGGAAGACCACAGTGGTCAACTCTATTATAGAGGAAGACCACAGTGGTCAACTCTAGTATAGAGGAAGACCACAGTGGTCAACTCTATTATAGAGGAAGACCACAGTGGTCAACTCTAGTATAGAGGAAGACCACAGTGGTCAACTCTAGTATAGAGGAAGACCACAGTGGTCAACTCTAGTATAGAGGAAGACCACAGTGGTCAACTCTAGTATAGAGGAAGACCACAGTGGTCAACTCTAGTATAGAGGAAGACCACAGTGGTCAACTCTAGTATAGAGGAAGACCACAGTGGTCAACTCTAGTATAGAGGAAGACCACAGTGGTCAACTCTAGTATAGAGGAAGACCACAGTGGTCAACTCTAGTATAGAGGAAGACCACAGTGGTCAACTCTAGTATAGAGGAAGACCACAGTGGTCAACTCTAGTATAGAGGAAGACCACAGTGGTCAACTCTAGTTTAGAGGAAGTCCACAGCTGAATACCAGCGTCTCAAAAAAAAAAATTGGAAATAGTGACCAATATCTACGTCTTAATGATATGCCTATGTAATTAAATAAAACATAAAAATCATTTAGTTATTTGCATATACTTATCAACTCACCCGACTCTGCATCAGCCGTTATTTCCCCACAATCATCGGGATAAGCATTAGCCAGTGTGGGCAAAGCGAAATTCATAACAAAATCAGCCAATGAGAAACAATGACGTGCCACCAAAATGCATATGAAGACCGCCAAAGAATTATGTATTTTACTATTTTGTATATCAATCTGACAGAGATGGGGATAACGTGTCTTCTTCATAGCATTACAAATACTTTGCAGCGCTGCAATCCATTCCTCCGACAGAGCATTACAGCCCGCTGTCAATTCGGCACAGGCAATGGCTATATCATTCAAACGATCATTTTCCGTCTCATGACAGACAGCAAATATGACATTTGACACAAAACTGTAGATGTTGGCCGGTGACTCATGCAGTTGTCTTAGCCATAAGGGATCAATTTTACCACCCCTCTTGGGGGAGGCAAAAAACTCCTGCATAAATTGAGAATTATACGATTGGGGGACCACTCCCAATTGCTCCGGCTGATTAATGATGTCTTTGAATGTTTTAATATTGGAAATTTGCAGGAAAAATTCCGCTTCCTGATCTTTGGAACGTAATATATGGCAGGCCTCGTACAGATCATTGAGATAAGCAAGAATACAGCGCTCGGCGGAGCTACATTCAGCGGGATTACCGACATGTTTGATGATGCGGCATAAACCCTCAAATACTGATATAGTTTGCTCGGGTGACAGCAACAAACAGCTGTGATAACGTCGCAGAATACCCACTATATACAAGCCCAGCGAAGTAATATAACTCCGTATCATATTAGATTTTTTGGCTTGCAGTTGATTTTCCACCTCAGGCAGTTCTTTTAAAATCTGATCACACAATTCCAAAAGGCTGTGGATATTCAAAGCCATTTCCATTAGATCAAAGAGAAAGGCTACATGTTCTTGCACAGGCAAGTAGTTATTGCTGCCCACCGCAAAACCATTGAGTTGTTCCAAAACGGTGGCGGCACATTGCGAAGTCACCACATGTTGATCGAAATAAGCCATATTTTGACTTTTACTGGTGGTCGACTCGAAATTAAATTCATTGCGAGAATGTTTCTTAACTTTGCCCCCCTCGGCCACATCAATACTAAATTTTTTAGTAAATAATTTACAAATTTCCTTGGACATTTTCTTGACGGCATGCTTCTTTTCATCGCGCTCCTTGCCCACACCAAAAAGCAGAATGTATCGCTGATTCGACTCACTGCTATACGACATGGAGGGATCATCTTGGGGTATGGGAAAATGCTTAGTGTATATATAATGTCGTGATATGGAAGAACTATTCGTATGTTCAGGTATCTTGGGACTATCGGGAGCTTGCACCTGACCCTTTTCTTTGATATTTTGTAGAATTTTCTCCAAATCATCATCAACATTAGAGTCATCATATTCGTTGTGTTTAAAATCCAAACCCGAAGTGAAATCATCATCAAAACCTTGATTAACATTGGGCGGTGAGACGGGTTTATTTGATACCGGACCCGTAACGCTGTTGCTGACCATATTTGTTTTACTATTAAGACTGGAGCCATTCAAGCCATTAGCGCCTTCGAGTAGATCTCCCCTCGAAATCAGCGTATACATATAGGCATTGTGGGAGAAAACATCGTGGCGGATGAGAGCACCAAACAGGTGAACCAAATTAGTGAATTGTGTACGATTGGCCACGGTACCATTCTCATCGAGCACGGGGGCATCATGATCAAGAAAATGCATAAGAACCGATTGGAATACGGGGAGACCACCGATAAGTCCGGCACCCGAAGCTATCGAATCTTTGTCGTCGTTTGGATTATTGCCGTTGCCTTGACCATTGCTGGCGTCCTCGGCGCAGGGAGTAGTGACTTCGATTTGACGTTTGTCCAGCAGAATGGCGACCACAACGGCGCGATGTTCACCCCATCTGAAAGGAGAAGATATTAACTGCTGAGGATATTTGGAAAAGTCTATGAAATGAATGAAACTGATGAATGTACCGATTTGGCCCATTTTCAGTAGGAATGATATTATATACTATAATAAGTAATAAATATAAATCAGCTAAAAAATAGTTCTTATATATATTGGAAAAGTTTTGGCCGATATGGCCCATTTTTAATAGACATGGTAACGGGCCCAATTAAACTACAAAACTCTCAAATTATAGTAGCATTGGTTGTAAAATATGGCTCTTAGGATAAAAGTGACTCGAGTCTATTGAAGGGTAGATGTCCTAGATGGTTGTCTTACTAAGAGTAGATGACCCAATTGGTTGTCTGCAATAGTATAGAAGTCCCAATTACAGTGGAATAGTACATTGATTGAATTGGTCGTTCACTAAAGAGTATATGACCCAAATGGTCATCTACAGTAGAAAGATGACCCAATTGGTCATCTACTACTGATTGGACATATGCTACAGAGTTGATAATCCTATTGGTCATCTGCTATAGTGTGTGTAAATTGTGGTTCAGTTAATATTATTGGCTGTTGTAATTGTTGTCATTGCTGGAACGCGGAGTGTGACTGAGGTCTGAACGACAACTGTGGGCAATCGGCGGTTTCCAACCGTTGGTTGATGTGCAGTTAGTATTTGATTTCAAGAGAAATATTTAAGTGAAAACACGGCGCTACAAAAGATCAGTTCATATTTGCGACCTGCACCAGAATTTGTGGGCAGACATGGCTAAATCGACTAAAAAAAAAGAGTTTCCATGTTGATAATTATGAGTCTATCTCTTCTCTTTTTGGGCTTTACAAACAAATGCACAAATTCGGGATAGGCCATAACAATGTTTAACCGCTTACCTTTGACTGGACACTGCCCACTCACACAATATCTTCACCGTATTCCCATCCACTGTGCTGGCATCGTATTCCTGACGTATCTCTTTCATTTCATCATTTGAGCCCATTTCACGACGAACGCTAACAAATGGTTGAAATATATTCGCATATAATGTATCTATGGAATTTGTTTGATCCATCAAGTCGAAGCAATGCGTATCCAAATGATCGAGTATTGTCAAAACATGACTGTACGAATTCTTATTGGCATTTTGCCATTTTTCAGCAAACCAACGAGTCTCGGCGTGTTTGGAACGTAACACAATATCCGATTCTATGGAACGCAATTGGCGGCGTACTTCAGTATTTGTCAGTGGACATTTGCTGGGCATTGGCAAAGAGGAGGGAGCCAGCGGTAAATGATCCAAAGGGCTGCCACACAAGGAGGCGGGAGCACGATTTTCTCCTATGCCACACCAAACCATAGCCGTGGGACATTCAATGGTTATGATTTGGAGGATGGTGCTCAAATACAGGACAATATCGCGATGATGGGGACAGGTGAGATATTCATTTAGAGCCATTTCATAAGGATCCAAAGCCATTTTTTTCTTATCCGCATCCACCTCATCAACATCCATGGCGGTTACCACATCGCCTGTTTGTGGTTTTTGGATGCCATTTCCATTCACCTGCTGCTGCTGCTGCTGTTCAACCACACCATTTAACAGATTGGATAATTTTTTCGCCACTATATAGGCCATTTTGCGACACAGTCTTTCAGATTGTACAAAATCATGCATATATTGCATGGCAAAAGTTAATATCAATTTCTTTAGCGACTCATCAAAAGTGGTTTGTGTACGCATTTTATCTAATAGCTCTAGAATCCAGTTAAGAAATTCTTGACGATCCAGCAGTGACTCTTCATGCATGTATTTGCTTAATTGGGCACAATAATTCCAATATTTCAAAGCATTGCGGCTGTCCTCGAAATTGCTGCCAGTACCCGATATGGAAGAACCCGAACCAGGTATATTATTCGCTCCAGGCATTACAGTCTGGCCACTGGAACAGCCCACAATGGGTGTGCTATTATTGTTGATGGGACCAATGGTGGCACCGGTAGATGATTGGCTATTGGCAGGACTTAACATGGGCACCGGGCTGGCCATGGAAGGAACCGTTGTTATGGTGTTTGGAGGATGCGAGACAGCATTATTTTGTTGTGGAGTAATATTCTGGGTAATAGGGCCGCCATGGCCGCTCATTAGAGCTCTTTCAGCAGGAGTGCCTAGCATTCAAAGAATAAATTGTATGCATCATTGAAAAATAATATCTATTCGCACTTACATTTCTCACTTAAATGATAGTATTCCTGCAGCTTGGGCAGCAAGTCTTTCATGAATTTCACCAATATGCCCGTCCATTCGGTTACCGGATCTACTAGATTCCTCTTCTTGTTCTTCGATTCCGAAACACTGGCCGTATAGGCTGCACTAAGTTTAATAAACCAAGTAGCCCTTTGCATATTCACCTGATGATCGCAAAGAGTTATAAGTATCTCCTCCTTCTTATTGAATGAAGGAGCCTTTTTGGCCAGGCTCAGCAAAGGCTTGTTGCCGGCCAAGTCCTTAAACCAAGCATCCAAAGCCGTCTTTGTACGCGGTGAGACAGGCCAAAAGTTGTCTTTGAAATTGATTTGTTGCTTCTTCCTAATTGTGTCTTGCAAGGTCATCAGCTCCTCCTTTTTGGCCAATATGGCATTGAAAAAGGACGCCACCTTGCTGGCGTTGACATTCGAGGTGTGGGCAGTGCCGAATTCATCGGAGAGCGGAGGCATTGTGGCAAATCCATGTTTAACATTCGATGGAGTCAGCTCATCTTCGCGTTGTTTGGCATCCTGAGGATATACATCGGGTGGCCCCAAACGCGAACGTTTTAGGGGCCGCTTTTCCTGTAGCAAAAGCATCGTGTCGAGGGGAAAGTGTCCTCAGTGTATATCTATGATACTGCAGCTACTTTTGTATTTGTTTATAGCACTATTTTACACAAAAAAATTAATTTTCACAAATAGATAGATTCCGAAGCCGCTGATTTGCCCCATCGTCGACAAATTTCTTTGGTCGCCGCCGTGATTGTTTACAGTCGCCGGTCAGTATTTTTGTTTTGTGGGCGTTGCTACACAGAACATATGTTTAACAGCTGTTCGCATTTTCCGCGAACACTGTGAGAAACGTCTGGATTGCACGAATTTTTTCAGAAATTTCTGCAAGTGAACAAATATAGGAAAATTTATATTTAAAAACTCCAACGATAGAAAACGAATTATAAGCTAAAAATGGGGCAAACATTCAGTTTACGGGGGATGTCTCAGAAAACAAAAAATGACACCTAAGACCCACAAAATGGAACCGGTCCGGGAAAGGGCCAATATTATACTCAAGCGAAAGGAATTTGGCCGTAGAGTGGAAATATGTCAAGCTTTCTCAGGTGAAGGCCCTAGAGGGTCTTGAAAAATGAGCCTTGGGTCCGCATATCATGCGACCGCTAAAATTAGTGGACATTTTGCGCAGATTGCGAATATCGAAGAAAAAATTTCGAGCTAGTTATAAAAAACTTCTGTAGAGACTCTTGAAAGTATGATTTGGCACATATGAAAAACAAGAAATATTGTGGTAATATGTTTATTCATTTCTTTATTTTACAACATTTCGTGTTTTACATTATTCTTCTTTTATAAAGAGTTTAGGAAAAATAGTTCCTTTTCTACTTAATTTAATAAATCGTTTTTAGCATTGTGAGATATGTAAATATTTTCATTATTGTTTTTGATAGAAAAGGAAAATTTATATAAAACCTTTTGAAACTAAAAATATGATGAAAGTAATTCATTGATATGATCATACCGCGATGATGAAAATGAAATTAAAACCGATCTTTTCAAGTCTATCTTTAATGAGTTGAAACCCGGATAAAGAGTGCAGTCATTAAGTGGAATAATGCCATGGTAGATTAAAAATAATTTTTAATAGTTTGTTCCGGACAACTTGTAGTTTTTGTAGGTGACATCTCGCAGATGATGCCCATAAAGGTGCGCAGTAATACATTATTGGTAGGAATATATATTTTATTATTTTATATTCCACTTGTTAAAATATTCGCTTAATTTAACCAGGCCTCCTTCCAGTTTTTTGCTATTGAAATTATACAGTTATTTAAAACATGAATATCGGCTGTGAATATATTATATAGTATAGGGGATAAGCAGGATCCTTGAGGGCATTCATTGGGGATATCCATTTGTTGTGAATTTGTTTTACCAATATGTACGCTGAACTTTCTTTCCAAAAGAAAACTTTGAAAAAGTTTTATAATCTCTAACGGGATTTCAAACGTATGCTTTTAAAGATCAAACCGTTATGCCAAACACTGTCAATAGCTGCTTTAATATCAAGTAGGGCCATGCCAGTTGAAAGATATTTTTTTGAAATTTTGAATAACTATGTTCTTTATTTTCAGGAGGTTGTGGCAAGTGTTGTGCTCAGTTCTGTATTCAAACTGTTGTGTAGGCAATATGTTTTTATTTTCCATAAAATCTGTTATTCGCTCCTGAATATCTTTCTCAAAAATGTTGCTTACAGGCCAAAGTAAGCTGATAAGTCTATATGACTTGGAATCGTGAAGAGGTTTATTAGGTTTTGGTATGGCTATTGTTTTTAAGCACTTCCACTCGCCTGGAAAATTGCGTAGTTTTAGGCAAGCATTTATCAAAAAAGTTAGCAAAATTTTGTCCTTTTTGGTTAACATTTTTAGGCATTTATTGCTAATACAATCTGCGCCTGGAGCCTTTTTATACCCTACACCACACTGTGGTACAGGGTATTATAAGTTTGTTTCACGGCAGATGTTTGTAACACCTGAAAATAACACAGCTAGACCCACCTTAAAGTATACCGATCGACTCAGAATCACTACCTGAGTCGATTTAACCATGTCTGTATTTTACATCCAATCGTTTTGAAATTTAGAATGGTAGAGTTTCTTGATCCATGAACCAACATTGCCGAATTTGAAGAAAATAGGATAAGATTTAGCTATAGCTCCCATATATATGTTTCGTCCGATTTTGCTCTTTAGTCCTGTAGAAGCTGTATTTTACATCCAATCGTTTTGAAATTTAGAATGGTAGAGTTTATTGATCCATGAACCAACATTGCCGAATTTGAAGAAAATAGGTTAAGATTTAGCTATAGCTCCCATATATATGTTTCGTCCGATTTTGCTCTTTAGTCCTGTAGAAGCTGTATTTTACATCCAATCGTTTTGAAATTTAGAATGGTAGAGTTTCTTGATCCATGAACCAACATTGCCGAATTTGAAGAAAATCGGTTAATATTTAGATGTAGCTCCCATACATATCTTTCGTCCGATTTGACTCTTTAGTCCTATAGATGCTGTAGTTTACATCCAATCGTTTTGATATTTAGAATGGTAGAGTTTCTTGATCCATGAACCAACATTGCCGAATTTGAAGAAAATAGGTTAAGATTTAGCTATAGCTCCCATATATATGTTTCGTCCGATTTTGCTCTTTAGTCCTGTAGAAGCTGTATTTTACATCCAATCGTTTTGAAATTTAGAATGGTAGAGTTTCTTGATCCATGAACCAACATTGCCGAATTTGAAGAAAATCGGTTAATATTTAGATGTAGCTCCCATACATATCTTTCGTCCGATTTGACCCTTTAGTCCTATAGTTGCTGTAGTTTACATCCAATCGTTTTGATATTTAGAATGGTAGAGTTTCTTGATCCATGGACTAACATTGTCAAAATTGAAGAAACTCGGTTAAGATTTAGCTATAGCTCCCATATATATGTTTCATCCGATTTGGTTCTTTTAGAATGGTAGAGTTTCTTGATCCATGAACCAACACTACCGAATTTGAAGAGAATCGGTTAAGATTTAGCTATAGCTCCCATATATATGTTTCGTCCGATTTGGCCCTTTAGTTCTATAGAAGCTGTATTTTACATCCAATCGTTTTGAAATTTAGAATGGTAGAGTTTCTTGATCCATGAACCAACATTGCCGAATTTGAAGAAAATCGGTTAATATTTAGATATAGCTCCCATACATATCTTTCGTCCGATTTGACCCTTTAGTACTATAGATGCTGTAGTTTACATCCAATCGTTTTGATATTTAGAATGGTAGAGTTTCTTGATCCGTGGACTAACATTGTCAAATTTGAAGAAAAAAAGATTTAGCTATAGCTCCCTTATATATGTTTCATCCGATTTGGTTCTTTAGTCCTGTAGAAGCTGTATTTTACATCCAATCGTTTTTATACCCTACACCACACTGTGGATGGTATTATTTAAGTATAAAATGTCCCAAAAGTAAATTTATGTAATCAATTTATACATGAATTACAAAATTTATATTTCAGAGTTATTCAATATTACACCCAAAAAAAAAAGTTTGCTGTTAATAACAAACAACGTCTGCTAATTTTCAGCAAACATTTTTTCTGCTAATACAGCAAATTTTCTGCTATAATAACAAAAAGTTTGCAGTTTTGCATTAGCAAACGCACTGCTGAAAAATTTGCCGTTTGCTGAAAATGTTTGCTGTTAATCAAAATATGTGAAAATAATGCAATAATTTACATGATAAAGTTCAACTACCATTGAAAATCAAAAAGGTTAAAGTCAGTCGTGCGCTGAGAAATTTGAGAAAATTGGATTTTATAAATTTGGAAATAGGAGTCGAATAAAACTGCAAATAGTAAAATACAAATCGATAACGAATATGATTTGACGTGGAAATAGAGCGATTTCAAAATCTAAGTACCGGGCATACTATTAAAATTAATCTATTGCGTTTAGATTTTACTTTCTAATGTTTTAATGAACCCAAAGCTAAACATTATTATTTTCAGTGCGATTTGTAAAAATTTTTATAAAGACCTGATTCACACAAGGCAACTTTTTTCAAGAAGGTGTCAAAGTTTGTAGGAGAGACTGGCAGAGAGCTCTTTCCTCCAGCCTCTCTCTCCAACAAATTTGGTCACTTGCTTGGAAAAATTGCCTCGTGGGATCTAGGACTAGGTCTTGTGTATGCAAAAACACAAGACCACAGGACGGCAAATACTTCTGAAATTTTCGGTTTGAAATGGAAAGTCCCGATTTACGCGGGGCGATTTTTAATTCCTAATTCTCTTTTGAACTTGCCTTTGCGTTCCCACGGATATTCCTGATTGTATTGTTGTTGTTTCAAAGTGCGAATGTAAAAACAAAACGTCCGATTGATTCCAAGGAGGTTTTTCCCCTCCCTTTCCAACTGCCACCCCTACAAACACCCTTAAGCCGCTGATTAAATTGAAGAAGAACATAGACCCCATCAGCACACGTGGCAATTTTCCAAGGCAATTCGGTGTTTGTAGGAGAAAGGCATGCGGAAGATAATATGGAAAGTAGATTCTTGTACTGGCAAACCGTTTTGTGTGTTTTATTTGCACTTTGCTGTCTTTATCTTCTACAAACACCGAATTGCCTCGCGTGAATAGGGACATAGACATGCTTAATTAGTACTGATTCACATTAGACAATTTTTTCCAAACAAGTGTCATAGTTTGCAAGAGAGAGAGGCAGAGATTTTTTCCGCCTGCCTCTCTCTCCTACAAATTTTGACACTTGCTTGGAAAAAATTGTCTCGTGTGAATCTGGACTTACGGAAAAAAGAAAATTAAAAAAAGAAGCGGCGTTTAATTTATATTCCTTGCCATTGAAACCAATTTTATTAAATTAAAATGTGCTTGTGATAAGTTATACATATATTCATATTTGTGCAGATGACAAAATCTCATATTAAATGTTTATTTCGCATATCAAAAAATATTGACAGACGTAATATGCTTTCACTGACATTCAAGAGTAGCCCTCTTTGACAGACATCGTGCGCCGCTATTTAAGTAGCACCCTTTGAAGTGACGCCAAATAAAATTGAAATTTTCGTTCTGTTTGTTAATTTGCATTACAAAGGCATCCCGCTGGCGGAATAAAGAAATATTTTTGGCAAAGAGATCACATCCATCAAGAAGATAATACAAATGGTTTTAATGTGTAAAACTATTCCGGGGGACCTTGCTTACAAATGGCTAAAGAAAGAAATCGGTTTAATATTTCCCGAAAAGGCGAAATTGTTTGCCTTGGAGGATAGAAGGCACACTGAAAATATTGAACGGTGGGTGGGTGTTTACGATTTCTTAATGAAATTCATAACGGATGTGGCACATAAAGAACCACGTTATCAATTTATCAAGTCGCAACAGGTAAGCGTACACAAATTGCAAATTAAATTCAATATGATTGTGAAAGGCTTATTTCTGGTTGTTTTCACGATTCTCAGCAAGCAGTGTCCTATTAAAACCCTCAACTTAAATACGGCTACAAAAGATGAACTTAAATTTCATAGCAAATATATGCTGTCCATACAGAGAACTTGTGAAAGCGATGGACTAGCAATTTTGTTTCCTTGTCCACTTTTCCAAATCGCATACACCTCTTGGAAGTGTGACCCAATGAAAATACCTGCAACAACTGGTAAGTAATTTTTTTTTCCTTTTTGTGATTCGTTTAACGAAATGGCAACATTGATTTTTTACTCCATATGCTCCAACGATGATCGCTAATATCCGAATCACGAAGCAACCTTTTGGCTCCAAAAAAAACTCGGAATAATGTAGTATAATTTGGATGTAGTCCATGGATAAGATAATTTTGCCCAATGAGTTGGCTCTGGACATGTACAATTACCGTGTCTATAGGTTGAACCCAACACATTGGCCAAAATTGACAGGGTTTGCGTCGATGTCGTACGATTTATGTTCTTTATATTTATCCTTCGGACAAAAAGAAGATAATTGTTAATGCCAGTGACCGGTAAGTATTGTTTGTAGATACTCCTATTGCTATTCAATTTTACTAAATGATTTCTTTTTCAATTATATTTTTAGATCAAGCGTACATACAGATTTCACAGTTCGAAACGGTTATCAATACATGGGCTGAATAACTTCAGGTTGGAATCCTGATTGATATACTCTTCTCAAATATCAAGAAAATATAAAATTTGTATTTCTTTTATTAAAATAAAAAAGAAAAAGACGTATGCTAGAATAACAAAAATAGTTTGTTCTTCCAGCCGCTTTTTTTTTGTTAAATAATAGCAAAATCGTTTGTTAAAACGACTGTTTTAGTTTGCTATAGTAGCAGGCAAATTTGTGTGCTAGAATAACAACCATAGGTTTGCTAAAATAACAGACGAAGTCTGCTTTCCCTTTTTCAGCAGACACAGACTGTTGAAACAACAAACATTTTTGCTAATGATACTCACAAAATTCTTTGAGTGTACGAGAGTGGTGTAGGGTATTATATAGTCGGCCCCGCCCGACTTTAGCCTTTCCTTACTGGTTATTTTTAAAATTTTTGATTATGTTTCATATTTTTTCAATTGAAACTGTTCGTACATTTTCTGGAATAGCTGTGATGTTGTCAACAAACTGTAGTATCATCACTGAGCTTAGAGGAAATATTATTGTTTGAGAGAAAATTTTGCGCAAGTATTTTACATTTGTCGACCAAAGAATAGTATATGATGTTATTACACATCAGTGGAGGTATGACTTTAGACTTTTTCTTTAGAACTTTTGTTATTATCCAAAAGGGGGACGATGCCTTATCGAGCGAGGACAGCATATTGTTCGATTTTCTGTTACGGTAAATAGAAAGTTCTTCCGATATTTTTTGTTTAACAAGTTCATGTGAACTCTATCACTTTTGGTTTTGAAATTACTTTCGCAGGACCTACGTTTTGGAACGCTGACATTGTGGTTTTCAAAATTTACCGATAAATCATCTTCATAGTGTAATCTTGGATTTCTTGTGACATGTCTCCTGAAGATTTTCCAATTTGCTTTATTAAATATATAAATAAATAGAAATATCACATTTTAAGTTTATCTCAGTGGTTACCGGGAGGTGATCAGATGAGAGGCTGTTTCAAATTTTCACAGAACTTAGCTGATGATGGATATCTGTTAAGAAAAAGTCTAGCGTCGACGATTGTCTTTTCGGATCTGAAGGCACGTACGTATGTTCCACTGGATACATTATATCATAGTGATTGGTTGGTAGTTTATCAAACATTGTTTCTATAGCAACCCCAAAAATTGTATCTGCGGTTAAAATTTCCTTCAAGAATAAAATTTTTAGACGAAGTCATTTTATGAAGGACTTATACGAACTCTTGTTTATATTGGGTATCTTTTCTCGCAGAACCCCCTGGGAAGTAGCAGGCGTACATATCAATGTCATCGTCATTTATATATATTTGTACACCAATATTTTCTATATGTTTCGCATCTTTGGGGACCAGGAATTTATGCCTAATAGTCTTTCTAATAAGGACAGCAACACCGCCTCCTCGTCTATCATGGCGATCGTTACGGTAGCAGCAAAAATTTTGTTTTTTTATTGAAGTGGTTGGATTGAGCCAAGTTTCGCATAAAAGGCAAATATCAATATGTAGAGTATCCAAAAGTTGAAATAACTCTTCTGACTTGTTTCGTATACTTCTTGCATTCCAAGAAATTATTTTCGTATGTTCGTTCAATTTAAAAACTTGAATGCGAGACCAGTGATTACTTCAAACTGGTCTAATTTAGTTTTAAAATTTCTAAGCCTAGAAATTAATTGAAAAGTTAAATTTTGTAGTTCTTTAGGAGAAAATAAATTATTGTTGTTCGGTGCAGCTTGATTTTCATTTGACCATGTATGTATTTGTTTGATGTGGTTCCTAATGTAAGGGATGTGGGAAGTTTTGGCTATAATTTTGTTGTTGCATTGGGGCATAAGTCCAGATTCACACTCCTCAATATTTTCCAAGCATGTGTCAAAGTTTGTAGGATAGGCAGAGAGCTCTTTCCGTCTGCCTCTCTCTCCCACAAACTTTGACACTTGCTTGGAAATAGTTGCCGAGCGTGAATCTGGACATAAATAGGATAGTTGCGGGCGACCCTTTTTGGTTTTGTACGTACCCTCATTTCAAGGTATTTAACTCTACTTGGACACTGTTGAGATATTGATTTGTGTTCACCACCACAATTGGCACATTTCACAAAATTTTCCTTAAAGGAAGAAGTTTGGTGATTTCCAGCACAATGGGTACAAACCGTTTTGACTTTACACCTTCTGAAGCCATGACCGAACATTTGACAGTTGTGGCATTGAGTCAATTTATTTTGATCAGGTTTTTGGCATTCCCATTTTACCTTCATATATTCCAAAGAAGAATGATTTTCCCTCAATTCTTTAAGGGCCATTAACAATAAATAAATAAACTAGGGTTAAGAGCTAACTGCCGCTTATATCTGTCAAATTCCATACAATTTAACTTTCGTTAGCTCTAACGCTAGGTTATTTTGATTTGTGTTAATGGGGGTAAGAGTTATGGATTTTTGCTCCAAATATACTACCTATATTATCTGCTCTTTTCTGTTTTCGGATTTCCGTACAATAATTTTGCATTTCAGACCTTTTTCAATTAGCTGTTTTTTTTATTTTTTGCGGGTCATGTTTATCTAAAGCTAGAAGAATAGCTTTATATGGCTTATCGTATTTAGTACCATACACTCGAAAGAAAATTTAGCTGTAGCTTTCTCGCAAATCATTTCGAAGTCATTCATGTTGTTGCAGAATAATTTTAGTCCTATAGACATTTTTCTTATTGAGTAGTCTTATACACTCAAAATCCTACACATTTCATGAAACTGTTCAACTTTGCATTTGAGTAAAGTTATCGGTGACATTTTCAGCTTTGGCACCTCTTTTTCGATATCGATCCCATCTTCAGTTTCATCGACTGTTTCTACCGAATGATAATAGTTTTGATGGTTTGTTTTTGTACCCTCCACCATAGGATGGGGGGTATATTCATTTTGTCACTCCGTTTGTAACACCTCTAAATATTGATCTGAGACCCCATAAAGTACATATATTCTTAATCGCCTTAAAATTCTAAAACGATTTAGCCATGTCCGTCCGGCTGTCCGTCCGTCTGTTGTAATCACGCTTCAATCTATAATACTTGAGTTAGGTGGCTGAAATTTGGTATAGATACTTCTTATAGCTGCAGGTAACTGCAGGTAAAACGGGCGATATCGGTCCATATTTAGATATAGCTCCCATATATAGCATCTAACTTGTTTCGGTGTTATTTTCTTTAGGTTTGAGTTATTTTTATACTAATTTTTTAGAGTTTATTCGTAATCAAGGTCCTCTGCGGCCTTCCCTGGAGGGGGCTTGACACATGGCATATTTGTAATCTAATGGGTATTTCCTTTAATTTGAGTATATTTTTGACCCTGTGCAGGAACATTTGTTGGTCCCCCTAAAGTGCACTTTAGCACTTTTTTAAAAGTGATGTCTTCTGAATGCTTTGCACCAAGTTTAGTTCTCTTGGATAGTAGTTATGATCTGGTTGATATTTTATCTATGGATAGTAGATAAAATATCAACCAGATCGGTTAAGGATTGTCAGTGTTGGAGGGTGTTAAATTTTGAGCTGACGGTCCTTTTCCCCATGCATATAACTAATTACATAAAGTGTTTAGAAAATTTTACCCAAAGTGTTTTCGATAGCTTTTTCTTTGATCTTTTTAAGAAAATAAAAAATATTTTTGTAATTTTTTTGCCAAATTAGGACTTGTTTTGGCATTTTTGTCAAAAACCCATGTTTTGTCTTTTTTTGTATCATTGAAAATATTATGACAAGGACTTTATTTAGAGGATTTTTTGTACATAATTTTGAATATAATTTTGAAAGATTTCCAATATCCGAAGAAAATTAATGAAAATATTAATAAAGAAATATGAAACAAAAAATCAAGACTTGTAACTTGAAAATCATTATACCCTCACTTTAGTGTGACGAGGATATATATCATTTGCTACGAAAAAAAGTGTAACACATCGAAGGTGTGATCTAAGACCCTATGTATGTTCGGCGGATATTCGTTTTGGGTCATTTTAAGACGAATGAGCAATGTCCGTCCGTCTGTCTGTCTATCTGTCTGTCTGTGTGTCTGCTGGCTGGTGCGCACGATAGCTCTCGAAAGGAGTAACCGATTGACTTCAAATTTGGTACGTGGTAATATTTTTTTCTATTTCCGGCTAAGTTCGAAGATGGGCCATATTGGTCCACTCCTTCTAGTACCTCCCCCACAAAGTGTTAAAATGTTGTGAAATATTGAATCTTTAATAACTGCTATACTACTTATTCGAATCTTCTGAAATTCCACACATAGAATTAGTTTATTAGTCGCTATCAACTCGAGAAAAATGGGCCATGTTGCTACGCCCCTTTTGGTACCTCCCACACAAATGCACCATTTTGCACCAAAAGTTAACAGCTTATAACATTAATACCAGTGCAAAATTGACGCTATTTCCACGCCCCTTTTTGTACCTCCCACACAAAGGTACCATTTTGCACAAAAAGTTAAGAGCTCACAGCATGAGTACCAATGCACGAAAATGCAACAACATTTTGCACAGTGTAACGCTTTTGAAGTCCCTATAGCCCTGTAAAAAATGGCCGTTATCACCACGCCCCTTTTTGTACCTCCCACACAAAATGGCCAAATCATACCAAAATTTAATATTTCATAACGTTAATATACCAGTGCAAAAAACGTTTATAATTCGGCGCAGTGTAATGTATTTAAAGAATCTACTATTCAGCGAAAAATAGGTGTATTTGTTAAAAACATTCTGGTACCTCCCATACAAATTGACAGAATAATTCGTTTAATATTCCATATTACATTACTCACAAAGTGAGGGTATACCTTAGTCGGTTTACCCGACTGAAACTTTCTTACTTGTTTTTATTTAAATTTGTTGGTTAAAAATAATCCCATTACCATAGCATATATGTTTAGATGTGGCCCGGCCCTAAATTTCATACACATGAACCAAAGGGGTGAGTACGCCTGGATCGAAAATATGTTTTATTGGAGCAGAGTGACGCTCCTGTGCAGCGCTCCAGAGCCTATTTCCGCTCTTTTCATCACGATTCCGGCAATTTAAGCCAAATCCACGCCAAGTCTATGTTTTTTCCATATACATGTTTATATATATTTCATATCCTGGAAATGTACATTATTTTGTTTGGTTGTAGATAGGAGCGGAAAATGTTCTTTCATTAGAACCTATTGCCCATATTTTAAGACCCTCTATGTACTGGACTTCTCCGCCGAATAGCCTCTGTGGCAACTTTAAAGTTCGGCGAACAGATTAAGCAAAAATTCTTACATAGAAATGACCACAATTGAATTCCCCTATATTCGCCCCTGTGCTGGTTTTCACTTTCTATTTCTAATCATAATCTTTGTTTAACGAGAAAAGGACATTCGCCAAAATAGAATCCCAAAATTCTTGCGAATGTGTAAATCAGCACAGGAGTGGTTATAACATTTTATTTTATTCAACTCTCAAAGACCCCCTTGGAGCAGCGAAAATGCTCTCTAGGAGCTGTAGCTGTCATCTTAGAAGCCCTGCACTAAAGACATTACTGGGTACGAAGTTGAAACTTTTTAATTGAATATTTGTAATCAAATATAGACCCATAGCTCATACATGGACCCATAGCTCATACATGGACCCATACTTCATATATGGACCCATAGCTCATATATGGAACCCTAGCTCGTAATCAAGGTCCTTAAAACCGGGGTCCTTGTCCTGTAGTTCGGTTACATAGTGACTACTGTAAACATTTTCATTTAATTTGAGAAAAATTATGCAAAAACAGTTTAAGGTCCAAATTTATCCGACCCCAGACTCATAGAGCTTTTTAGATTAATATTCCAAAATGTGTCTGCAGATTTGGAAATTCCTGTTAATTTGAATATTATAATTAACGATGTAAAGAAAGTGACTTTTGCGAAAGCGAATATTGAAATATATTTCTTGCGAATGCGAAAGCGAATAATGAAATATGCATTTTTGCGAAAGCGAATGCGAATAATAGATGACCTGAATTGATACTTTTCCAGGATATTCAAGTATTAAGACTGTTTTCCATAGTTTTACCTCCTGTTACAACAAGGACAAACATATTTCTTCAACTGTTTTGAAGAGGAGTGGCCGAGGTTTTCATTGGTATTAATATCTTCAAATTGTGTGAAGGGAATAAGGAGATTTAACACTTTAACAAATGGAAGCGAATACTGAAATATATTTTTGCGAAAGCGAATAATCCGAAGATGGTTTTTGGGAATGTTAAAATGATCCAAATAATTCGCGAATATTCGTTACATCCCTGATTATAATGACCGTTTTCGGCCTGAATGCATATCACAAGTAGAAACAATTCAATATTCGCCTTTGCCGGACCATAGGGACAAATCAGGGAACTGCAAATCTTTAACTCCGATCGGTCGGACACTTTGGTCCCGGTCGCCGGTTTGGGGTTTCATTCAAAGGCAAAAAACAGACCTTTTCGATAACTAAAGTAGTTATTTTTGCTTTCTCCAATTGTGTGCTCAAATCGCCGGCTTCGGATATCATGATCTTACCACAATCTAGCTCAATCGGAACATGATAAGGAATAATTGACCATATTAGGGTCCCCATCCATTTTTTTAGCTGCAATTTTGGGCGGTATTCTTATTTTCGTGATCGGAACAGTATAGAACATTTTTTATATTTGATATTTTATTATTTTTCTGTGTGTTGTCTTTTTTAACCAATTAAAGAAATAAAAAAAATATATTTAGTTTCCAAACGGACGGAAAGTTTTTGAAAAACTTTGACCTACTTAAAAGCTGTCACGCCAATACCAGTAAATGTAACGACTACCCGAATACTCAGTACTTGATGGTAACCGGAGAGAGTGGCGGATGACAGATTACAAATTTATGTCAAACTACGGAGAGACCAAAGATAAAGCAAATTAGAAAATATTTGTATGAAAAAAAACTAATAAATTAATTAATTATTAAAACAAAATATGAAATATTTATAAAACAGGATAAATTTGTGCAATAGTTTTGCAACGAATGAACAAATAATCTAGTGAAAATACAATTTAAATATAAACGTAAATCATTCTTTCCTTTGCTGTTTGAGAAGGCAGTGTATGCGTATGTCGGTGTTGTGTATCTGTGTGTATGTTTTGTAATTCTACACATTCCTCCGAATCATAGAAATTATTAGTATTTGCACAGCAATTGCCCGGTTGAGATTAACCAGTTTCGAGATTGTCGTATTACCGCCACAAGAGCGGCCGCATTGCTCTGATAGCCTCGACAGTTTTGTTAATTAATTGTTTTTGAACTTAACACCGCCCACTTACCTTCATATACATATCTTCTACAACATATAAATTTCAATAATAAAGCGTGCGGTGCCTATATTCCTATAAATAACAACGTAACAAGTAAAATACATTTTCCAATATGAGCGATGTTCCTGAGACTAGTAAAAAGCGTCAAAAAACGGTAAGAGTAGTTTTTTAATATTACCATATTTTAGACGTACATATTTGGTGTTTGTTATAAACAAAAAATATTTGTTTTAATTTTAAAACAGCTGTTGACCTATATATGTACCGAAGTGTGTGTGCATATTTACGTTATACTTTTACATTTATCTTGTGCACTTCTCTTTCTCAGATACATTCATTGACATGTGTCAAACAAACATTTGTTTACGTCTGTTTCGTTGTTGTTGCTGTTTACAGTGTTGTTACAATGTTAATGTTGTAATGTTTACCCTATCATCTTGGTCCAGCCGTTAATTACATATGGAACATACCCATAAGTGAGTGTTCAATTCCAATTGTCTGTGTCTAATTGGACTTCTTATAAGAATTCCTTAGATGTTGGTATAGTAGTACATATTTAGATAAAACTGGTACAAGCAATTCTTTTTTGACAAAAAAATTGACATAAATCCAAAATAGAAACATATAAATTGATACAAATTGTAATACCCTATTGAAGGTATATAAATATATGGGAAAATATTGAGCCGTTTATGAACCTGATCAAGGA
This sequence comes from Eudasyphora cyanicolor, assembly GCA_963930755.1. NCBI lineage: Eukaryota > Metazoa > Arthropoda > Insecta > Diptera > Muscidae > Eudasyphora > Eudasyphora cyanicolor. The sequence goes on along the minus strand of OZ005735.1, from coordinate 37,648,998 downwards.
AAATAAAAATAATAAATCATAAAATAAATGAAACACAAACTGAAAAGATTCGCTTAAAATGCTTGGAAAATATGGTATTTATGATTTAAATAAGCCTATTTTGAAGCGACCTCTATAGGGTGACTATAACAAAATATGAACCGATTTGGAAAATTTATACTGTGATGAATTCTAGTCAAAAGAGAACACAAACTACAAAGTTTCAGCAAAATTGCTTTAAAAACCTGGTATCTATGGCTCAAAAACCGTATTTTGGAGCGACCTCTATAGGGGAGCTATATCAAAACATTGACAGATATGGGCCATTTGTAATCCCAAACGAACTGCAACTATAAGAAGTATTTCTACCAATATTGATCAACCTAGCTGTATATTACGGTCTGAAGCGTGATTTCCACAGACAGACAAATCGTCTTAGAATTTCACGACGATCATGAATATATATACTTTATGGGGTCGCAGATCAATATTTCAACGTGTTGAAGTTAGTATACCCTATGGTGAAGGGTATACAAATGTTGAAAATTCGTTCTACAAAACAGATCAAAAATAAATATATTCAAATCGTTTTTTGACCGACGTAAACCAAAATGTGGCCCTTAGGTTAGTTTAGGTTAAAGGACGCGTAGTGCACTACCAATATGGCGTGCACTACTCCACTCGGAGACCGAAAGGTCCATTGTGCTAGTCCTATAAAGAATTAAAAATTTGGAGAAACAGTAGAAAACACAAATAATAGATTGAAAAATGATAGGGGTGGAAGGGGGCCTAATAAGGAGTGAGAAGAACGGATAAAAGAAATGTTGGATTAAAAGAGGAGAGGGCAGAAAAGTTCTTGCGAAAAGTAGCCCATATTACTACACCATTTTCAATTGTAATTCGAAAAAAGTCAATTGAAATTCGAAGATTCCATTTGAAATTCGAAAAATATCAATTGAAATTCGAATATTCCATTTGAATTTCGCAAAAGGTCAATTGAAATTCGAATATTCCATTTGAAATTCGAAAAAGGTCAATTGTAATTCGAAAAACATCACTTGATATTCGAAGAACATCAATTGAAATTCGAAAAACATCAATTGAAATTCGAAACACATCAATTGAAATTCGAAACACATCATTTGAAATTCGTAAAATTGCAATTGAAATTCGTAATACGTCAATTGAAATTCGAATTTTTCCATTTGAAATTCGTAATACACCAATTGAAATTGGGAAAACATCAATTGAAATTCGAAATTCATCATTTGAAATTCGAAAAATGTAAAAAAAATCAATGCTGTATATTAGATGGGGCAGCATTTAAGTGAAATTGTATCACTTATCACTTGTATCTGTGTTAAACCTTTAATATTAAAATATTTAAATATGTTTTGTTTCAACTAATTTTGAATAAATATTCATAAAAGGTAAGATCGTCTATATGTTTTCTGTTCGTCACATTATATGTTAAGCTTTAGTCAGCAAATGTGTTTAATTAAATTCTACCCAATCTAATGTACAGATTTGTTTACATTTTCGAATTTCAATTGATGTTTTTCGAATATCAATTGATGTTTTTCGAATTTCAATTGGTGTATTACGAATTTCAAATGGAAAAATTCGAATTTTAATTGATGTATTTCGAATTTCAATTGATGTACTTCGAATTTCAAATGATGTTTTTCGAATTTCAATTGATGTGTTTCGAATTTCAATTGATGTTTTTCGAATTTCAATTGATGTGTTTCGAAATTCAATTGATGTGTTTCGAATTCTAATTGATGTATTTCGAATTTCAATTGAGTTTTTCGAATTGCAAATGGAATCTTCGAATTTCAATTGACCTTTTTCGAATTTCAAATGGAATCTTCGAATTTCAATTGATCTTATTCGAAATTGAATTGATTTTTTTCGAATTACAGTTGAAAATGGTGTAGATTTACATTTTTATATGTATGTACTCGATAAAGAATTCAGAAATTACGGGTATATAGACAGTTTTTTTCCCAATCTGGAAGAGAAATATAAATCACTAGGAATCCTATCGAAAATCCTTTTGATAAAAATATCGACAAATATTGAAACGTTTCAGAACCGGATGGAATACAAAGAAAAAAATGGCATAATTCCCAAAAGTGGCTCGACAAAAGTTGCTATACTCGATTGCAGTTCCTGAAAGTTAGGGTATGTAGGAGATCTTTTTTTTAACGAACGTTCCCAACGCAGCCACTCTTACCCGGCCCCTTCCGACCGCGTGGACCACATCCCCATAACGTAGGGATTGCGTACACGCCATGATCCGAACCATGGCGGGTTAATAGTAGAGGGTGGAGTACCAGCTACAGAATATATATCAACAGCCGGTGTGTTCATACATGCATAAAAAGTGTCTAATTTTGTTTAGTTAAATTAAGAACACACATAAAACAGAACTTCACTACTGATTTAAATAAGATATGATTCTAGATTTCACTATATCCATTCCTACATTAAAGTCAATAATATCATATAAAGTGTTAAAGTCTATGCACATTCTACGGATATGCTCTGCAGATGCGTAATTTGTACGTTGAAAATCAATATGCAATAATTGGTAATATCTGGAAGATCTGAATGGTACGTTAAATCTTATCTTAGATATCATGTATCCAGAAAGCACATCACAATTTATAACATGTAATATCATTGTGGTGTTCAGCATAATACGTCTGCTCTTAAGAGTAGGCAATCTTATCAAGCTCAACCTATTAGTATAGGCTGGAAGAACAAAATCAAAATCAATCCAATGCAGGTGTCTCAAAGCGAATAATAAAAATTGTTTCTGAACGGATTCAATTTTATCAACATAAATCCCATATTGGGGATCCCATACAACAGAACCGTATTCTAGAATAGGTCTAACAAGTGAAGTATACAACTGTTTCCTTACATATGGATCTGAAAATTCTTTCGCCCATCGCTTAATGAAGCCAAAGACACCGTAAGCTTTGTTCCCCATTGTAATTATGTGATTATTGAAGTTAAGTTTAGGATCCATTAATATACCAAGACCCACAAAGGATTCAACAGTTTCTAAATTGGAACCAAGAAGACTGAATTTAGATGGAATCAATTTCGATCTAGAGAAACACATATGTTTACACTTCTTCAAATTAAGGTCCATGCAATTAATTTCACACCAATAACCAAAGTTATTGTGAAGAAACAAGGAATCATCAGATGTGTTACGAGAATAAAATATCTTAACATCATCTGCATACATCAGTAATCTAGAACTAATAATTGAATCTGGTAAGTCATTTATAAATAGTAGAAACAGCAAAGGGCCAATATGACTACCTTGGGGTACCCCAGATGAAACCAAAATCGATTCAGCTTATGATTAACTCTATCAAAAGCTTTACTAAAATCAGTATAAACCACATCTGTCTGATTACCAAGAACAAACTCATCAATTACCTGGGAGGTAAATTGAACCAAATTTGTCATAGTCGAAAGTCCTTATCGCTTTGGATACAATATAGGATATTCCCTAACTAGGATATAAGAATTGTTATAATTAATTTCCGAAATTTCGGTTATACAGGAAGTCTATAAACGGTTTTTATAATCCGATCCGAACAAAATTGTATATATGTATGACAGTACGAAGCTTACTAAAAATATATTCAATAGAAAAACGCATGGGAAAATGTGAGTCGGATCACAGATAACGATTTTTTAAATCGCTATCCCTCAACCTGCAACAATTTTATAAGAGTTTTTCGCCCGCATTACTTCGAGCATTTTTTGTGCATCTATATTTTATCGCTTTGGATACATTTCATTTTTTTAATCTTATCAGTTTTATAAGTAAAGGCTGGGTGGGCCCTATGATTTCGTCATATTTATTTGTAGAAAACAAGTCAAAGCAATTATTCTAAGATCATTTTTATTAATCACGTTATTTTTTTGTTTTCATGAGGAAAAATTAATAATGGTGTGGGTTTTATATTGCTTAAATTGTGATATAGATAATCCTGAGTTTCATTTAGTATTTATCTTTCTTTATACAGTATTTAGGGCCACAATTAGATGACTTTTAGAAAATCGTTTACGAATTCCTTATATGAAGATAAGAAATATATATTGTTGTAACGCGCCATATTTCAACTATGAAGAGAAAAAAGTGTGAAACAATAAATGTAGAAAGTACACTTAAATTTAATCTAGAGAAGTACAAAATTGTACATTGTTAAGTTTTCCAATTAAAATTAAAAGTTTTAAAATTATTCCAGTTAACGTTTTATATTTATATAAAACGATGGCAAAATTAAACAAGCCATAATTTTTAATATGTTCTAATCTCATTGTTGCAAACTTATGTTATCAAAAATTGAGTTTTCTAATCTTATCAAAGTCACAACAGTCTTATGTACAATATACGTAATTTTCAACCTATCGACATATCAGATAAATATATTAAGTTAAAATTACATACAATGAATAAAATAAATAAATAAAATACATAAAATAAATAAAATAAATAAAATAAATAAAATAAATAAAATAAATAAAATAAATAAAATAAATAAAATAAATAAAATAAATAAAATAAATAAAATAAATAAAATAAATAAAATAAATAAAATAAATAAAATAAATAAAATAAATAAAATAAATAAAATAAATAAAATAAATAAAATAAATAAAATAAATAAAATAAATAAAATAAATAAAATAAATAAAATAAATAAAATAAATAAAATAAATAAAATAAATAAAATAAATAAAATAAATAAAATAAATAAAATAAATAAAATAAATAAAATAAATAAAATAAATAAAATAAATAAAATAAATAAAATAAATAAAATAAATAAAATAAATAAAATAAATAAAATAAATAAAATAAATAAAATAAATAAAATAAATAAAATAAATAAAATAAATAAAATAAATAAAATAAATAAAATAAATAAAATAAATAAAATAAATAAAATAAATAAAATAAATAAAATAAATAAAATAAATAAAATAAATAAAATAAATAAAATAAATAAAATAAATAAAATAAATAAAATAAATAAAATAAATAAAATAAATAAAATAAATAAAATAAATAAAATAAATAAAATAAATAAAATAAATAAAATAAATAAAATAAATAAAATAAATAAAATAAATAAAATAAATAAAATAAATAAAATAAATAAAATAAATAAAATAAATAAAATAAATAAAATAAATAAAATAAATAAAATAAATAAAATAAATAAAATAAATAAAATAAATAAAATAAATAAAATAAATAAAATAAATAAAATAAATAAAATAAATAAAATAAATAAAATAAATAAAATAAATAAAATAAATAAAATAAATAAAATAAATAAAATAAATAAAATAAATAAAATAAATAAAATAAATAAAATAAATAAAATAAATAAAATAAATAAAATAAATAAAATAAATAAAATAAATAAAATAAATAAAATAAATAAAATAAATAAAATAAATAAAATAAATAAAATAAATAAAATAAATAAAATAAATAAAATAAATAAAATAAATAAAATAAATAAAATAAATAAAATAAATAAAATAAATAAAATAAATAAAATAAATAAAATAAATAAAATAAATAAAATAAATAAAATAAATAAAATAAATAAAATAAATAAAATAAATAAAATAAATAAAATCAATAAAATCAATAAAATCAATAAAATCAATAAAATAAATAGAATAAATAGAATAAATAAAATAAATAAAATAAATAAAATAAATAAAATAAATAAAATAAATAAAATAAATAAAATAAATAAAATAAATAAAATAAATAAAATAAATAAAATAAATAAAATAAATAAAATAAATAGAATAAATAAAATAAATAAAATAAATAAAATAAATAAAATAAATAAAATAAATAAAATAAATAAAATAAATAAAATAAATAAAATAAATAAAATAAATAAAATAAATAAAATAAATAAAATAAATAAAATAAATAAAATAAATAAAATAAATAAAATAAATAAAATAAATAAAATAAATAAAATAAATAAAATAAATAAAATAAATAAAATAAATAAAATAAATAAAATAAATAAAATAAATAAAATAAATAAAATAAATAAAATAAATAAAATAAATAAAATAAATAAAATAAATAAAATAAATAAAATAAATAAAATAAATAAAATAAATAAAATAAATAAAATAAATAAAATAAATAAAATAAATAAAATAAATAAAATAAATAAAATAAATAAAATAAATAAAATAAATAAAATAAATAAAATAAATAAAATAAATAAAATAAATAAAATAAATAAAATAAATAAAATAAATAAAATAAATAAAATAAATAAAATAAATAAAATAAATAAAATAAATAAAATAAATAAAATAAATAAAATAAATAAAATAAATAAAATAAATAAAATAAATAAAATAAATAAAATAAATAAAATAAATAAAATAAATAAAATAAATAAAATTAATAAAATTAATAAAATAAATAAAATAAATAAAATAAATAAAATAAATAAAATAAATAAAATAAATAAAATAAATAAAATAAATAAAATAAATAAAATAAATAAAATAAATAAAATAAATAAAATAAATAAAATAAATAAAATAAATAAAATAAATAAAATAAATAAAATAAATAAAATAAATAAAATAAATAAAATAAATAAAATAAATAAAATAAATAAAATAAATAAAATAAATAAAATAAATAAAATAAATAAAATAAATAAAATAAATAAAATAAATAAAATAAATAAAATAAATAAAATAAATAAAATAAATAAAATAAATAAAATAAATAAAATAAATAAAATAAATAAAATAAATAAAATAAATAAAATAAATAAAATAAATAAAATAAATAAAATAAATAAAATAAATAAAATAAATAAAATAAATAAAATAAATAAAATAAATAAAATAAATAAAATAAATAAAATAAATAAAATAAATAAAATAAATAAAATAAATAAAATAAATAAAATAAATAAAATAAATAAAATAAATAAAATAAATAAAATAAATAAAATAAATAAAATAAATAAAATAAATAAAATAAATAAAATAAATAAAATAAATAAAATAAATAAAATAAATAAAATAAATAAAATAAATAAAATAAATAAAATAAATAAAATAAATAAAATAAATAAAATAAATAAAATAAATAAAATAAATAAAATAAATAAAATAAATAAAATAAATAAAATAAATAAAATAAATAAAATAAATAAAATAAATAAAATAAATAAAATAAATAAAATAAATAAAATAAATAAAATAAATAAAATAAATAAAATAAATAAAATAAATAAAATAAATAAAATAAATAAAATAAATAAAATAAATAAAATAAATAAAATAAATAAAATAAATAAAATAAATAAAATAAATAAAATAAATAAAATAAATAAAATAAATAAAATAAATAAAATAAATAAAATAAATAAAATAAATAAAATAAATAAAATAAATAAAATAAATAAAATAAATAAAATAAATAAAATAAATAAAATAAATAAAATAAATAAAATAAATAAAATAAATAAAATAAATAAAATAAATAAAATAAATAAAATAAATAAAATAAATAAAATAAATAAAATAAATAAAATAAATAAAATAAATAAAATAAATAAAATAAATAAAATAAATAAAATAAATAAAATAAATAAAATAAATAAAATAAATAAAATAAATAAAATAAATAAAATAAATAAAATAAATAAAATAAATAAAATAAATAAAATAAATAAAATAAATAAAATAAATAAAATAAATAAAATAAATAAAATAAATAAAATAAATAAAATAAATAAAATAAATAAAATAAATAAAATAAATAAAATAAATAAAATAAATAAAATAAATAAAATAAATAAAATAAATAAAATAAATAAAATAAATAAAATAAATAAAATAAATAAAATAAATAAAATAAATAAAATAAATAAAATAAATAAAATAAATAAAATAAATAAAATAAATAAAATAAATAAAATAAATAAAATAAATAAAATAAATAAAATAAATAAAATAAATAAAATAAATAAAATAAATAAAATAAATAAAATAAATAAAATAAATAAAATAAATAAAATAAATAAAATAAATAAAACAAATTTTATTTGCGATAGATATTGCTTACCTTTTATTATAAATTACTTAAAGATTTTTAATATACACTACAAAATTTCCTTAATTTTAAATATTTAATTTCATTTACATCACAGTCTTAAAAGCAGCAAATACTAATTAAATTGACTTAATTTTAGGCATGAAATGTCTTTGTTATAAAGATTAAGATGCTATATCTTCAATATTAAGCAAAATGTTTTTTCTGAGTCGATATCAAAAATAAAGTAATCAGGTCAAGAATTTCTAAGTCACCAAAAAAGAGAAAATCATAAACAATTCCTTCACTTCTTTCTCCACTTCAGAATGTAGGTCGTAGTTGTGCCTCTAAAGTGTGTGTGAGTGAGTGTATCGCGTGTAAGATATACTTCGAACGAACCAATCAACATCTTCTGGCTCATTTCACATAGAGTCGAAAATCAAGTTAACCCACAACAACGTCATTATATCAGTCAGTATCATCAATTGGTCATTCAACTTGATAAAGAAAACAAATCGTACTCATATCTGATGAGTATTGATTGTTATCTAAGAGAATAAAAATTGTATATTAATTCGATGGCAATTGAAAACTTTAATTCCAGTGGAAAATTATGTTGCTCGAATGTACCCCTCTCTAAACCTGTTCCAGATGATGTAAATAATAAAATGAACTTAAGCTGTACATCCACTTTCTCTGAGTGGACTTGGTCAGTTTATGCAATATGCCACCGATGACATCCTCTTTTGATAAGATGTCTGCAAATAAATTAATTATATCGAGTGTGAACAGCATAAAGTGAACAAGTCTTTTTCGATAAATATATTTTATCGAAATTTAAATTAAAATTTTTTTACACATTTATCGTAATTTCTTTAGATTTTTTTTTACTAATTTATAGAAGATGTCATTGAATGAAAATGCTGTAATTATATGTCCCAATTTACCACATTTCGATTATTTTTTTTTTTCGGAAATGGGCTTATATATTTTAAAGATTTTTAAATTTGAATTTTTATATGCTTATCAATGATGCTGTAATGATATAACCGATATACTTCTTAAATTTCGCCTTCATATTTGAATTGAATTTAAATTCGAATTTTTAAAATTTGTCGACTTTTTAAAATTTGTCGACAGCTTTCGAGTTATGGAAATGTTTAAAGTCGGCTACGCGTATCAGTGTTTCTGCGTGGCAAAAGAAGCGTCCTCGCGATCTGACCAACAAAAAAAATTAATGGGCATCTTTTGGTTATCTCGCTTAGTTATCGAGTAAACAAAATTTTTCGATAACATCCTAAGTTAGCGAAATTGAAAAAATCGATTTAATAATTTTTTAATATTTTGAGCCGATTTTAGTGAAAAAAGGAGAGAAACAGCCGGCTAGGCGGAAAAATTTAAATTTATATTTAAAAAAGCTGATTTTTATTAATTTGAGATCTATTGTAGAAAAAACGAAAAATCGGGTGAAATTGTTCAATAACTTTCGACTTATCATGTTATGTTTCTGCGTGTTGGAGACATGTATATGACGTTCCGCTATCTGACCTCAAATTAAGAAGAAAAATTAAGGAACATGTTATCGATATCTCGCCTAGTTATCGAATCATCGGAGGGTTAAAGGTTATCAAAATTGAAAATTAAAAAAATTAATCTATTTTTTACTTTTTTGTTATTTTAAGCTCATTTAAATGAAAAAATCTGGTAACTCAAAACTCAATGTTATCGAAATCTACAAACGCTGACCTTATTGTTTCTTTGTGCAGAAGACAAATTAAGTGGAATGTATTAAGGGACGAAATTAATATCTTGCGAAAATTAATATCGAATTATCAGATAATAAAGTTAGAAAAATTAAAACAATATTATTTTAAATACAAATTTTTGATAGCTACCTTAGTTATCAAAATATCGAACTTGAAAATAGAAAAAACTGATTCTTGCTATTTATTATTTTGGGCTCATTTGAATGAATAATGCGAAAAAAATTTTCGATAACTTTCGAGTTATCAAAATATCCAAAGGGACCAAAAGCCCCCTTAACATTAGTGTTTGAAAAATATTGAATGTTTTTGAAAATAAGCTAAATTTAAAAAAAAAACTAGAAAAGATAGAATAAACTTTCGAAAGAAAACAACCTATGTTATTTTGAGCTGATTTTAATAAAAAAATTCAGCGTCAATTATTGATAACTAAAAAAGTTATCGATTTTTTAAATTTTCAATTTTGTGCCCATTAGAAAAAAATAAATAAACTTTTACAAACTTTACGTCATTTAAGTCGATAACTAAGTGAAATATCGATAATGAGGTGCTCCATCCAAACATATGGTCAGATTGCGGGACTTCGGATAACATAGCCTCCCGATATTTTGTACTTAAAATTAGGAGAATTTTCTTATAATTAAAGTAAATTTTGATGACAAAATTTGTCGAAAATGGTCTGGTCAGTTTATACAGTATGAAGACGATAATTCAGTTCAGAAAGAATATCGTCGGCATAATGCACACCTAACCAAGTAAAAGTATCTATAGATGAAAAAGTATCTATGGAAATAGAGTTAGTCAGTTTATGCAGTATACCCTGATATCCATATCGATGGTTATATTCAAAAGCGGCTATATTAAAAACCTCAATTTTTCAGGAGAGCAAAAAACTGTTGAATTTTATTATTTCGCTATAAGTTTAATATGATACGAATTAGGATTTCAAAAGTATTTATTATATATACGTTCGTATACATAATTCATATCATATAAAAATGATGGCGAAATAATTAAATTCAACTTTTTTTTGCACTCCTGAAAAATTGGGTTTTTTAATATAGCCACATGTACATATAAGCCATCGATATATTAGATTTTACATCAAAGGAAAGCAATAAAATTCACAATATATTCTTATATTTTAACTATATTATTTTTTTCCAAATTAATTTTAATAAAATATTATTATTTTCCAAATTTTCAGGTGAGTCAAATTTCTCGTTTTGAAATTAAGTACGATTTCCAAGGTAATTAAGTAACAATCAATTGCAAATCTCTTCAATATGGACCGAATCTTTGTCTAGACTAAAATAAATATTAAAGACGTAGATTTTCATTTTGATCCAAATATAACAAAATATTAAAATATGTAAGGTTTGAACTTAAATTTAAGATCATTTAAGTTGTATTAATTTTTTGCAAATATGAAATGTCCCTATCTTAAGGTTTTATTGTCTTTGCCTTGTCTTTTGCGTCAAATCAGGGCCACCTATAAAATTCTTATTAAATATTAAGATTCATTATTCCAGCGATATATGTTTCTTGGATTTAAAGAAATTTATCTTTGTTTTAAGAACAAGAAAATAGTCGAATAAAATCTAAGAAAGTGTGTCTTGAAATATAAAGAAATATTTCTTTGAATTCAAAACGTGGTTCATTATCTCAAAGACTTTCTTGAGATAATAATTAGATTTAAAGAATTGTTTTTTGTTTTAAAGAAAATAAAAAGGGGAATAATCGAGAAAATCTAGAAAGTTTTTCTTAATTATTAAGACCATTTCTTTGAATTAAAGACGTGGTTTAATTTTTCAAATGACACAAGTTTCTTAGATTAGAATAATAGAAAATTTTCTTGGTTAGACAATGATCGCCAGAAATCGAATAAAGTGCTTCTCAAATGTAATAAAATATTTCTTTTAATTAATGACGTGGTTTTATTATGCTAAAGATACAAATTTCTGTCATTTAATAAAATTTTTCTTTTATTCAGAAGACAGGAAAAAAGTAATTTGTCGCTAGCAATGCAAGAAAGTGATTTATATGAGTTAATATTAGAAAAATGTCTTTGAATTAAAGACGTGTTTTCATTTTCCAATGACACATTTTTTTAAATTTTTTTTGTTATAAAAAAAATGCTCCCTAGAAATACATACAATCACATATGTACATATAAAGAAGATAATAATAAACAATTACAGACGTGGTTTTATTATTACAATGATACAATTTACTTAGATTTAAAGAAAGCTTTATTTGTTTTAAAGAAATGAAAACAGGAAATAATCGATAGAAATCCAGGAAAGCGTTTCTTAAACATTAAAACATTTATCTGATTTAAAGACATGGTTTCATTTTTTCCAATAATACACTTTTCTTAGATTACAATTTAGGAAAGAATATGATCGCTAGATGTCAAATAAAGTTCTTCTCATATACAATGAAACATTTCTTTTAATTAAAGGCGTGGTTTCGTTATGTTTTACCGGCAGGAAAAAAGAAATGTAATTTATTGATATTAAAGAGCTGGTCTCATTACTACAAAGTTACAATTTACTTGGATTTAAAAAAAAGTTTTGTCTGCTTTATAGAAGAAAATAATCGATTAAAATACAAGAAAGTGCTTCTCAAATAAAAAGAAACATTTCTTTGAATTAAAGACGTATCCAAAGATACAATTTTCTTGGATTTTGGAGATAATTGTATTTGTTAATAAGAAATGAAAAAAATTAAATAATCGCTAGAAATCTAAGGGCTCCTCAAATATAAATCAACATTTCTATGAAATAAATATGTGGTTTCATTATTCCAAAGAATTTTGCTGGCTAGTCTTTGTTATTAGTCAATGATTTGACTCTAATGGGCTCTAATATAAACATATTTTGAATTTCCATAAAAACATAGTGACGCATTTAATCAAGCATTAACAATGTTTACAATAAATATATTAATTAAATTGAATGTTGTATGTTATCAGTTGTTTTCACAATGGTTCTTCTGTTATTCTAAGTAAATACAACACTTAATAAATTCGGGGATTCCAGACACAAATGCCTCTAAATGATATTCTGTAGAATTGTCAAAAATAATTAGAATCTCTTGATACAAATTAGACAGCGTCAGAGCGTGCAATTATAACGTGTGTTATAATTAAAATTTTTTTAACATTTAAAATTTAGCACACCTTTTGAAAATGAGGCTTTCATTGGTGAACATTTTAGTCAAGTTTGGGGGAGTTAAAGATAGCAAAATTGTATCACAAAAATGTGATATATTTTTTTGTATTTAAAACTTAAGTTTTCTGGTATTTTAATTTACCGAGATTAGTTAAAAATTCAATTCTGCACAGCACATCTTTTTATACGGATTTTTGGACATTAAAGACCACAAAAGTGTACCACTAAAATAGAGAAAATATTTTAACGTTTAAAAATGTTTCGGCACAACTCTAGCAAAAAATGTTGGCATACTTTAGTTTATACAGCAATTAAATGTAATTTCATTCAATAAAATTGAACCACAAAAAATTATGCGGCCAAAAAATTTGTTCTTACAATAAATTCAAAGTCCTAATATCACAAACTATTACTGTTGCCTTTTTAAATTCTAATTAAGTTTAAAAATACATATATTCTAAATGAAGGTCTGTCTATCATCACCTAAATATCATCGTTCATCTTTGCCACTACACTTTCATCTTCTTCAAGAGCAATGATACAGGAACAAATTAAAATTTTAAACTATTCTAACAACATACGCCTTGCTATACGACGTACATACGTCGTATGCTCCACACGACGTTCGTTCGTAAACAGAAACCACAGTGATGGAAACGTGAGAACTATTTGGACTGACGGCAATCTACAGTTTTAAGAGCAGTATCCAGCTGTTTGAAATTAGTTCCTTCAATTTAACACTTTGTAGTTATAAGCTGCTAAATTGAATGCTATTTTCAATGCAAATATTTTTTCCTGGGAATATTTGTCAGTGTGCGTCTCCCCTCAATGTTTAGCTAGATCACAGCGACTGATCAGTGATAATTTTCACTATTCACTATAAGACTATGTCCCATTAAAAATAGAAATTTCGACGAAATTTCTATAAAAAATACAAATTTCAATAAAATTTTTTATAAGTACATAATTTCTATTTTTTATCGAAAATTTCGTCGGAATATTCTTTAAAAATATAATTTTCGACGAATTTTTCTATAATCGATTTCGACGAAATTTCTATTTTTATAGAAAATTTCGTCGAAATTTCTATTTTATATGAAAATTTTGTCGAAATTTTTATTTTTATATGAAAATTTCTTCGAAATTTTTATTTTTATATGAACGAAATTTTCTATAAAAATATAAATTTCGACGAAATTTTCTATAAAAATATAAATTTTGACGAAATTTTCTATAAAAATATAAATTTCGACGAAATTTTCTATAAAAATAGAAATTTCGACGAAATCTATATATATAAAAGAGAGTGTCTGTTTGTGGGTTTGTTTGTGGGTTTGTTTGTGGGTTTGTTTGTGGGTTTGTTTGTTTGTTTGTTTGTTTGTATGTTTGTTTGTTTGTTCCGTATAGACGTCTAAACGGCTTGACCGATCATCTTGAAATTTTCACAGAATGTACATGTGTAGGGGTTGCTGAAAATAGGGTACTTGAATTTTCGATATATCAAGTGGGCGTGGACCCGCCCATATGGGTCAAATTTTGGTATTGAGAAAATTTTTTAGCTAGAGTACTAAAATTTTGTGTGTATGTATTTAGTGTCAGATTATGTGAATTTTAAAAAAATGGGCGGAAATATTTGAAATATTTTCCACAATTCATTAGCGAGAGTTCTGCAAGTTTGTGTATATGTTTCAGGTGACAGTCTACGTGATTGGTCCAAAAATGGGCGGGATCGGCCCAATGGGCGTGGTCCCGCCCACATAGACCAAATTTTGAAATTTCGATATCTTGCACAATTTGCTAGAGGGAGTGCTGCAATGTTGTGTATATGTATCTGGTACGTAATTGGTCAAACGTAATGGGTAAAAAAATGGGCGGGATCGGACCAATGGGCGTGGACCCGCCCATATAAGCCAAATTTTGAAATTGATATATCTTGCACAATTTGTTAGCTAGAGTGCTGTAATGTTGTACATATGTATCTGGTGACAGTACACGTGATTGGTCCAAAAATTAGGGGAATCGGACCAATGGGCGTGGCACCGCCCGTATAAACAAAATTTTAAAAATGTGGAATCTTGCACAATTTGTTAGCTAGAGTGCTGTTATGTTGTACATATGTATCTGGTGACAGTACACGTGATTGGTCCAAAAATTGGCGGTAGCGGACCAATGGGCGTGGCACCGCCCATATAAGCCAAATTTTAAAAATGTGATATCTTGCACAATTTGTTAGCGAGAGACCTGGAATTTTCTGTATATATATATCCGTTGGCGATCTAGATGATTGGTCCGAAAATGGGCGTGTTCGGACCAATAGGCGTGGCCCCGCCCATATAAGCCAAATTTTGCACAATTTGATAGCGAGAGTGCTGGAATTTTGTGTATATGTATATGGTGGCGGTCTACGTGATTGGTCCAAAAATGGTCGGCATCGGAACAATGGGCGTGGCCCCGCCCATATAAGCCAACTTTTGAAATTGAGATATATTGAACAATTTGTTACCGAGAGTGCTGTAATTTCGTGAATATATATATGGTCGTAGTCTACGTGATTGGTCAAAAAATGAGCGGCATCGAACCAATGGGCGTGGCCACGTCTATATAAGCCAAATTTTGAAATATAAATATCTTGCACAATTTATTATCGAGAGTGCTGCAGTTTTGGGCACATGTATCTACATGGCCCCGCCTATAGAAGCCAAATTTTGAAATTGAGACACATATCTTGCACAATTTTTAGCGAAAGTGGTGGTAGTCTACGTTATTGGTCCAAAAAGAGTCGGGATCGGATCAATGGCCGGGGCCCCGCCCATATAAACTAAATTTTAAAATTGAGATGTCTTGCACATTTTTTTAGCGACAGTTCTGTAATTTTGTGCATATGTATCTGATGATAGCCTACATGAATGGTCTAAAAAGTGGCGGGATCGGATCAACGGGCGTGACCCCGCCCATATAAACCAAATTTTGAAATTGAGATATCATGCACAATTTGTTAGCGATTTGATGTATGCATTTGATGGCAGTCTACGTAATTGGGGCAACAAAGTGGACCGGGTCCAGCAAGTTTTCTATAAAAAAAGAAATTTCGACGAAATTTTCTATAAAAAAAGAAATTTCGACGAAATTTTCTATAAAAATAGAAATTTCGACGAAATTTTCTATAAAAATAGAAATTTCGACGAAATTTTCTATAAAAATAGAAATTTCGACGAAATTTTCTATAAAAATAGAAATTTCGACGAAATTTTCTATAAAAATAGAAATTTCGACGAAATTTTCTATAAAAATAGAAATTTCGACGAAATTTTCTATAAAAATAGAAATTTCGACGAAATTTTCTATAAAAAACGACATTTTCTATAAAAAACGACATTTTCTATAAAACACTAAATTTTCTATAAAAAACGAATTTTCTATAAAAAACGACATTTTCTATAAAAAACGACATTTTCTATGAAGATAGAAATTTCGACGACATTTTCTATAAAAATAGAAATTTCGACGAAATGTTCATAAAAGTAGAAATTTTGACGAAATTTTCTATAAAAATAGAAATTTCGACGAAATTTTTATATAAAAATAGAAATTTCGACGAAATTTTTATATAAAAATAGAAATTTCGACGAAATTTTTATATAAAAATAGAAATTTCGACGAAATTTTTATATAAAAATAGAAATTTCGACTTTTGGAGGATAGGCTGTCATTTATTTTTAATATGTAATTTAATTCACCTTTTCAATTTGGAGAACGTAGGTTCCGGCAGGTAGGGTAAAAGTAATCTAGTTATAGTCGAAAATAATGCATATTGGTAATATCTGTCGGAATATAGCCTAGAAAGAAAATAACAATAATTGCAATCTATAGGTAGCGCCACAGTAGAGCGCTATGAGTAGGGCCTTACATCCTCTAACAAGGTGGTCTAGTTATGATCGAAAATTAATAATTTTGATTACCTCATGAGCCATCTTCTTCAAAGAAAGCAGAATACTGTTAATGAAGTGATTCCATAGCAGATGAGAACACCCCTTGGATCGTTCCCCTGCCGACAATTCTGTGATCTGTGCTTCGCAGTCGGAGTTACTAGCTCAGGTATAGACCGAATGTATATAGCAGCCAGATCTGTCAGAATTCTTAGAAAGACCGATCGTAGTATAGCCAGACGTGGTTTACTCAATGAGGAACTGGAACACATCAGGTAACCAATGCTCTCCACTTCCTTCTCATCTTCATAGCTTGTGCAGAAGTCATTGGAGTCAATTTTCAACCGCATGGCATGTTCGCCTATCAGGCAGTGTCCCATCAGAACCCCTATAGTGAATCAGTTGTCATCCATCCATCTCTTATTGGACAACTTACTGTCCCTTGCCTAAGTAAAAGCTTTCATGTGGTTAGTAGCTCATATATAAATTCTTCGAGAATTTGTAATGCCGTCCCTCTTCTAGCAAGTTCATCAGCTTTGCAGTTCCCTGGGATATTCCTATGCCCTGGTACCCAGATGAGATATACGAGTATGTTAAACTGATGAGCCATCTTCGTAAGTGATCTGCGACAGTCTAAGCTGTTTCTGAATGTAGGGATATTACCTCTAAAGAACTGATGGCAGCCTGCCTGTCCGAGTAAATGACAACGCCAGTGTTGGTCACTATGCTGCGACTCAGCCACTTGGCGACTTCCCATATTACCTCAATTTCGTCTTCATAGATACTGCAGGTATGTGGTAGCCTGTGAGTTATACCAAGACCAAGTTCTTTACAGAGTACTCCGAAGCCCCAACCTTATCATCAAGGTTCGAACCATCCGTATAGAAGTGGAGATGGTTTCTATCACCGGATTACTTTGTCTGATATCATCATAGGGCTGTAGTTCTTGTACCTCCACGTTGATAGACACTTAAATCTTAATGCCGCTCTGCTTGCAACTTCTCTAGCCACAATATCAATGGGCAGTATCTACTGGAGTAGGACTTGTAGAGACTCTGTCTCTGTAGTTCTTAAAGCTCCACTTATGCTTGGACAGGTAGTTCTCTGAACCTTCATTAATTAACTAGTGATGGATCGCTTATCAGTTGCCGTCCACCACGCCACAATGTCGTACAGTAGTATTGGGCGAACTACTGCTATGTATATCAATGGACGATTTTAGAAGAGATACCCCAACGAGCTTTAACATCTTTCCAACAAGAATATATGGCGACGTTGGCCTTCCTTACCCGTTCCAATACATTAACCCCCAATTTCACAACCTCGGATTAGAGCTAACTCAAAGTTAAAAAATAAAAATTTCATACAATTTGACAGCTATAACTGTAGGTTAGCTCTAACTGTAGGATAACCGGTGATTGTGGACTTGGCCTTAGGTCTGAAAACAATTTTCTGTCTAGGATTGTACTTAAAAATGTTGCACTTTCAAAAAAAAACTAGTTCAGTTCCATTTGGGCGAGGAGGGTCCACGAGTGAACCTTTTACTTCCTAGTAAAGAGAAGCAATTCTGTTCTGTTTGGGTTAATGCGCAAACTACTACTTATGGCCCATCTAGCCAACATGTAGGACATCTCTGTGGACGTTTTTAAATTTGCCAGTTACTGCGATGCCTCGTCGTCCACATATGCCACGACCTTGCAGCCACAAAGTTATAGATCAAGCAGGATTTCATTCACCCCCAGGTTCCAAATAAGAGTAGACAGTACTCCTCCTTGTGGGTCCTTCTGTTTACAAACCTTGTTAGAGTTGTGGCCCCGAGACTTTCTGTTATGCGTCTTCTGGTGAGCAAACGCTGAATGCGTCTAATCAAGCTGTAGTTCACCCTTAAGCACGGTACGATACGGTATCTACCCGTTTCACGCTGAAATCCCATACAAAAAAACGAAGTTGTGAAAAAATGAGTTCATTTCTTTCATTTGTAGTATGTACTATGTTTTTTTCAAAGTGAAATGTTGACATTTTGCGCCGCTACAAATTGAATGTCACCAGTATTGCACTCCTATTTATTTATTTTTGTTTGACCGCGAGAAATTCTACTTTTGTACATATTTGCAATAAAATTTCCTAATAAAGAATACTAAATTAAATTATCCGAAATAAAGAAAAAGAATGCAAAGCTGTGGAACGGAAAATAATTATGTATATGGAATAAAGGAGAATAGCGACATTCCAATTGCATTGCAATACAAAAGCAAAAAATCTGCAAAACACTGGAAGGACATGTAACTATGTATATGAAATAAAGTGGAATTTGTCTTGTAATTACATATGTACATTAATGTTTGTATGTTTAGAACATTTGTGTCGAAAAGCCTGGAGAAACTTTGTGGAAGGCTAAACTACCGCAGCAGTAGGACAATGGAAATGGGCAGTGCCTGCAATGAAAAAAAATTGTCATAAAATTAAAGAATGGCTCCAAAGACGTCATTAGTTTTTTAACTAAGTATATTTTGTACTTAAAATATAGATAATTTCAATAATATTAAGTAATTTACTTAATTTTAATAAAATTGTGTTAATTTTAATTACAAAATGTACTTATTTTGAAGACTAAGGACGTCTTTGGAGCGCTTCTTTAATTTTATGACAAATTTTTTTCAGTGTGTAATCTCGATTTAGAAATGGTTGTAAAGAACATAGTGAGTTCTTGCTAGCCATAGGAGTTGGAAGAGGATGTTCCGTTTATGGATGGAAGTATAATTTATATATGTCAACAAATATAATGTAAATCCTTAAAAATAATAACAAAACATCTTTTTCGGTTCATAAAAATATCATTTTATTTATTTATATTCGTACAACAGTAGGAAATTATTTTGTTATTTATAACATTGTACTACCCTGGCTTCTTATGCCTCACAAGCATCGCCATCGTATCAACACAAAATAAATAATTTATGTACGAGTATAACATAAATACAATGATCTCCAACAATATTTCCTTTCTGACATTTAAATTAACTATTTTCCATGTCGGCATTATTCCAATTAATTGTTTATTGATTAGAATTTAAACTTGTTTTTGTTTTCAAGAATATAAGCAAAAAAGTGCACATGAATAACCACACAACATTCATATAAAAATGACACACACACTTCAAAATTGCAATGCGACTTTAATAAAAAAAGCGTTCCATTTTTCAATTTGAAATAACATTTTGCGGAATTTTTTCAAGCTGAGAAAACATGGTGCCCTCCTTGCGACAGCGCCCGCATCTGAATGCATTTTGTGATTCCTTGAAATGCAGAGACGATTTGATATTGCCCACCAGTTCTTCAGGGCCGATTCTGTAGATTTGCCTTTCTAAGCATTTTGGTTTTCCGACAAGATTATGATCCTTTCTAGACATTTTAATAGGAACGAGGATAGACTTGAAACCCTTTGGCGTAGTGTGTGATATCTTTAACGTTTTTGTTAAAACTTATGTCATTTGTGCTTCCAGAGAAGGGAATTTCTATACACAACAGTTGGTACCTCATGTTTTCTGCTGAAACAAACTAGTTATGTTAAAATCGGGTGTATGAATGTACTGCTGTAGGATGCCTCTAGAAAAACTCGTACCTCTAACCTCTATATGCATCGGCAATAACCTTAACACTCATATTTTCCAAAGAAAGCTGTATACTTTTCATGAAGAGATTCATTCTGCAGTGTTCCATATCTCTATTTGATTTACTTCTTTTCCACTTCACAGAATTTCCAGTTATAGAATTTATTGCAATGCATGTTGGAGGAGTGTATATAAGATTCGGCCCTGCCGATATTACTACCGTTCTAACTTGTTTACGCTCTAGAAGACACATCTTACGTGTATTGCTTGGCTAATAGTGGTGGAGGGCCCGATCCGCCTGACTTTAGTCTTTCCTTAAATATTGCGTTGAACAAATAAAGGTCCGAACTACACCATTTTCAATTGTAATTCGAAAAAAGTCAATTGAAATTCGAAGATTCTATTTGAAATTCGAAAAATATCAATTAAAATTCGGATATTCCATTTGAAATTCGAAAAAGGTCTATTGAAATTCGAAAAACATCAATAGAAATTCGAAATACATCAATTGAAGTTCGAAACACATCACTTGATATTCGAAGAACATCTATTGAAATTCGAAACACATCATTTGAAATTCGTAAAATTGCAATTGAAATTCGGAATAAGTCAATTGAAATTCGAAGTTTTCCATTTGAAATTCGTAATAAACCAATTGAAATTCGGAAAACATCAATTGAAATTCGAAATTCATCATTTGAAATTCGAAAAATGTAAACAAAATCAATGCTGTATATTAGATGGGGTAGCATTTAAGTAGTACAATTTGTCTGTGTTAAACCTTTAATATTAAAATATTTAAATATGTTTTGTTTCAACTAATTTTGAATAAATATTCATAAAAGATAAGATCATCTATATGTTTTCTGCTCGTCACATTATACAGGGTGGCTGATATGTAATGCAACAAAGTAAAGCGCTATATTTTTTTAATTTTTTTTTTTAATTTTATTGTTCAAAAGCAAAAAATGTCGGAAATGACATAAAATTTTACAAACAGTTTAGATTTGTTCGAATTGGCCACCTTTGGCACGAATTATGGCCTTTAAACGGCCAACAAAGCCATCACACGCTGCACGAAAGTGGCTCTGCGGTATTTTGTCCCATTCCCGGCGAAACGCCGTCTTGAGATGATCGATACTTTGGTATTTTTTAGTGCGAACCTTACTCTCTAAAATGCCCTAGGCGCAAAAGTCCAACGGATTGAGATCCGGAGATCTTGGTGGCCATTGTGCGGTAGAAATGAAGCGAGGAACCTCCTTTTTAAGCCATTCTTGGTTGACGCGTGCTGAGTGCGATGGTGCTGAGTCCTGTAGGAATGTCCATGGTCTGCGGCCGAAATGTTTGTCTGCCCAGGGCTTCAATACTGACTTTAGGACATTTTCCCGATAATATTCGGCATTTATTTTGACCCCATGGTCGATGAATACGAGCGGGGAGCGACCATCGGCCGTTACGGAGGCCCACACCATTACCATCGGCGGCGCTTGAGTTCTGGTGGCCAATCGAAGGTGTACATTTTCAGCTGACCTCTTTGGCAAGTAAACCCGATCATTATGTTTGTTCGCAAACTGCTCAATTTGGAATGGCTTCTCATCTGAGAAAACCAAATTCCGTAACTGGCCACTTTCGTGCAAGCGAAGCAACTCCTTGGCTCTTTCCAGTCTAACGTTTTTTGTGCATCGGTGAGCTCTTGCACTTTTTGGAACTTCAATGGCTTTAGTCCAAGCTCATTTTTTAATATGTGTTGTATCCGTTCTCGCGATATGTTCAGCTCACGAGCTATTTTTCTACCACTGCGGCATGGATTTCAATCAAATCTGGCCTTCACTTTTCGGATCATTTCTGGTGTTGTTACCGTTTTTTTCGTCCACTTTTTGGACGCGATGCAACACTGCCAGTATCACGGTAACGAGCAATGGTACGAGAAACAAAAGATTTATTCACATTTAAATGCTGGAGGGCTCTAACGATAGCCACTTGTGTTTTTCCACCTAAATATAAAGCAATCACTATCACGCTTGAATTCCATCACGAATAACTTTTTTCTGAATGCAATAGATCAAAATGCTTTTGTAAGCTTGTAACCAATAAAATGAACTGTCACTGAAATAAATCTGTCAACTATCAGACTAGCGGTTTAGAAATGATAGCAACCTGAAGTTGGTTGCAATACATATCAGCCACCCTGTATGTTAAGATTTAGTCAGCAAATGTGTTTAAATAAATATAATTGAATATTTCGAATATTAATTGATGTTTTTCGAATTTCAGTTGGTGTATTACGAATTTCAAATGGAAAAATTCGAATTTCAATTGATGTATGTATTTCGAATTTCAATTTATGTTTTTCGAATTGCAATTGATGTTTTTCGAATTTTAATTGATGTTTTTCGAATTTCAATTAATGATGTTTTTCGAATTTTAATTGATGTTTTTCGAATTTCAATTAATGTGTTTCGAATTTCAATTGATGTTTTTCGAATTTCAATTGATGTGTTTCGAAATTCAATTGATGTGTTTCGAATTTCAATTGATGTATTTCGAAATTCAATTGATTTTTTTCGAATTTCAAATGGAATCTTCCAATTTCAATTGACCTTTTACGAATTTCAAATGGAATCTTCCAATTTCAATTGATCTAATTCAAAATTGAATTGATTTTTTTCGAATTACAGTTGAAAATGGTGTAGATGAAAGTTAATTACAATAACGGTGGATATATAAAGAGTTCTATAAATACTCCAACAATTCTGTCAATCACAATTCACTCGAAATTTTTTATAAGGGCAATTTCGCGCATGATCATGCAAATTGCACGTGAGTATGCGGTGTGTGTGTGTGTGCGCGCGCCTGTGGTGTTGTCACGCCCTCATCTCTATTACGATTGTATGTACTACACACAGAGTGGCTATTCGTAAACAACAGTTTTGAATCACAATTTCAATTTAAGTTGCAATCACTTAGCCTCCACATCTTTAGTAGTCTACGAAGTACTGTTCGTGGCGTTAAGCGGGATCTCGCTCTTGCAAAGCTCTTTTCGCTCGCAGTGTGTGTTGAGTTTTCTTTCTGGTCTTTGGTCAGTGGTTGTGGACGGCGGAAGTATAAAAACTGCATTACGTTCATCGTCGTCGTTGTTTTCGGAAAAAAATAAGTGCATGTAATCAAAAAAAGATCAAAATCTCTATCATAAAAACATAAACAAACAAGAAATTTCATTTACAAAATTTTCATCACATCGTCGTCAAGTATAACAGCTGGTTTTGCTGCTGATCAGCGTCGCTGCTTCTTCTCTTCTCAAACACCTCAACAAGACACAGACTTGTATTGTTGTAACACTTGTCGTGTGTGCGTTTTTGTGAAAGTTTTCTCTTGTATTGTGTTGCTTTGATTTCTTTGCGTCTTGTGGTGTTAACAATCATTTCTTTTGTATTTTTTTTCGTTACTTATTAATTCCAATAGTTTAAAGAAAGCGTTTATTTTAATTCGGTTTGCAAAAAGTAAACAAACTCGTAATTTCGTACAAAATGTTTGCTAAACGTTCGTTACTTTTAAATAATTTAAATTTGAACAATAACAACAATAATGGTGAAGGTAATGGTGGCAAATGTCTTCATAATCATGGGAAATGCATGGAATCGGTAAGTTTTTCCCTGTCGTAATTAAATATTTTAAATAATGCAATAAAAACAAATAAGAAAATTGAAGCCGAGTAAACCGCTATAACCTCACTTTGTGAGTAATGGAATCCAGAAAGGAAACATTTAGCCGATTGCTACAGAAGTTATGGAAATGTTGAGCTAGACTGAATCTGTCAAATTGTGGGGGCGGTACCAGAGGGGGTTTGACAAATGCGCCCATTTTGCGCTGAACTGTAGATACTTCAAAAATATTGCACTGTGCCGGAATGCAAGTATTTATATGCTATAGTATTAAAGTTATGAGTTATTAAATTTTAATATGTATGTTTGACCCGTTTTGTGTGGGATGTACCAAAGGGGCTTGGCAATAATTACCATTTTTTACTGGACTGTATATGCTGCACAAAATTTCAAGAATTTATAAGTTCTAGTACAAAAGTCATAAGCTGTCAAGTTTTTGCACAAAATGGCCCCTTTGTGTGAGAGGTCAATAACGCCCATTTTTCACTGAACTGTAGGTACGATAAAATCATTGCACTGCATAAAATTTCAAATATTTGTAGGTATACACTGGAATCAATGTTATTAGCATTTAACTTGTTGTGCAAAGAGTCCCCGCACCAACCAGACGGACGGACTTGCTCAAATGACACACATACATAGGAACTTAGGTCACTCCTTTGATGTGTTACACTTTCGAACCGTTCAGGAAAGCTACACATAGAATACACTTTGGTTGCCTCAACCGAATTTTGGTAGTTCTGTCTACTATCATGCGATTCCATCAGGACAACCAACATTTTGGTTGTGGTATACTTCTGCTTCCATGTTGACAACAATCATATTTGGTTGCGCCAACTACCGAAATGGTGGCTAAAATTATCTGTTGCTTGTTGCCATAACCAACTGTTTTAAAAAAATGGTTGTTCTGACAATTTGTCAGTCATATACTATCGACAATTAATTAAAAACAGTTTTCATTAATTTTTATTTTATTTATTGAACAAAAAACCAAACAATTCATAACAAAATAAAAAATCCCATACTCGTATTACAAATTCATTACAATTATGAGATGTGGAAATATTTGACACAAGTTTTAGTACAACGAAAAAAAAACACAAAACTTTTATGCAAATATCGCTTAACCCTGTGCTTTCAATTTCATGATTGTTGCTTTTATTTTTTATTTATGTAAAACATTTTGCACAACATATTCTGCATTCCACACGAGATTATATACCTTTCTTGAACAAAATGTTGAAGATTTAGTTATGTCGAGTAATTTTATTTTTTGTTTGTCATGTATCAGCAAAAGAACAGCAACCAATCTTTCGGTTGTATTTTCCAAAATACATTCAATTATTAAAAATTTTTATGCAAATATCGCTTAACCCTGTGCTTTCAATTTCATGATTGTTGCTTTTATTTTTTATTTATGTAAAACATTTTGCACAACATATTCTGCATTCCACACGAGATTATTTTTGACTAGATATACCTTTCTTGAACAAAATGTTGAAGATTTAGTTATGTCGAGTAATTTTATTTTTTGTTTGTCATGTATCAGCAAAAGAACAGCAACCAATCTTTCGGTTGTATTTCCCAAAATACATTTACAGCCTGTTTCTGTAACTTAAAATTTTGCTTTCGTTCGCTTGCCAGACGACAAACAGCTGATTTGGGTTTCACTAACTACCATCACAACTGCAAGTCGCACGATAATGAACTCGTACGAAAACGTAATCATTTCAGTGTAAATTTTGGTTTCTCTATCTCTCTTTGCTGTCATCTGGGCGAACACAAGTGTCAGATCGAGTCACTTTATTTTATTTGTCGACTGATAGGAACAATGCAATAAAAACGTTATTAAAACCAAAAAAAAGTAGATATAAATATAATTATGGTAAAAACAAATAAAAAATAATACAATTGTATACATATGTTTACATTTTTAAGCATAAAGAAGTCAACATTGGCAGCTCGCTAAGATGGAAAAATTCATCAGTGCACAATGAGAGAGACGTGAGGGAGAGAGAGAGAAAGAAATAAGTGTTGGATCAGCTCAGCTGAACCACCCAGGGTTGATTTTTGGCCACCACTAGAGTAAAGGATACAGAGTTGTATTTTCTAAGGTCGACCATACAAAAACGTGTGCTTTTTTAGACCGGAAGTTGTGAAATTATTGACCTGGCAATTACATTATTTGCCAATTGGTAAATTGTTAACGTCATTGACGTAAAGCCAGGCGAACGAACGAACGAACCTTAGAGAAACCAAATTCCAGACGAAAGTGAGTGATTGGTTTTCGTTCGCAGAGACTTTCGTTAGAAATACAGAAACAGGCCGTTAATTACTCAAAATTTGGGAAATTATTGGGATAACCAAAAAACGATTATTTATTAATATTTTTTCTGTTGTAGTAACCAATTCTTCGTTGCAATAATAATCTTTGGTCTATTGATACAATTTATGTTGTCAAGAATAAAACATTGGTTGTCGCAACCAAAAATTCATATAATAATTTAAGAAAAAACGCGTAACAAATACATTCACGTAAACATTGAAAAATGTTATATTATGAGTTGTCCTAATTTTAAAGATTTTGTTATAAGTTCGTCTGCATCTTAAAAATAAGGATATGTATTTCGAGTTTAAAATTAAGACAATATGTGAATATGTACACTGTCTCAATTTTAAATAAGAAATATTCTTATTTACATATTTTTAAAGATTTCATATTTTTAAAGATTGTAGTATATACACATTTTTAAGAATTAAAATTTCTTTAGTGCATTTTTTTTTATTTTTTAAAATTTTTCTTTCTCTGTGCAAGTACATATTTAAAAACTTCAAAATTTTTAAAATATAGATCGACATTATTGCTGTTAGTATGTATACTAAAATCTCCCACCACATTATTTAAAAATAAAATATTTTTTCCTTTAATACATTGAAAAAAATACTAAAGACATTGGCTTTAATTTGACTCCGCCAAGCCCCATAAAATATTAAGATAATAATTCAACAGAAGCATGAGGGAAATTTCTTTTAAGTTAAGAATGAAATATACTTATTTTTACGTTTTACAACCTGTTTGACGATGTCGAAAGTAAACTTTCGCATGACTTCTATTCGAAAAACAGCTGATTTGCGACCTATAAAAAGTCATCACAACGATAAACGAATGAAAACATACTGTCTGATGCCTGTTAGTGGCTCAAAGACAAATTAGGTTATTAGACGCCGCATTTTCCCCACAATTTCCGGTACGTTTATATGCGAGTGAGAAGATTTTTAGGTAGCCATCTACAGTTTGCAGATGCGAATGTAAGACTATAAAGACCTTTGTGGTGCCTAATAACCAAAGACTGTTTAATACCAAGACATGTCATTTCTATTATTACGTTACAATCGATGTACAAAACTATCTTTGCAGACTGTGGGAATCCCAGTCTTAGCTCTTTTCATAAAATTAGAAGAGAAAAATTAACAGCCTGTTTCTGTAACTTAAAAATTTGCTTTCGTTCGCCTGCCAGACGACAAACAGCTGATTTGGGTTTCAGTAACTACCATCAGAACGACAAGTCGTACGATAATGAACTCGTACGAAAACGTAATCATTTCAGTGCAAATTTTGTGTCTCCATCTCTCTTTGCTGTCATCTCGGCGAACACAAATGTCAGATCGAGTCACATTATTTTATTTGTCGACTGATAGGAACAATGACAAAAAAACATTATTAAAAGCAAAAAAAAAGTAGATATTAATCTAATTATGGTAAAAACAATTAAATAATAATAAAATTGTGTACATATGGGTACATATTTAAGCATACAGAAGTCAATATTGATTGCTCGCTAAGATGGAAAAAAATTATCAGTGCACAATGAGAGACGAGAGAGAGAAATAAATGAGAGTCTTGGTGCAGCTCAACTGACCACCCAGGGTTGCTTTTTTGGTCACGGCTAGTGTGAATAGTACAGAGATGTATTTGCTAAGGTCGACTATACACAAATGTATGCTTTTTTAGACCGGAAGTTGTGCAATTATTGATCTGGCAATTACATTATTTTCCAATTGGTAAATTGCTAACGTCGTTCACGTAAGGCCAGGCGAACGAACGATAGAACGTTAGAGAAACCAAATTCCTGACGAAAGTGAGTGACTGGTTTTCGTTCGCAGAGACTTTCGTTAGAAATACAGAAACAGGCCGTAAATGTCCTGGCATTAAAGAGTCCTTGTTAAGTTTTCTTTGGTGGGTCGCAAATCAGCTTTTTGTCTCATGGAAGTCATGCGAACGTCATTTGACATCATGAAACAATGCCTTTGTATTTAATATTCTTACGGCTATTTTTTCAGTGAAATTTCTCAAACTCTGTAAAAAACATCAATTCCAACTTTTCCCATATTGTCCACCATAAATAGAGATATTAATCGATATTTTCCCCTAGGTATAGGCATCAGCCATTTATTGGGATCCGGGGCCACATTTGCAATAATTATATCATGCTGAAATGGAATATAAAATAAATTATATATTTATTATATGTAAATTATATATATAGATAGAGTATATACTTCGATATTATTGGACTAATATGGCAATTATATTCTACATCACGATAGTTTTTGATTATAAAGTAAGCTTAGTCTTGGAAATATTTAATTTTTTTTTTACAAATAAAGCGAGTAGAAGAACACGTCGATTACTGTCGTGTTGAACTAAAGCGATTTTGATTTGCTGGATCGCAGTATTGTTTGTACTGAACTTTAGAACTTTCCTTTCCGCGTTAGATACCCTTCACGTTGCGATGACTTCAAGCTTGTGTGGTGTAGAGTATAGAAGCGTAATGTTGAAGAAAAACAAACATCATTTTTTGAAATATGGTTCTTTCCAAAAGGAGTCATAACTATACATGGACCCAACAACCAACCACTTCCGTCGAATGTAGTGTAGTCAAAACGACAGTAATCGCCGCCCTTCAACTACACCATTTTTAACTGTAATCAATTCAAATTCGAATAAGATCAATTGAAATTCGAAGATTCCATTTGAAATTCGAAAAAGGTCAATTTAAATTCGAAGATTCCATTTGAAATTCGAAAAAAATCAATTGAAATTCGAAATACATCAATTGAAATTCGAAACACATCAATTGAATTTAAAAACACATCAATTGAAATTCGAAAAACATCAATTGAAATTCGAAACACATCAATTGAAATTCGAAAAACATCAATTGATATTCGAAATACATCAATTGAAATTCAAAAATGTAAACAAATCTGTACATAAGATTGGGTCGAATTTATTTAAACACATTTGTTGACTAAATCTTAACATATAATGTGACGAACAGAAAACTTATAGATTATCTTATCTTTTATGAATATTAATTCAAAATTAGTTGAAACAAAACATATTATAATATTTTAATATTAAAGGTTTAACACAGACAAATTGTATTACTTAAATGCTACCCTATCTTTCAAATGATGAATTACGAACTTCAATTGATGTTTTCCGAATTTCAATTGGTGTATTACGAATTTCAAATAGAAAAATTCGAATTTCAATTGACGTATTCCGAATTTCAATTGCAATTTTACGAATTTCAAATGATGTGTTTCGAATTTCAATTGAGGTGTTTCGAATTTCAATTGATGTTTTTCGAATTTCAATTGATGTTCTTCGAATATCAAGTGATGTGTTTCCAATTTCAATTGACCTTTTTCCAATTTCAATTGATGTTTTTCGAATTTCAAATGGAATCTTCGAATTTCAATTGATTTTTTTCGAATTACAATTGAAAATGGTGTAGCTTCACGTCAGTATTAGTTTTGATTTGCAACTTATACTTCTTTTACTGCACACATTATTAATGTTTTTTAACCAAAAGGGTTAAAGTTGTTTTATTTTCTGTACACATTCACTGAATTCGAATTTTAGTAATACTAGATGTAGCATACATATGTATATATTAAATCTACTAACTCACCTTATAGGGACAGGAATGATTGAAATTCGTATAACGTCCTATAACATTGTAGAGACGCTCAAGAGCAGCAAATCTTCGACGGTTTTTCATAAATTTGCATATATCCCAGGTGGAATTAACCACTGCCATCGGTTTAGATGGGGTCATATACCACAGCTCAATATGAGCCTGAATATTAGTTATTGGCAGCTTTAATATATGCAGGTAAACATTCAATGCTGGAATTTTCTGGGCATTCGGTTTCACTTCACACATCTTGATATTCACCATTGTTGGATCCAATACCGAACAGTTAGCCGACATTAATACAGTACCTTCCATCTTGAACATTTAAGGACAAAAGATACATATCAAAAATATTATAATAGGAACCCACGCTAGAAATATAACAGGAATCCACAGTATGTATAGGAGTATAATAGGAATCCTCAAAAGGAATAGGAGTATAATAGGAATCCTCAAAGGGAATAGTAGGGTAATAGGAATCCACAGTAGAAATTGGAGTATAACAGAAATCCTCACTGGGTATAGGAGTATTATAATAGGAATCCACAGTAGGAATAGGAGTACAATAGGAATTCACAGTAGGAATAGGGTAATATTTAATAGGAACTCACAGTCGATACTTACCTTTGGGCAAAGGATTGTATATATTAAAATTTTAAAAATATTTTTTAAAAATGTTTGTTTAGTCATTTTTTAACAAACTACTGTATGGAATGAATGAATGTGCAAAACAAAAACTAATAATTTGCACTTCGATCTCATTTTGGTAAATACATTAATTTTTTTTGTAGTTTTTTTTTCTCCACGAATTGGATTATAATGGACGGCATATAAAAAACATACATAACACAAATTTCATAATCCGTATGTACAATCAATTTTGTATGTACAGGGTGTTTTTTTTGACGTGTGGTTTTCAATCTGCCAATACCATTTTCGGAGTTGCTCTTTTTGACAGATGTCACTTGATTTATTCAGTTTGGTTTGCCATTTCATAATGAATAGACTTAAGGCTGGGCTAGGCAAACGTAACCGTAACGCCCCCGTAGCGTAACGAATCAGCTGATTCAATCAGACATATGGAACTCAGTGTAAACGATTAGCCAACGAAAACGAAACGTAAACGGACGGCTGAATCTTCTGAAATTTGATTTGGACGGTACGTTTATGTGCATTTGCAAACAAAATCAGTAAAAAGAAAATAATTATGCGAAAATTTTGAAAAGTAATGATGAATAAGTAATAAAACGATAAATTAGTAGCAAATGAATATAAAATAAAATGAAGTTGTACGCCCCTGTTCTGTATTCAGAGAGCGGATTGAATCCGAAATTATAATTCATAAAATTGTCCATAATTTTTGTTTGAGGGCCATTGAAGATTATCTGTATACGTAGGTTGTCTTTATGTTTCCATTCGAAGATATTTGATGCATTCGATACATATTTGGGTCCAAAGAAACAAATTTAGAAACTCGAATCCGAGCGAAAATTTCCGATTCAAGCCACATTCGGAATACAGAACAGAGGCGGTAGCTTTTTTTGTTGTGAATGTCTGAGTCATATGGCACGTTTTTGAAGTTTTGGGTAATTGCTCCAGCGGGCAACGTTACGGCGGCGCTAAAGTTAAATTACGGTTAAGTTTGCCTAACCCGGCCTTTACTCCGGAACAACGTTTGCAAATCGTGCAAATTTATACCAAAATAATAAGGGCGATGCGTCGCGCGAACCGAATCAACAATGAATTCAGCGATGAAGCTCACTTTTGGATGAATGAGTACGTTACCAAACAAAATTGTAGCATTTGGAGTAATGATAAACGACAAGCCATTGTTCAGACACCGTTACATCCACAAAACGTCACTGTTTGGTATGCTCTATGGGCAGAAGGAATTATTGGTTCATATTTCTTCAAAAATTAAACCGGCCATAATGTTACAGCCAATGGCCTTTTGGCGTGTCCTCCAAGATCGTAAGATTTAACACCGCTGGACTATTTTTTGTGGGGTTATGTGAAGTTGTTTGTCTACGACACGATTGACACCTTGGAAGTGAATATTCGGCGCCTTATTGCTGACCTACAGCCCCAAATGCTGGGAAAAATAGTCGAAAATTGGGCTTCTCGGCTGGAATTTATTCGCGCCAGCCGCGGCGACCACTTGCATTGAAATCATTTTAAAACATAATGGCAAACCCTTATGTTTATAATAAAGCTAAACTCTTGGCCATAACATTAAATTATATGCGTTTTATTTCTTCTAGAAAACCACACGTCTAAAAAAACACCCTGTATATGTAAATAAATGAGCCAGAACATAGAGAAAAAACAAAATGCTTTGCACATTACCCAAAATCAACCTCAATCAAGGCTACGGAAAATGTTTAGCCTCAACACCTTGCTCTTGCTGGGGGTGCTTCTGGAAGTGAAGTGCAGCTATTAGAGATAACCAGCGAGATTGCAGCCGAATGTGGAATTAATTTGGGCCATAGACGACCAGACAATGCCTCGCCGGCGGAGCTACATACAGTGCTTGCGAGACTGGGACATGCGGCTCTGTGAACCCTATACTTGCTTTTTTTTAATCAGGCGTATATGCCATCACAGTGAAGATGTACTAATATTACGACTTCACTAGAGACAATGTACTTCGAAAGACGTCTAACCAAGAGCAAGGGCAAATCCACCGAAACTGCCCTCATCTAAGGATATTGAATCTAAGAACCTAAAAAGAAGGCGATTAGTCTATCGTCCTTTCTCCATAAAAAATTAATTGATTGATATCTTCTTTATAACTGATCACAGGCTAATGTCTAACCAACAGCACGCTTACAACAAGGCCAAATCCCCCCAAAACCGCCCTGTATGATCTAGTCAGCTTTGTTGTAGATAAACTGAAAAAAAATTTGTCATAAAATTAAAGAAATGCTCCAAAGACGTCCTTAGTCTTCAAAATAAGTACATTTTGTACTTAAAATTGAGAAAATGAACTTAAAATTAAGTAAATTACTTAATATTATTGAAATTATCTATATTTTAAGTACAAAATGTACTTATTTTAAAAACTTATGACGTCTTTGGAGCCATTCTTTAATTTTATGACAATTTTGTTTCAGTGTATAGAGCGGACCTTCAATAACGTAAATCTACGCTATAATTACGGCTCTAGCAACCCTGGGGGTTTATAACCATAGCGTGATCCATTTTTTAAAGATTATGTATATCAAATGGTGGCCGCGGCTACGTCTCAGATGGTCCATCCGTTGAGTCCAATTTTCGATGACTCGTTCGAGCATTTCGACTGGTAACTGGCGAATGACACGCTTGATGTTTTGCTTCAAGGCCTGAATCGAAGCGGGTTTGTTCGCTTAGACTTTACATATCCCCACAGGAAAAAGTCTAACGGTGTGATATCACACGGTCTTGGTGGCCAATCGACCGGCCCAAATCGTGAAATTATCTGCTCACCGAAGTGTTCTCTCAATAAATCCATTGATTGATGCGATGTGTGGGAAGTGGCGCCGTCTTTTTGAAACCAAATTTATGCATCATTTTTGAATAAATATGGACCGATGATTCCACCGGCCCACAAACCACACAAAACGGTTTTTTTTCTGGATGAAGTGGCAGCTCTAGAATCTCTTCAGGTTGCTCATCGTCCCAAATTCGGCAATATTGCTTGTTTACATACCCATTGAGCCAGAAATGGGTCTCATCGCTGAACAAAATTTGCCTCGAAAACGTTGGATCTACTGGGAACTTTTCAAGAGCCCATAGAGCGAAGCAATGTCGCTTGGGAAGTTCGGGCGGCTTCAGTTCTTGCACAAGCTGTATTTTGTAAGCTTTCAATTTAAGATCTCGACGTAAAATGCGCCAAGTCGTTCCATACGTCAGTCCGAGTTGCTGCGAATGTCGCCGAATCGACTCTCCACGGTCTTCGTGTACACTCTCAGCTACGGCCGCTACATTTTCTTCACTGCGTGCTGGACGTGGTCTATTCGGTCGAATATTATCCAATAATGAATGCTGGGTCTCAAGATGGGTGACGGTGTTGCGAATAGTACGCTCAGTAGGCCGATTATGTTCCTCACAGAACGTAAATTTTCGTAATAAAGTTGAACGATTTGTAAACGTTGTTCAGGCGTAAGTCTTTCCATGATGAAATGCCACACAATACTTAACAAAAATAATGTGCCAGCAAGACACGACTCACACGTGATCTGTCGAAAAAAGGCTATTGAAAAAAGTATCTCTACTTGGATCACCCGTTATATATTTGAAAAAATAATCTTTTTTAATTTTTTTAACTGACTTTAGGCTCATTTTCTAAGTGCCCGCATAAAAAGTAAATATACTTAATTTAATTGTTTGCAACCTTAACTTGGAAAGATCATCATACAGATGGAGCATGAAATGTTCTCGTTCTCACAGTTCATTTAATTATATAACTGAGATTGAAAGTCATCATCACATCTATTATTATCATTCATAAATCTTATTTTAATCTGAATTGTTGCTGCGAATTCCACTCACCTATGAGTGGTGCTAATACAACAACTACTTGGAAGTCGTCATATTTTATAAAAAAAATCAAGACATGTTCATGTGAGTCTAAGGCGCAATAATTTGTTTTGTTTAACTGTGACCTAGATTTCCCTTTTGCAATTTTTCTGTTTTGTTATGTTTTTGTATATACTCGTAATAATAACATAATTGTTATAACAATTGTTTAGCTATAGCTTAATTGCATACACCGTATCGGGTTGTAGATAATATTTTATTATGTGGATAGGATAGGAGTAGTTTTTGGTTGTTTTTTCATTTTGGACAAACGGAAAATTATGTTTTATGTACTCAAATAAATAATGCTTAAAATAGTGATAACACTATGCAACAACATTTTTGTCCAAGGGATGTGCAATAAGGTGTCACAAACACGAAAAAACTATTAAAAAAAAAATTTGTATTGTACATTTTTTTTAAATTCCAGATTTCATGGAAAGTACATTCAGTATTTGGACCATAATTTTTCAAGTATAATTAGGGGGGCTACATATGCTGCAAATATCGCTTTCACGTAGAATCTTTGGTTTAGTAACAGTCGCTAAAAAATTAAAAAAAAATGATTTTTTTTTACAAAAACACTCTTTCCTGGTACAAAAAAAAACATAAAAAATAGAAAAAAATCGAAAAAATTATTTTATGACATTTTAAAAAAGCCGGCATCTATGATCTATGGATAGATGTAAAAGCTATGAGCCATTTTGTAAATGTTAGGGAAATTCAAAAAAATCTTGTTTTTATATTTTTCGTTTTTAAATGATGTTTTTGCTTATATTGAATTCGCCATATGTGAGAGAGACATATAAGAGACATTACACTTGCATTTTATTTTATGAGGATTGATGTCAGACATTAAATTAAATAAAATTATAGAGAGGGCGAGGTTTTATGGCCGTTCGTAACCCTCCATAAAACATGATATGCAATGTGAGAGCTACATATATTGGAAGAGATCAGCTCAGATAGAGGGTCATTCAACAATATTTATGGTTTTTTATTTATGAAGTTTCCATTCAGTTACGCCTTTTAGGGGCATGGACTTCCCAGTCGTATATACAGGTAGTAAAATTATATGTACGCAATACAAAGTAGTACGCGGCAGTCTTGAAAATATTGGGTGTCTACTTTCGAAGCAAACTATATGTCAGCTACAGGTACTGCAACTTATGAACCTTAAACCCGGAATTTATGAATGAAATTTCTAATTAATAAATTAGTGTAATTCAGCGCCTTAAAGAGATAAGTCAATTTTCTGAAAAATATTACAAAGTTATATTTCGAAGTATGAGTAAAAGGCAAAGAACTTTTCAATGTGTAAATGATCCCGAAAATTTCTGCTACATCTGCGGAAAATATGTAATTAAAAAAATCGACGTGCGTTTAGTAAAATAATAGAAGAAATATATGTGTAATATTTTGGTATACGAGTTAAAAATATGAACGAACCGTGGACACCTAGTATTTTGTGTAATTCGTGCCATGTAAATCTTACTCGATGGACTAGTGGAAGAATGCGGTAAGTACTTTAAAATTAATGTATTACAATGTTTTGTGGAATAAAACGTTTTAATTTTAGACTTCACGTGCAATTTGGAATGCCAATGATTTGGAGACAACCATTCATTCACGATGCGGACTGCTATTTTTGTCTATGTTAATAGATTGGAGTAGGAAGGAGCATTCGCTGGAATTACGGTGAAGTAAAATCTGTCACTTTGCCAGTTGCACATTCGGAAACAATACCAATTCCCAAGTGTCCAAGTATAGCTAACAGCCTAATTACGGAAACATCATCAAGTTCAACTGAGTACTCAACTCTGAGCAATTCAAGTTTGAGTCAGAAGTCATCGCTTTTAACTCAGTTTCAACTCATTGATCTAGTGAGAGATTTGGAACTGACCAAAGATTAGGCAGAACTACTTGCATCTCGGATGAAACAGTACAATATTTTGGCCCCAGATGTTAACATATCATTTATAGAGTCCGTGATATACCTTACAAACAATTTTATACAACTGTGGATAACATATGCTTTTGCAAGGACATTCCCGGATTGTTCGAGGAACTTAATCAAACATACAATTCAAAGGAATGGCGGTTACTTGTTAATAGCAGTAAAGAAAGTTTGAAAGCAGTACTTTTACACAACGGAAATCAGAAACCATCGATTCCCATTGCTCAGGATTACCATAAGTCCTCCTTTCGGATGACATGTCCTCCTTTTTAACCAGTGTCCTCCCGTCCTCCCTCCTTTCTCAAAAATCTTGGAATTGTCCTCCGTTTGCTACAAATGCAACTTAAATCCTACACATGCATTATATTCGCAACTAGTCTTAAGGTAAGTACAGACGATTTGCAGATCGGACAACATTGCCAGAAAAATGGCGGAAAAATGCAACCCTGTGAATTTACAACCGTGTGAACATACAATTTTTGTTTTGCAACGTTAGCAGAAAAGTCATTGCGAGATAATTTGCTGATTGTTATATGTTCGAAGTTTATGCATGTGACAACGGCACCAATGCCAGAAAATCATTTTATTTGCAACACTGTCTATAAAGCATTTTTATTGCCAATCCTGCATATAAATATTTACAAAATATATTGTAAATATATGAAATTTTAATGTTTTCTTGCAATCGTCTGAACTGTCAATTCACCTTTGCCTAACAATCTGACATTGCCCGTATATTTGCAGCACTTTAACAGGGTTGATAACGTTTGCCGATCTGGCAATCGTCTATACTCAGCTTTAGTACAAAGTAAGTGAATTTGTCCATTTGTATGTATACCCTCCAAAATAGGATGGAGGGTATACAAATTTGGTACAGATACTTCTTACATCTGTAGTTACCATGGGATTGAAAATGGGCAATATCGGTCCATTTTTTATATAGCCCCAATATGTAGAATCTCCCTGATTTGACTTCTTAACACAAATTTCTAGTGATCGGGCTGAAAATTGCATCCAAAACAATTGACAGGCGATCCATGGTGGAGGGTATATAAGATTCGGCATGGCCGAACTTAACGCCGCTTTCACTTGTTTATTATAAGTTTGTTTCGAGACAGATGTTTGTAACACATAAAAATACTGGAGCTAGACCCACTTTAAAGTATACCGATCGACTCAGTATCGCATTCGATTTAACCATGTTCGTCCGCCTGTCTGTCCATTCAAACTCTTTCACACCTGGAATAAATTGTTCAATATCTCATCAGATTTATATATAGACCCCTTTCCAGAATGGTCTTTTAGCGCTACAGAAGCTGTTATAAATCCAATCACTTTGAAATTAAGCAGAATAAATTTGAAAAAAATCTGTTCAGATTTAGATATAGACCTCATATGTATGCACCTCCGATTTGGCATCTAAGCGCTTTAAAATACCAATTGTTGGACAAATCATTAGATAAATAACTTTTATAAAAATTAAGAATATTTCTTCTTTTTCTACTCAGATAGGGTAGCGTACGGTATCATATAGTCCGCTCTGTCGGACTTTAGACCTTCCTTACGGGTTTAAAGTTTCATTTTTTATCATAGTAATATGCCCATCCTTTGCAATTACTGCATTTTTTAAATGTCCTCCGAAAGTCCAAAACCCTCTTTGTAAATGTCACAAATGTCCTCCTTTTCCGGCACAAAAGTCCTCCTTTCAGAAAAAAGTTTATGGTAACCCTGCCATTGCTCATGCTGTCAACACTAAGGGCCTGTTTCTGTAACTTATTTTCGTTCGTTTACGGAGAACGATCAAAAATCTCTCAACTATTACTTGAATTCTATAAAACGCAGGTTAAAAATATTTTAGGTACGAGCTGTTTACATGCACGGAGGAAAATCGTCATTTTTGATATGTTTGAAACGAAAGAAAATATACTTGGAAACGATTTTTTTAAATATTATATATTTGTTAACAAATAAATTTTATTTGAAAATCAAGAAATTTTGTTTGGAACGCATATATTAATATATTAGAACATAATTTATTTGCAAACTGAATTTCACAAATAAAATATGTGTTTACACACAAACAAAGTTATTGTTTAAGAAGATTTCCAAATATGTTTTATTTAAAAAGATTTTTACTGACTTATTCGAATTTTAGTTAGTTTTTCCTAGTTTTCGTGTTAAACTTTATAGCTAAAAATGTCCTTATTTATAAATATTCCTATTCATCACTTTTTGTCAATCCATCAATGTCGTTTATATTTACGAAAGATTGTTCGATTTAAGTTTTGATTAAATTTTACAAACATATAAAATTTATAAAAAAAATTGCTCTTTGAAAATCTGAAAAACAGAAAACTTGTCTTTAAGTTAAGGCATTTAATACATTACCAAAATAAATAATTACAAATGAATCCTTGTTTCGGAAATACTAGTTCCAAATAAAAAATATTTGAATGGGAGCATATTTTTGTTTAGAACAATATCCTCACAAACATATAATATTTGTGTGTGTAAAATATTATATATTTGGAGTGTACCCTAAACATATGTTTATTTCAAGCCGAATATGTTTGGGACACTATATTACAGAAGCGATTTTTTTTCAGCGTGTGCTTTTCTATAGACACACCAAATTATGAAGTGCTGTGACTTATAGATTTATCGGAATAATTGAGTGATTTTTGATCGTTCGCCGTAGACGAACGAAAATAAGTTACAGAAACAGGCCCTAAGGAATCATACGAAACAATGGCTAAATTGATAAAATACATAAACTACACGGAGGAAAATCGTCATTTTTGATATGTTTGAAACGAAAGAAAATATACTTGGAAACGATTTTTTTAAATATTATATATTTGTTAACAAATAAATTTTATTTGAAAATCAAGAAATTTTGTTTGGAACGCATATATTAATATATTAGAACATAATTTATTTGCAAACTGAATTTCACAAATAAAATATGTGTTTACACACAAACAAAGTTATTGTTTAAGAAGATTTCCAAATATGTTTTATTTAAAAAGATTTTTACTGACTTATTCGAATTTTAGTTAGTTTTTCCTAGTTTTCGTGTTAAACTTTATAGCTAAAAATGTCCTTATTTATAAATATTCCTATTCATCACTTTTTGTCAATCCATCAATGTCGTTTATATTTACGAAAGATTGTTCGATTTAAGTTTTGATTAAATTTTACAAACATATAAAATTTATAAAAAAATTGCTCTTTGAAAATCTGAAAAACAGAAAACTTGTCTTTAAGTTAAGGCATTTAATACATTACCAAAATAAATAATTACAAATGAATCCTTGTTTCGGAAATACTAGTTCCAAATAAAAAATATTTGAATGGGAGCATATTTTTGTTTAGAACAATATCCTCACAAACATATAATATTTGTGTGTGTAAAATATTATATATTTGGAGTGTACCCTAAACATATGTTTATTTCAAGCCGAATATGTTTGGGACACTATATTACAGAAGCGATTTTTTTTCAGCGTGTATGAACATGACTGGAAAATTTGTTGCGATTTAAAAGTAGTTGGTATGTTATGCCTCTGGGATAGCCGATATTTTGCCACCATAGAATATTAAGCTGGGGCTCTTTAAAAATTTTGTAAAAGCCTTAAGGAAAGGTGGCAATCCACTCTCACATTTAAAAAGTTTATTTAAAAGTCCTTCTTTTCAAAAAATCGAAGGAGTTTTTGATGGGCCTAAAATAAGGAAACTGATTTGATTATTTGACGTCGGATGAAATTGCAGCATGGAGGTCGTTTAAGCTTGTAGTTTCAAATTTCTTTGGATCCAATAAAAGCCCGCAATATGAAACAATGATTAATGAATAAAAATGGTTAGAAATATATTTTTTTTATATTTATGTATATAACACATACGTATGCATTCTTCCAACTTA
Source organism: Eudasyphora cyanicolor (assembly GCA_963930755.1). NCBI lineage: Eukaryota > Metazoa > Arthropoda > Insecta > Diptera > Muscidae > Eudasyphora > Eudasyphora cyanicolor. The sequence goes on along the minus strand of OZ005735.1, from coordinate 37,608,318 downwards.
TTTTTCGCTTTATGTATTCCAGCAGGTGTAAATATGTCCCTAAAAATTCATTTCTTGCATTCTCATTTAAACTTTTTCCCCGAAAATCTTGGCGACGTAAGCGACGAACATGGCGAAAGGTTCACCAAGAATTGAAGTCCATCGAGCGGCGTTACCAAGGGCACTGGCATGAAAGAATGATGGGAGATTATATTTGGTTCCTCATCAGAGAAACCGATTCCGAAATCTACAAACTTCAACAAAGAACTCACAATTACTTCTAATGAAACTTGTACATGCAAATAAACTCAAATGTACGTAATATAAATAAAAGTAATAAATAAATTCGCTATTTAAACAGAAATTTAAAAAAAAAAGATTTTTTTAAATTCTCTTACCTCTAGCAAAAGGGCTATAATTTCTACATTTATCCATGGATTTTTTCAAATACGCATTATTTTCTCTGCTAGGATGCAAGCTTTTAAAAAATAAAATAAAATATTTTTTTTCTATTTTTTATGTTTTTTTTTGTCTCAGGATTTTTTTTTTTTTTTTTTGAAAAAAATCAACTTTTTCCAATTTGTTTAATGACTGTTACTAAACCACTGTTTCTAAGTGAAAGAGATATTTCCAACATTGGTAGCCCACATTAATAGCTTCAATTTAACGTATAAGTCGACCTGATCGGGGAAATATACTCCAAAAATTATTGTGCAAATACTAAGGGTACCTTCGACGATAATAGTATTTTTAATAATTTTTTTTTTTTAAAAAATTGATCCATAATAAAATTTTTGGTTTTGATTTTATATAACAGTATGCCATAATCTATACAAAAAATAATTTTTAGGTCTGGGAAGCAAAAAAAAATTTTTTTGTAATTTGCATATTTCAGTTTGAGAAACCGGAATTGTTTTTAAAATTTATTATTCCCATAAAACTTTCATTTCATAATTAAAAAATATTACATTTTGTAATACTGCGGAATAACAACATCATATTTCTCTAATATCTAATTTGACCAGTTAATAGTTTTACAAGCCTTCATAGGAAATTCCACAACTTTCGTGTATAAATTTACATAATTTAATACAAGTTCTAGAAATTATTATTGTGAATATTCTCAATATTTTATTTTTGTATGTCTACATTGTTGGTCACAGCTATTAGGCATAGCCTTAAATCGGTGGCCATAAGTGTAGAGTAAAACCGATGAAAAAACTCAAAGATCATCTAAGTTGTCTATTTGTCTGTCTGTGTGCTTCCCAGTCTTTGACTATATGCTGACCTCTTAGTCTGCACATGTCTGACTTTACGTTATTCAAACAGTTAACATATGTGTATACAAACGAACGTGGCTTCTGACATATGTTCTTGGCCACTGTTAAGTGTGTCTGTATTCTAATAAACACGTACGCAGCAACAGCTAAGTCATACGAGAGACGTATAATAGGTTTGGTTAAGAGTGGCAGCTTGTGTAACCGAACCACTAATACTGTATAGTCAATTGTGCTACCACGGCGTAAGGGAAAACATATGTTATCCCTAGCCCCTCCCGTTGAATCAATTTGATTGCTTTAAAAAAGCTCAACGTTCGGCGAATTCTAACATCGCCAAGTTAGCTAACTCCCCGAGGAAATGAGAGCCCCAGGTTGCATGCCGTCTTCTAGAGAGAGTGTGGGCAACAGACACATAACGTGTTCTATTGATTCCTCCTCCTTTTCGTCTCTACCGTTTCTGCAAAAGTCATTATGTAAGATCTTAAAATCTCCCTGCGTGGCGTCCACGGCAGTTACAAGCCACGACAGATACGATAAGTGAAACACGTCTGCGTTGGTGCGTTACGGCAGTGTGTCTGGAGTTTAGGCAGGGCCACATCAGTCCGGAATGTATGCAGTTCTAGACTAGTGACCACCTGTCATTTGTTACTATAAGGGCACTATCTCTTAAGAAGAGCTCGCATGCAGCTAGAGGCATGCCAACATATTTCAGTTCCCCTGGAGCGTGTAAGGTAGGTCCTAGTCTTGCAACTTCAGCTGCTTTGCAGTTTCCTGATATGTCTCTGTGGCACGAAACCAATATCAGGTGAATATCGAACCATCTCGTTAAGAGATCTGCGACACTCGAGGGCAGTTTTTAAATTAAGGTATATAAAGGGTGTCCCAAGAAGAGCGCAATTTTTTAATTTTAAATAAAACACAGATATTTAATAAAAAATCGTGAAACTTTATTATATCGTAAAGTAGACAGAATGAGGTTATGTATGGAACAATATATCGTGCAGATGGCCGCCGCGGCTTTGCTGGCATGCACGCGATCTTTTAATGAAATTTTCAATGACCGTTTTGCATGAATGCTGCGGTATTTCATTAATGCAGCGTCCAATTTCGTCTTTTAAGGCTTGAGTCGTCGTCGGCTTATTCGCGTAAACCATCGACTTCAAAAAACCCCAAAGAAAAAAATCTAATGGTGTTAAATCGCACGATCTAGGCGGCCAATTCTGATCTCCAAAACGCGAAATAACACGACCGGGAAATGACTGATGCAGCAATTGAATTGTTTCTTTGGCTGTATGACATGTGGCGCCGTCTTGTTGGAACCACATGCCCTCCACATTCATTTCTTCAATTCTAGGCAAGAAAAAACTGGTTATCATTTCACGATACCGAACACCATTGACTGTTTGCGCTTGACCTGCCTCATTTTCATAAAAAAAAGGTCCAATGATTCCTCCAGCCCAAAAACCACCCAAAAACCGGTCGATCGACCTGGTCGATGGCGCGTTGTTGTCTTTACATCACTAACAGACCCAGTTTCGGCAAATTTATCCATTAATCTCTTTACAGTTGACTCTTTTGGAGAATTATTGTGTCCCCAAATTGATCGCAATTTGCGAACTGTAGCCGCAAAACTTTCACCATTTTGGTAAAACAATTTCACAAAGGGAATGCGTTGTTCATTCGTGTAGCGCTCCATTTTTACTAACCTCGTACCTTCTACTAACAAACAATAACAATTATTCAAATGTCAAACAATGACACTTCGAATGTTGCGAGATTTAAAAATTGCGCTCTTCTTGGGACACCCTTTAGTTCCCAGGAACTTGACAATTTTTAAGTTTTAAATTAAGGAATAAAGTTCCCAGGAACTTGACAACAGCCAACACAGAAATATTGATGCCGATATTGGTCAGAAAATGAATTTTAAGTCATTCCCCTAACTCGTTAAATCTAAGCTAGCCTGGTAAACACTACAAGGATCTGGCAGCAGGCTATGAAGCCGACGCCGCCGCCGATTTTAGTGGCTCACATCGGCTGAAACTCAGCCGCCGAACTTTATTTGTTGAGTCAAAATAATTTATAATTTATTGGTTCGGCCGCTTTTGAGCGGCTTGGATAGCTCAAGTTCCTTATAAAAAAGACATCAACGGCCAGTTGATTGTTGAGTCTTAAAGCGTCTGTGTATAAGTCCACTCTGATCGTTAATGAATAAGAGTGATACACTTCTTGCCGAAAAGTGATTCAGTCATACTGTGATCAAAAATGTCTGGAAGGACAGGCATTGTGTCTAGAATGACACTATGTCCGTAGCCATTTCCTGACCAGAATGAAAATTCCTTAAGTCGAATAGCAGTATGTAGAAGCAACATATTGCTTTGCCAGAATGTCTAGTGGCGTTAAATGTAGTATAAGTATAACATTTAGTAGCTTAGTTGATGTCGTTCTCAACGCAGAACTTTGTTAGGTATCGCGCCGAAGGTGGATATCAGCAGACGGCAATGCCGTACAGCTTTATCAGTCTGACTACTGCTGTATGCAACTAATAAACTATACGCGGTTTAAGAACCCGCCCTTTTACATGTATATAGCGTTCAACTTCCTGTCTGGTAAAATAAAGGGTTTTCCAATAAGAGTGATATGATTTCTTTGAAAAAAACACACTTATTGTTAAGGAAATTCAAAACTATTTTATTTAATTTGAAGTACAATCAATACAATTAAATTCTAAATAAAACGTCATTCAAATGGCCTCCACGACTTCTTCTGCAGGAACGAATTTGATTAACCCAATTTTCGAGCACTTTTTCCACTAAATCAAGTCGTATGTCATGAATGGCACGTTCAATATTGACTTGTAAAGCTTGAAGAGAGTCTGGTTTATTTCGAAAGACCGATGAGTTCAAATAACCTCACAAGAAATAGTCTAATGGTGTTAAATTACAACGTGTGATTCAATATCACAATTTCTTTAAAGAATCAAATCTTCAAACTTTTTCCGCAACAATTCAATTGTTTCATTTGCTGTGTGGCACATAGCCACAATCGGTCAATGGCAAAAAGATAGCTCTTAACGAGAGCTAAAATATTGCTCATGGGTGTCAAGGTTGTAGGTCGACTGGAAAGTGTTTTTTTGGATTTAAAAAAAAATGGACTTAGCGCACGAAAAGTTGCAATTGGAGAACGATTATTTTGATAATAAAACTGAATAATTTGTAAACGTTGTTCTTGCCTATATCTCTACATGATGAAATTGTAAACACTACTGAATACAATGAAAAACAAATGATAGATCATGACATATTACTAATGGCCGAAACGTCACTTCAAAATCATATCATCCCCATTGAAAACCCGTTACCTAAATATGTTGCACTTTCAGTGAAAGTCATTTCAATACCCCCCAAGAGAAAAGGTGCTAGTGGTGGTACCTAATATCTCCTGCTGAAAATAACTAGCTCCGGGTTAACACCAAGACCATTATCGGAAGCACATCTTGTGGTGTTATTAAGGGCCTACTGTAAGATGTCTCCAGGAGTACTCGGATACTTCCCTCTGAGAGCTATTGCCACGTCATCTGCATAGTCAATAACCTTAACATTTATCATCTTCAGAGAAAGCAGAGTATTGTTCATGGAGAGATTTCATAGCAGAAAAAACAGAACATCACTTTGAGCCGTTCCCCTGCCGACAAATCAATGGAGGTCAGTTTAACATCAGCTAGCTGAAACATAAACAATCAAACTAATAGATGGTCCGTCGTACTCTTTAAAAAGTGACAGTTACGAACGATTACATTTTTGACATTTGTTTTGCACTCTTCGAGTTATTTTGGCATTCTCTTGTTAGCTCTCGAGATTTAATTTGCTGGTTTAAAGATGTGTTTTTTGCAATTTTATTTTAAAAATCAATTGTGTTTGCTCCAATTGTGATTGTAAAGTAAAATGTTTGAGGAAAAATGCCAAAAATATGTATACAAAATAAAAACAAATTTGTGCTCTTTCTTCTGTTAACTTCTCTTAATGTCAAAAATTTAATCGTTCGTAACTCGAGAAATTTGCTTAAGAGAGGTAAGGAACATCTAGTAGTTGAGTGTTTATGAGCTGAAATGCGTCTCTCAAACCCTTAGGGTTTTTAGAGCTGTAATTATATATGTATGTATATTCCTTAAAAGAGAGATAGAGAGAGAGATCCTTCAAAAAAACTGACTAGATCATGCAGGTCGACTTCGATGGACTTGCTCTTGATGTGATATTCTGTTGATTGAACAGTAGCCTTTGATCAATTTAACTGCTAAAGCTAAGTACACACTAGGCCGGGTCGATTTGTGGGGAGGCAAAAAAGTCGCCATTGCTCAGTGAAAATCGTATTCTAGGGATCAAAATAAGAAACTTTGCCGAAGGAACCATACCTCTAAAACGAATTCTGATGTCCCGGAATTTGGGTCGAACTTTTGGGTAGGGGCAAATTTTGAAAAAATCCCACTTTGACCCATTTAGAGTGATCCAATCGAGTCCAAATGTATGACCGACCCCCACTAACTTTGGCGGCCTGACCCACCCATGCCAGTGGCACACCCCCTGGAACCCCCTGGGGGTTCCATACATTTGGACTCGATTGGAGCACTCTAAATGGGTCAAAGTGGGATTTTTTCCGGGACATCAGAATTCGTTTTAGAGGTATGGTTCCTTCGGCAAAGTTTCTTATTTTGATCCCTAGAATACGATTTTCACTGAGCAATGGGCGATTTTTAAATCAACCCGCCCTAGTACACACGATTGCCAGATCGGACAATTGATTGTTAGATGTGCGAAGTTTATGCATGTGACAATGGCGGCATTGTCAGAAAAACATTTTATTGGCAACACTGTCTTTAAAATATTTATCCCCTCACCTTAGAGAGGAGGGTATACATCATTTGCTACGAACCAAAAGTGTAACACATCGAAGGAGTGATCTAAGAGCCTGAGTATGTTCGGAGGATATCCGTTTTGGGTCATTTTAAGTCGAATGAGCAATGTCCGTCCGTCTGTCTGCTGGCTGGCGATTGACTTCAAATTTGGTATGTGGTAATATTTTCTTCTATCTCCGGCTATGTTCGAAGATGAGCCATATTTGTCCACTCCTTCTAGTACCTCCCCCACAAAGGGTTAACATTTCATGAAATATTGATTATTTAATAACTTCTATACTACTTATCCTCTATTACTTATCCTCTGAAATTCTAGACATAGTATTAGTTTATTAGTCACTACTACCTCGAGAAAAACAGGCGAAGTTGCCACACCCCTTTTGGTACCTCCCACACAATTTTGGACAATTTTGAACCAAAAGTTAATAGCTTATAACTTTATTACCAGTGAATAAAAATACTTCATATTTTGTACAGTGTAATGCTTTTATAGTACCTAGAGTCCAGAGAAAAATGGGCGTTATTGGCCCACCCCTTTTGGTACCTCCCACACAAATGGACCTTTTTGTACCAAAAGTCAACAGATTTTAACTTTAATACCAGTGCATACAAATACTTGAAATTTCGTACAGTGCAATGCTTTTATAGTACCTAGCAATGCTTTTATAGTGACCGTCATTGGAACGCCCCTTTTGGTACCTTTCACACAAATGAACCATTTTGTACCAAAAGTAAACAGCTTTTATCTTTAATGCAGTACATACTTTAAAGTTATTAAATGCAATTTAAATTGATAATAATTTAAGTAAAACAAAAAAATAAATAAATTTACATACAGGGTCTCCCATATTCGACGGACCCATCTGGCAACGCCATAACTTTTGACAGAGATGTCAGATCGCTTAATGACATACCGCGTTTGAAGCGTCAGTCCAAGCAGATTTTTACCATGGAACAATACACGCCACGCGAAATAGTTGAAATTTACATTCAACAGAAGAAGTCAATTGTGAAAACTCAACGTGCTTTTAAAATATTAAAAAATGTGAGAAGTGCGCCTTCTAAGAACACCATTAAGCATTTATACGAAAAATTTTCGACTGGTGAGGCTCTTTCTAATCCGAAGAGGCCAAATAAAAGTCGACCAAGGCGATCGGCCGAGAATATCGCTGCCGTACGAGCCAGTGTTGAGAGGTCCCCAAGAACATCCCAAAAACGCCGTTCTCAGCAGTTGGGCATGGCTCGGTCCACTTTACAACGGATTATTCGCGTTGATTTGCATTTGTTCCCGTACAAAATTCAATTGACGCAAAGATTGTTGCCTGCGGACAAGCCTCGTCGATTGGAATGGGCCCAAAAAAAACATGGGTCCGTCGAATATGGGCAACCCTGTATATTTGTTTGAGACTCAAGGTGAGGGGATTCTTAAGTCGGTTTACCCGACTGAACTTTCTTCCTTCTTTTATTAATATTTACAATATATATTGTAAATAACGGGTTTTCCAACAAGAGGTGTTATTTTGGTATTCAAAGAAAAATGCCATTTTTTAAGATAAATGATCGGATGTTTATTTCATAGTAAAGAGGAAGGAATGCCGTTAATAATGAGAAACAACGTAAGCCAAATGGCCACCACGACCACGCTTACAGGACCATATCCTTTTCATGAAATTTTCCATAACGAAATCGCAAAGTGGCTGCCCTTTGTCCTCGATAGCCTCACGAATTCTATCTTTGAGGTCTTGAATCGACGCTGGGCTGTTGGCGTAGACCTTATCTTTCACGTGGCCCCAAAGGAAGAAGTCGCAAAGTGTTAAATCACAAGATCTCGGTGGCCAATTGTGATCACCTCTTCGAGAGATAACACGGTCCGGAAACTTTTCCCGTAACAGAGCAATGGTTTCGTTGCTTGTGTGGGGCGTAGAGCCGTCTTGTTGAAAGTACTCGTAAACGTTGTCCAGATCAATACCATCCAACTCCGACCATAAAAAATCATTAATCATCTCTCGATAGTGCAATCCATTCACCGTAACTGTTGATCGGACCTCATTTTCGAAAAAGCAAGGTCACCAAACATTCACACGTTGAGGATGGAGAGGCTTCTCAACAATAACTCTTGGGTTTTCCGAGCCCCAGATGCGACAATTTTGCTTTTTGACGTAGACACCGAAGTGGAAATGGGAGAGACACCGAGTCAGGATGATTTTGTATCGTTTTTTGTTCGATCGTTTTTTGATCGTCTTGTATCGTTCGATGATCATGTATCGTTCCATTTTTAGTAATGGCGTAGTTTCTACTTGTCAAATGTCAAAGAATAAAAGCTTAAAAATTGACAGCTACCGAAATACCGGGTGATTCAAAATAACACCTCTTGTTGGAAAACCCTGTATATGAAATTGTAGGTTTTCTTACATTCGTCTGAACTGTCAATTCACCTTTTCCCAACAATCTGTCATTGTCCGTACATTTGTAGCACTTTAACGAAGTTGATAACGTTGTCCGATCTGGCTAACGTGTGTACTTAGCTAAAGGTAACAATCTATATATTAATCTCTCCAGTGTATTAAGGAGAAATGAGGATTGACTAATCATCCGAAAATCCTTAGCTCCTGTATGGGACGGCTTTCCGCTTTTGAGATGAAAACAATCTTGGTTTCTCTCCCTTTGTACTTTATACTGTTACACTAGGCGTGTTTTCGTTACACCATAAGTGCTTAATTTGTATGGGGAGATAAGCACTTTTAAGCACTATTAGTTCCCGATGGAGTTTGGTGCTTGTGTTCCTGTCTTAATCGAGTATGATGTTGCCAGATTGGGCACCCTATATTTAGCAATATGGCATCCCATTTTTGGAGAGATTGTTATCAAATATTTTGAATTAACGGGAAGAAGAAGAACAAAAATGAGAAATCTATATATATAAAAATGGAAAAATGTATGTGTTTTATAGATGCTTAAACCACTGGGCCGATTTTAAAATTTTTTCTTTTGTTTGAAAGGTTCTTGGTCAGAGATAGTTTAGGAAAATTTTTTTTTTTAAAGTGGGCGGGGCAATCTTGGGCGTGGCATTACTTAAAATCCGAATATCTCAAAAAGTGTTGACCCTAGAAGAACGAAATTTGGAACACACGTTAGTGGAGTTATTTTCTAAACAGCAACAAAAATGGGAGGGATTGGATTAGGGGGTGTGGCAAAAGTGGGCGTAGCATTAGTTAAACATTTGTTATCTCAGAAACTACTGACCGTAGGTAAATGAAATTTGGATTGTAAGTTATTGGAGTCAATAGTTGTTACTTCATATAAAGTGGGCGGGATAGAATAAGTGGGCGTGGCATTATATACAATTCGAATATCTCTGAATATGTTCTTCGTAGAAGAACGAAATTTTAAACACACGTTAGTGGAGTTATTATCTAAAACTTTAACAAAAACTGGCAGGATTGGATCAGTGGATGTAGCATTAGTTAAACGTTTATTATTTCAGAAACTATTGACCCTATAAGAAAGATATTTGGATTGTAAGTTGTTGGAGTCAATACTAGTACTTTCACCAAAAGTGGGCGGGATACAATAAGTGGGCGTGGCATTTTATAAAATTCCAATAACTCAGAATGTGTAGATGGTAGGAGAACGAAATTTGGAACACACTTTAGTGGAGTAATTATCTAAATCTTCAGCAGAAAATGGCGGAATAGGATTAGTGCATTTTTGTACCACAATTCTTTTATTTTCATCGCATTGGTGTTAACGTTTATAAATTATTGTATGAAAATTTTAGGTGAATCGGAGCAAAAGTAACGAAGATACTCCAGTCAAAGCAACCGCGCCTCATATGTGACTCAGTACATCAGAAAAACTTTAAAGCGTTTTTACCACAACCCATGTTTTCAAAGGCGGTGCGCGTCATAACTCAAAAACTACTGAACCGATCCTTTTGAAGTTATTAACACTATTTCTCTACATAATTTACGAGGTAACGCTGTCGATTTTTTTTTTTAACTTTGTTAATTTTTTATATTTAACAATAATCAATTAGTCGATTTTTTTCTCGCTAAAATCGCATTTTTCACTTCAAAGTGTTCCCAAAAATTTAAAATTTAAAATTTCGAAAAAAAAACACGGCAGCGTTAACTGGCTTTAACGATTATCTAACTAAATAAATTTAATATTTTAATTTCTGACAATCCGGTATCGAGTTATGAGGGGCGCCGCAATTCAACTTTTTTTCTAGACGCTTCCGCATAAATGCTGTCGTTGCCATATTTTTTAATATTTTTTTTTACGAAAATTTTACACAATAAACTTTGAAAGTTATACTTTAATGTACCATTGTACTCTTTTTGAACGAATTAATGTTACCCCCTTAAGTTCTGGTGGTAGTATGCGTGTTTGGTCCAAAAATGGGCGGGATCAGACCGATGGGCGTGGCCCCGCCCATATAAGCCAAATTTTGAAATTGAGATATCTTACACAATTTGTTAGCGATAGAGCTGTAATTTTGTACATATGTATCTGGTGATAGCCTACGTGAATGGTCCAAAAAGAGCCGGGATCGGATCAATGGTCGTGGCCCTGCCCATATAAACCAAATTTTGAAATTGAGATACCTTGAACAATTTGTTAGCGAGAGTGCTGTAATTTTGTGTATAAGTATATGCATGTGATGGCAGTCTACGTAATTTGCCAAATAATGGGCTGGATAGGAAATCTGAAATCTGGGGCAACGAAGTGGACCGGGTCCAGCTAGTTATTTTAATATTTGCAAAAAGAGTGTAAACAATTGAACATAGAATAGTAAATATATGTTTTATAAATACTTTTCACGAATTTTTTGTCTGTTTCGCACTGTTCTTTCTTCGCAACTCATGACACCATTGCTACCAGATCCGCCACTTATTGCTTATGTGCCAGTTAGTGGAAGTCAGTTGTTTTCGTTGCAAAGTGCTAAACTAAAATTGCTAGCTTGTAACGAAAACATGCCTACTGTTGTACTGTCATACTGTTATACTGTTGTAATTTTACACTGCCATACTGTTTTACTGTTATATTGTTATACTGCTATACTGTTGTACTTTTATATTATTATACTGCTATACTGTTATACTGTTGTACTGTCATACTGTTATACTGTTATATTTTTATACTATTATTCTGTTATACCTTATACTTCTACTTTATACTCGTTATTATACTGTTACACTTTATGCTGTTATACTTTGTACGTTATACCTCTTACTTCATAGTTCCATACGCCTCTCGTATTTAGAATGACTGATAATACAAGAATATGTTCAACTCATTCTCTTAGCTTTATTCACATTTGCGTTGATGCTGATGATGTTATTGTTGACTCTTGTTCTTTGTCTGTCTGTCTGTCCGACCGTCCGTCCGTTCGTCCATCGTTCTATCAATTCAATTGGATCTGTTATTCTTCATCTGTTTGTTGCCTGTTTATCTATTGCTGAAGCGGTATTTGCCTTTTGGCACTTTATTTTATGTTAATTCATCATCTAACCATTTGTTGGTTGTACCTCTGTTCCAAATTTTGTTAAACTTTAACCAGAACATCACCTGTGGCAAACTCAATATTTAATCAACTTTATCGTTTTTATTTATTTTCTGTTCCATTGGGAATATTTTCGGTTCTGCTCTTTTGTTCTCCTCTTCTTATAGTTCGTTAATTATTTTTTTCTAAACTTAAAGTTCTGCAAGATTATTCGAAATATGTCACTTTATTCGTGATCGTCGAGCGGACAAGTTGTTGGTAGTGAGAGATTATCAATAGCGAATTCATAGCATATATTCATAATAAAAGTAGAAAACGCATACGAAGCGTTTCTTATCAACAATAACAAAATAATAAAAAAATTGTGTTTTTATGATTTCATATTAAAAAAAATTTACATACATACATGTAAAAAACAGCTGAACCTGTGATTAAAATTATAACAACAATTCAAGGTTTTGAAAACCAAACTAAAATTATTGAAGTGTAAATTACAAAAAAAAGCGGAAAGAAACTATGCCTACAATGCCTAACCCTCCAATTGGTTTTTATCCATACATTAAGAGGAGGGTATGTTTTGTTAAACTTATAATTAGTCTGAAAATTTTAAATATTAACATTGAATTATTTACATTTAAATGCATTTAATGCAAAAGTTGATGTGGAAGTTTCTGCAGCTCAGCAGCTATTGCAATTGTTTTCGATGCCATTACTAATATATATTTATTAAGATATAATAACAGTACGAAATTAGGCGATTGCCATTACCTTGGACGTGAGAGCAAAGTTATACAGAAATTGTTAGCTGAAATAGCAAAACTTATTGTGCAAACTTAAAACTTAGTTATTACTTGTATATAATTTAAAGAATAAAAAAGTATCACTACAAAATTTTCAAATTTAATACAAATAAATATGAAATACTTGCAGAAGTGTATTCCAGTTTCGTGAACAATTTCTGGAATATATTGACAGATAAATATTTTATAGAGATTTTTATTTTTAAATTAATAACAAATTGAAGATGTCTCCCCGAGAAGTCTACTCTATTGTACATTACTCCCCAAGTTATCTACTGCAGAGTAGATGACCCCCTGAGTCGTCTAATGTAGAGTAGATGAGTCTCCGAGTCGTCTCCTGCAGAGTAGATGACTTCCCAAGTCGTCAACTGCAGAGTAGATGACTCCTTGCGTCGTCTACTGTAGAGTAGATGATCCTTGAGTCGTCTACTGTAAAGTACATGACTCCCCGAATCGTCTACTGTAGAGTAGCTGACTCCCCGAGTAGTCTACCATAGAATAGATGACTCCTTGATTCGTCTACTGTAGAGTAGATGACTCCTTGATTCGTCTACTGTAGAGTAGATGACTCCTTGAGTTATATACTGGTGAGTAGATGACTCCTCGAGTCGTATAGTAGATGACTTCCCGAGTCGTCTTCTGTAGAGTAGATGACTCCCCAAGTTATGTACTGCAGAGTAGATGGCTCCCCGCTACATATATTGCAAAGTAGGTGTCTCCCCGATTCGTCTACTGTAGGGTAGATGACTCCTCGAGTTGTATACTGGTGAGTAGATGGCTCCCCGAGAGTACATGACTCCCCGAGTGGTCTACTGTAGATAAGACGACATCCCAAGTCGTCAACTGCAGAGTAGATGACTCCCCGAGTTTATTTTATATTATTTTATTGCCGCACGTCTTGACCGATTGATGTTAGTTTTACACATTATATTTATATTATTAATGTGAGTAAGCCTAACTATATATGTGACCGATAGATGGCGCTTGATGTTCTAAATCCTGTTTAACAATTCAAATTTTTAAAGACTATAATTTGCAATATGTTTTAAAGTATTTTATTAAAGTTCTATAAATATTTACCAACTAACCTATAATTAGATACACATGTGAATATACGAGTTTGTATGATATTATTTTCTACACACAGAGAAAAATATATGGTTCAGCTGCTGATTCATAATTGGTTTCAACATAATACGGTGGTGTACCCGTCTTAGCTCTAGAAAATCATAATATACTCGTAGTCATAGGCAAACACAAATTTGTCTCCATGTTTATAAGTTACCATAATATGTACCTTTTAACCATATTGTGCTCATAATCCCCTTGACCATAATATAACATAATCCCCATGTAACCGTGTATCGTTTCCCATCATCCCCACGTAACCGTATCATGGTGATTATCCACCATATCTAGTAACCATGTTATAATCCTCTCGTAATCATGTTATGATCATAAATAATGACATAATTACAGGCTAAAAATTTAATAATTTTCGTGACCATGTTCAACCAGTTATTTTCTCTACGTGTTTAAGCAAAATGTCTGATGTTTTGAAAGTTTCTGGAAATTTGTTCACCACATGTTGACATTGATAATATCTGTCTCAATTATTTGCTTAATTTCCTATATTGTTTCCCGTCTTTGGGGGAGGGGGTGACATCACACACAATCCACAAGCAGTCGTGTCATTCAATATTTCATATAAAACATAATATGGACAATAAAATGCGACCAAAATTTGGAACTGATAAATTTTAAATAGTCTTAAAATAACCCTAGAGCAAAAAGGAAATTATTTTGAAATCTCCATATTTGGAATACTCTGCAAAACTTTAAATGACAATAACTCCTCAAATAGACAGCCCAATCCTCAACGGATCACTCATATCTTCTAAACAAGAAGGTCTTATGTAAAAGAAGAAATTATCCTTGAAGATCTTCTTTTCAAGATACCACATTCAAATGACTTCTATAATAAAAGGTTCTTCAAACGAAGATATTGTGTAAGGTTATCTGAAAAAAATTCTAAATTGTCTATTAGAGAAGGTCTTCTGTAAAATTTGTCTACAATAATGTCTTAAATGAAAGAAGACCATCCTTAAAGTCTTCTCCAATTGAAGAAATTCTTTAAGGTAACCTGGAAAAGAAAAACTATTTTCAATTTATCATAAAAGAGGACCATTCTTATGAAAGTAGGACATCCTTAAGACTTCTGTAACATTAGATCTTCTCTAATAAAAGATATTTTTTAAGGTTTCCTGGAAAAGAAAAACTGTTTAAAATTTTTTATAAAAGAAGACCTTCCTTAAGATCTTTTGTAAAAGTTCATAAATGTCTTATAAAAAAGATCATAGGAAAGATCTTCTGTAAAAGAAGATAATCTATAAAACAAGATAATCTTTAAGATCTTCTGTAAAGCAAGATAAGATACGAATATAAGATTACCTAGAAAAGGCTTTCTAAATTTTCTATAAAAAAGACCTTCGTTAAGGTCTTCTGTAAAATACTACGGAGAAAGGCCATAATTAAAGAAGATCACCCTTAAGGTATTCTGTAAAAGGAGACCATCTTTAGTACATTCTGTAAAATAAGTATTCCTAAAGGATACTTGGAAGCAACGTTTTTTAAATTTTCTATAGAAATGGTCTGCTGTGAAGGTAGATTTTGTCGTTAAGGTCTTCTGTAAAATACTACGGAGAAAGGTCATAATTAAAGAAGATCACCCTTAAGGTATTCTGTAAAAGGAGACCATCTTAGGATCTTCTGTAAAATAAGTATTCCTTTTAACCATATTGTGCTCATAATCCCCTTGACCATAATAGGGTCCCCATGTAACCGTGTATCGTTTCCCATCATCCCCACGTAACCGTATCATGGTGATTATCCACCATATCTAGTAACCATGTTATAATCCTCTCGTAATCATGTTATGATCATAAATAATGACATAATTACAGGCTAAAAATTTAATAATTTTCGTGACCATGTTCAACCAGTTATTTTCTCTACGTGTTTAAGCAAAAAATAAAAAGAGCAAATGTCTGATGTTTTGAAAGTTTCTGGAAATTTGTTCACCACATGTTGACATTGATAATATCTGTCTCAATTATTTGCTTAATTTCCTATATTGTTTCCCGTCTTTGGGGGGAGGGGGTGACATCACACACAATCCACAAGCAGTCGTGTCATTCAATATTTCATATAAAACATAATATGGACAATAAAATGCGACCAAAATTTGGAACTGATAAATTTTAAATAGTCTTAAAATAACCCTAGAGCAAAAAGGAAATTATTTTGAAATCTCCATATTTGGAATACTCTTTGCAAAACTTTAAATGACAATAACTCCTCAAATAGACAGCCCAATCCTCAACGGATCACTCATATCTTCTAAACAAGAAGGTCTTATGTAAAAGAAGAAACTATCCTTGAAGATCTTCTTTTCAAGATACCACTTTCAAATGGCATCTATAATAAAAGGTTCTTCAAACGAAGATATTGTGTAAGGTTATCTGAAAAAAATTCTAAATTGTCTATTAGAGAAGGTCTTCTGTAAAATTTGTCTACAATAATGTCTTATATGAAAGAAGACCATCCTTAAAGTCTTCTCCAATTGAAGAAATTCTTTAAGGTAACCTGGAAAAGAAAAACTATTTTCAATTTATCATAAAAGAAGACCATTCTTAAGGCCTTCTACAAAAGTTTGTTTATGAAAGGTCTTATATGAAAGTAGGACATCCTTAAGACTTCTGTAACATTAGATCTTCTCTAATAAAAGATATTTTTTAAGGTTTCCTGGAAAAGAAAAACTGTTTAAAATTTTCTATAAAAGAAGATCTTCCTTAAGATCTTTTGTAAAAGTTCATAAATGTCTTATAAAAAAGATCATAGGAAAGATCTTCTGTAAAAGAAGATAATCTATAAAACAAGATAATATTTAAGATCTTCTGTAAATCAAGATAAGATACGAGTATAAGATTACCTAGAAAAAGCTTTCTAAATTTTCTATAAAAAAGACCTTCGTTAAGGTCTTCTGTAAAATACTGCAGAGAAAGGTCATAATTAAAGAAGACCAGCCTTAAGGTATTCTGTAAAAGGAGACCATCTTTAGTATCTTCTGTAAAATAAGTATTCCTAAAGGCTACTTGGAAGCAACGTTTTTTTAAATTTTCTATAAAAATGGTCTGCTGTGAAGGTAGATTTTGTCGTTAAGGTCTTCTGTAAAATACTACGGAGAAAGGTCATAATTAAAGAAGATCACCCTTAAGGTATTCTGTAAAAGGAGACCATCTTTAGTATCTTCTGTAAAATAAGTATTCCTAAAGGCTACTTGGAAGCA
Source organism: Eudasyphora cyanicolor (assembly GCA_963930755.1). Taxonomy (NCBI): domain Eukaryota; kingdom Metazoa; phylum Arthropoda; class Insecta; order Diptera; family Muscidae; genus Eudasyphora; species Eudasyphora cyanicolor. Next base: position 37,591,496 of record OZ005735.1, on the reverse strand, counting down.
ACGTTTTTTTAATTTTCTATAAAAATGGTCTACTGTGAAGGTAGATTTTGTAAGATAAGATATTTTTATTATTTTCTGCAAAAGAAGTCATTATTTCTGGTCGTTTGTAAAAGAAGGACCTTTTAAGGTCTGTGTAAAAGAGATATTTAAGGCTTTCTGTAAAATTAACATAGAAATGACTACGTACATATAGTCATTCTAGACACAGTGTCCGACCTTCTGGGCATTGTTGATTAGACTATGTCTGAACCACGTTTTTGCAAGAAGTATTTCACTCTTATACCTGACAGATCAAAATGGAATGGTCATATCCCAGACATAGCTGATTCGCTTTGCTGTCTTTTTTGAGGACCTTGAGCTATCTATTACAAAGCGACTGCCTGACCAGGCAGAAATCTTATCGAAATCTTATGTGCAGGATGGCTGGGTGGCAAAATGTCTGTAGTGTCTGAAAGTTATCCCCGTATATTAGTCAAAATGTTGACAACATTTTTTTGTAAAACTTAAAATGGTCTTAACTCATTAAATGCAGCCATTGAGGGAAGCGGAAGATGTTTTGCAACCAGCCATATTTTGGTCCGAACTTTGTAAACTTTATATAGCCAAAACTTCTTAAATAACAGACCTACAGAAAAATATGATGTTATTTTTAAATCATTAAGTTGTTGGCGCAATATTTATATTTTCTTTGCAAAACTTTAAATGGCAATAACTCCATAAATAAACGGCCTAAGAAGGAAAAATACGATATTATTGGACTACCCATTTTTTGGCCTTAGGTTAGGTTAGGTTGAAGAGAGGAGACGTTTAAACGTCTCATGTCCTTGGACATACACTTAAGCAAGTGGTTCGGCCTGTTGTGCGCTCCTTATTTATGATCTTCTTATACCTCACGAGTTACAGAAAATCGGTACTAGGCGCGAATTTTCTCAGTATCTTCCAGTCATATCCTCTGAGATGAGTCAAATCTGGTAATATGTCGGACCCGAAATGTTGGGATCTTTCATGTGTGAAAGTCTTGACTTTTGGCCTTAACTTCTTCTGTCAAAGGTGGTAAATATTATTTAAAGTCTTCTGATAAAAAAAACTATTTTTTTTCTTTAAAAAGGGCCTTCTGTAAAAAAAAAATTGTTAAAGGTCTTCTGTAAATTAAATTACTTTTATATAAAAAGAAAACCTTATTCTGTCAACCTGCCTCACAAATGGACCATTTTGTACCAAAAGTTACCAGCTTATAACTTGAATACCAGCACATATAAAAACTAGAAAATGTGTACAGTGTAATGCTTTTATAGCACCTACAGTCCAGAGAAAAGAGGCCGCTATTGGGATGACCCGTTTGGTACCTCTCAAACAAATGGACCATTTTGTACCAAAAGTAAACAGCTTTTATCTTTAATACCAGTACATACTTTAAAGTTGTTAAATGCAATTTAAATTGATAACAATTTAATTATCTTTGTTTACATCCCAATATGTTATTATTTGGGACTATTATTTCCGAAACAAATATTTATTTGCATTCGTATTCGTATTCGGAAAATACATCAATTGTATTAAATTTTTCAGTAATTCAAAGTTAATTTTTTAGAAATGTTAAATGTTCGTAAAATAATAATAATTGAAATCGTATAATCTTGGATTAAAATAAATTACTTAGAGGATTGACAACTAATGATGGCTTGGAATATTCAGAAAATTTAATTGATTGATTTAAAACGGAAGTTAATATGGTATCATAACTGGGAGGTCTAATTCGAAAACAAGGAAAAATTAAAACTGAATTTCGAAAAAGTCAGTAAATGTTTTGAAAATTTTTTTAAATAAAATATATTTGGAAAAATTCCAAAACAATAATTTTATTTGTATTTAAACACATATTTTATTTGAGAAATTTAGTTTGCAAATAAATTTTGTTGTAATATATTAATATATGCGTTCCAAATACATTTTATTGATTTTCAAATAAAATGTATTTGCTCAGAAATATATAATATTTAAAAATCTGTGTTCCAAATATATTTTCTTTAGATTCAAACATATCAAAAAAGGTGATTTTGCCCCGTGTATTAAAGTATACAGGGTTTTCCAACAAGAGGTGTTATTTTGAATCACCCGGTATTTCGGTAGCTGTCACTTTTGAAGATTTTATTCTTTGACATTTGACAAGTAGAAACTACGCCATTTCTAAAAATGGAACGATACACGATTCAACAACGCATTGAAATTATTAAAATTCACTACAAAAATGGTGAAAATCTTGTAGTCACAGTTCGCAAAACTAAGGCATTTTTGGGTCGTCGTGAAGCACCTTGTCGGACCGCAATACAGAAATTGGTGGAAACATTCGAGCTGTTGGACAAGTTAGTGATGTGAAGAATAAAACCCGTGCACGTCGCTCAAGAACAACTGAGAATATTGCTGCTGTAGCCCAAAGTGTTGAAGAAAACCCAGGTTTGTCCATTCCTCGTCGTTCTTTGGAATTGGGCATTCCACAAACATCATTACACCGTATCTAGCATAAAGAATTGGGTCTTAAGGCTTATAAAGTTCAGTTAACACAAGAACTCAAGCCGGCCGATCATCAACAACGTCGTGTCTTTGCTGATTGGGTCCTTGAAATGCATGAAAATCTTCCGGAATTCCATCGAAAAATCATCTTGACTGATGAGGCCCATTTCTACCTCGGTGGCTACGTCAATAAGCAAAATTGTCACATCTGGGGCTCGGAAAACCCAAGAGTTATTGTTGAGAAGCCTCTCCATCCTCAACGTGTAACTGTTTGGTGCGGTTTATGGTCCGGCGGGGTCATTGGACCTTACTTTGTCGAAAATGAGGTTGGATCAACAGTTACGGTGAATGGATTGCACTATCGAGAGATGATTAATGATTTTTTATGGTCGGAGTTAGATGGTATTGATCTTGGACAACGTTTACTTTCAACAAGACGCCGCTACGTGCCTCACAAGCAACGAAACCATTGCTCTGTTACGGGAAAAGTTTCCGGACCGTGTTATCTCTCGAAGAGGTTATCACAATTGGCCACCGAGATCTTGTGATTTAACACCTTGCGACTTCTTCCTTGGGGGCCACATGAAAGATAAGGTCTACGCCAACAGCCAAGCGTCGATTCAAGACCTCAAAGATAGAATTCGAGAGGCTATCGAGAGCATAGAATAGCCGCTTTGCGATTTGGTTATGGAAAATTTCATGAAAAGGATATGGTCCTGTAAGTGGTCGTGGTGGCCATTTGACTGATGTTGTTTTTCATTATTAACGGCATACCTTCCCCTTTATTATGAAATAAACATCCGATCATTTATCTCAAAAAATGGCATTTTTCTTCGAATACCAAAATAACACCTCTTGTTGGAAAATCCTTTATATTTCTGAACTCATAAAGTCAATGATGCTTGTAAAATGTCTCCACCAAGGTATTCTGGAAACTAATAAACTTTCTAAGGACTTCTGTAAAATAAGACCTTCCTTTCTCTTCTGTAAAAATACCATAATAAAGGTATTATGGTAAGGAAAACATTTGTTAATACCTCCTATTAAAAAAATTCTTCAAGTTCTTCTATTATTTTTTATTATAATTTTAAGGCTTGGTGAAAAGAATTTCTTCTCTTAATTAATAACTGCATGAAAGTTTGTTAATATCCAATTATTGGAGCAAAGTATGAATTTTCTTTGCAAAACTTTAAATGGCTATAACTCCTCCAAAAAAAACTTCACTAGGCAAAACCGACGATATTTTTGGACCACTCTTTTCTTGGGCATTAACGTATACCGTCAAAGAAGCACCTTCTTTAAGATCTTTTGGAAAAAATGATGTTTTCATTGAAAAATTACTTCTCTAAAAAATTAGTTTTTGAAAATTACCTTCTTTAAGGCTCACTTTAAAAGAAACTATTCTTTTGTAAAAGTATACCCCTCCTTTTATAATCATAAAGAAAGCTTCCTTCAAGGTCTGCTGTTAATAAACACTTTCAGTCCGTTTCTCTATTTCGCACGAAAGCGATGCGAACGAAGAACAGCTGATTTTAGACCTACTAAAAGGTATCAGAACGACAAAGTGACTCCAAGCATAATGGCTGATGCCAGTTAGTAGGTCTAAAATCAGCTGTTCAGTTCGCATCGCTTTCGTGCGAAATAGAGAAACAGGCTGTTCATTTTAATTATTTATATCAATACTTCAATAGAAAATATTGTATTTTCTGACTTTAACGTATACCGCCAAAGAAGCACCTTCTTTAAGATCTTTTGGAAAAAATGAAGTTTTCTTTGAAAAATTACTTCTCTAAAAAATTAGTTTTTGAAAATTACCTTCATTAAGGCTCACTTTAAAAGAAAATATTCTTTTGTAAAATTATTCGCCTCCTTTTATAACCATAAGAGCTGCAAGGTTTTTTTTATAAAAGAAAGCTTCCTTCAAGGTCTGCTGTTAATAAACACTTTCAGCCTGTTTCTCTATTTTGCACGAAAGCGATGCGAACGAAGAACAGCTGATTTTAGACCTAGTAAAAGTTATCAGAACGACAAAGTGACTGCAAACATAATGGCTGATGCCAGTTAGTAGGTCTAAAATCAGCTGTTCAGTTTGCATCGCTTTCGTGCGAAATAGGGAAACAGGCTGTTTATTTTAATTATTTATATCAATACTTCAATAGAAAATATTTTATTTTCTGAATTTTGACTGAATGAAATGTTGACAAACAAATCAAATAAATATTTGGATTTGATTTTATACACACAGAATACAGTTTGGTTGCCTCAACCGAATTATTTGCCAACCGAATTTTGGTAGTTCTGTCTACTATCATGCGATTCCATCAGGACAACCAACATTTTGGTTGTGGTATACTTCTGCTTCCATGTTGACAACAATCATATTTGGTTGCGCCAACTACGAAAATGGTGGCTAAAATTATCTGTTGTACGTTGCCACAACCAACTGTTTTAAAAAATTGGTTGTTCTGACAATTTGTCATTAATTTGTTTCTATTTATTGAACAAAAACCAAAACAATTCATAGCAAAATTAAAAATCCCGTATTACAAATTCATCACTATTATGAGATGTGGAAATATTTGACACACATTTTAGTACACGAAAAAAACACAAAACTTGTATGCAAATATCGCTTAAACCTGTGCTATCAATTTCATGATTGTTGCTTTTATTTTTTATTTATGTGAAACATTTTGCACAACATATTCTGCTTTCCTCACGAGAATATTTTTGATTACCTATACCGTTCTTGAACAAAATGTTGACGATTTTTCATGTCGAGTAATTTTATTTGTTGTTTGTCATGTATCTGCAAAAGAACAGCTACCAATCTTTCTTGATTGGGATAACCAATAAACGATTATTTATTAATATTTGTTGTAGTAACCAATTATTCGTTGCAATAATAATCTTTGGTCTATTGATACAATTTCTGTTGTCAAGAATAAAACATTGGTTGTCACAACCAAAAATCGATCATATGGTACTATAATGAAAATGAAAAATTGGTTACCACAACTAACCGATTGTCAATGAAAAAAACAATCTTAATTCGATTGATACAACCATCGATTTAGTTGCAAGCATTTTCATTTGATCGTATCCATGTTATTATTGTTGTTTCAACTATTTATTTATAAATATAACCGACAGACGGTGTAGGCAATATTCTTTTTGTTGCTAGTACTATTTTTTTATTGTTACAATCGAATTCCAACCAATTATTTTCCTGGGTGTACGAATGTTATTGTAACCCCATTAGCTTAAAAGGCCATTTCTTTTTGTGAAATATTTTCCTATAAACCAAAATAACTGTATACGTATATCTCGTGTATATTTTAGTATAAAGGTCAATCAACTCTACCAAAATGGCCTAAAGCTAGTCCATACAAAAATATGTATTTACGTTAGTCGAATTTGGCTTATTAAGCATTTCTAACCTTTAATAGTTTTTGTTGTTTATTTTTTCTCTGTTTTTTTTTTTTGTTTAGTTCAGTTAATTATCTGTTATCTGATAACCCATATGTATGTATGTATGTATGCACCCGTTGTGAAATAGATAGAGGTGAGCGTGAGCTGGGTTGGCCTGACTTTGGGGTCAACGAATGTTTTTCCAAATTCATTTATTGTTTTGTTTTAGATTAACATAAATTATTAATGCTTTATACAAATTATATGCGGTTACATTCATAGATGTCTTGTTTTTTCATTAAAAAGGAGCGCGTTGTGCTTTGAAGAAATTTGTGCTGAAAGCATTGGTAATTCAGTGTATACTAAATAATATATTTGGTACAAATTCTATGAAATATTATTTTAGTAACTTTAAAAATGCTTGTTTTCAATGAAATACACAATTTTGCGAATAGGAATCTACCTACATATAGGGTTTCTATCAATACAGCCCTACTCTAAAGTCCTTTATAACTGAAAACTTTCCTATATGTCTTCCATTAAAGATCTCCTATTAAAGAAGACCTTTGAAGTCTTCTGTAAATATAAACATTTTTAAGGTTCTATAAAAGAAGACCTAAGGTCAATTAAAAAATAATTTCTTTAAAGTCTACTACAAAAGAAGACCTTCTTAAGGTCTACTATAAAAAATTCTATCTTTAAGATCTTCTAACAGAGAATACTGCCTTTAAGGTCTTCCAATAGGGATGATATGATTTTGAAGTGACGTTTCGGCTATTTGTAATATGTCATGATCTGTCATTTGTTTTTCATTGTATTCAGTAGTGTTTACAATTTCATCATGGAGAGATATACGCAAGAACAACGTTTACAAATTATTCAGTTTTATTATCAACATAATCGTTCTCCAATTGCAACTTTTCGTGCACTAAGTCCATTTTTTTTAAATCCCAAAAAAAACACTTTCCAGTCGATCTACGACCTTGACACCCATGAGCAATATTTTAGCTCTCGTTAAGAGCTATCTTTTTCCTGTTGAGCTATTGTGGCTACGTGCCGAACAGCAAATGAAACAATTAAATTGTTGCGGGAAAAGTTTGGAAGTTCGATCATTTCAAGAAATTGTGATATTGAATGGCCTCCAAGAAGTTGTGATTTAACACCATTAGACTATTTCTTGTGGGGTTGTTTGAAGTCATTGGTCTTTCGAAATAAACCAGACTCTCTTCAAGCTTGACAAGTCAATATGAAACGTGTCATTCATTACATACGACTTGATTTAGTGGAAAAAGTGCTCGAAAATTGGGTTGATCGAATTCGTTCCTGCAGAAGAAGTCGTGGAGGCCATTTGAATGACGTTTTATTTAGAACTTAATTGTATTGATTGTACTTCAAATTAAATAAAAAAGTTTTGAATTTTCTAACAATAAGCGTTTTTTTTTCAAAGAAGTCATATCGCCCTTATTGGAAAACCCTGTATAAAAAAGAACTTTTTTAAGGTATTCTATAAAACAACACGTTTTAAGGTATTCTGAAGAAGGTATTTTTTTAGGGTCTTTTATAAAAGAAGACCTCATTCAAGGTGTGAAAGAATGCCTTATTTTTTCGATCTTCTGGATAGAAGACCCTTAAAAGAAGATCTTAATTAAGGACCGCTATAAAAAAAGACCTTTAACGTATTCTATAGAAGAATACCTTATTTAAGGCCTTCTATAAAAGAAGACCTTATTTTAGGTCTTCTACAAAAGAAGGTCTTCTTAAAGACTTTTATAAAAATCGTCGTTGTCACCGCATATTTGTCAAAATGTTGACAACATTTTTGCATAACTTTAAATGGTCATAACTCCTCAATGCGAAGGGGACGATGTTTTGAAAGCACTCATTGTTTTATCCTTAACTTTTGCTACCAAAGAAGATACTTTTTAAGATTTGCTGGAAAGGAAAAATATAAAACAAAAGGTATCCTGTAAAAATTGCTTTGTTGAAGTTATTCTTTAAAAAGATACCCCTACCTCCTTTTATTACCATAAGACCTTCAATGTCAAAATTACCTTCCATGTCTTGTATTAATGAATACCTTATTTTAAGTCAATATTCTGAAATTTTATTCTGAATAAAATATTGATATAAAATTCCAAGAAAAACCCTTCTTTAATTTATTTTTTTAAGGAAGAGCTCCGTTAAGTAATTTTATAAAACGGTCTTTATAAAAAGAAGTCATTCCTTAAGGTATTTTATAAAGAAGGTCTTCTTTAAAATCTTTTATGGAATATGTTCTTAAACAGAAGATCTTCATTAAGGTCGGTCTTTTATAATATTAGACCTTCTTTAAGATTTTATGTGAAAGAAGACCACCTTTAAGATATTTTGTGAAAGAAGATCTTCTATAAAATACTTCTTTAAGGCCTTCTTCTTCAGGAGAAGAACTTCTTTAAGGACTTCAGCAAAAGAAGACCTTTTTTAAGTTCTTCTACGTTACCGTTCTAAGGCAGAAAAACATCTGTTGAGGGACATATTTTGTTTTATAATATACATACATACAAGGCAACACTAAGTGTTGCCTTGCGCCATCTGACATTTCTATTGGAAAGTTTAACATTTTTTAGCATAAACGTACTCAGTACGTTTTGACGTACGACCATCATTTGAGTTGTTTACAGTGACTTGAAAAAATCAATTTGGCAAAAAAAATGGAATTAACTCGTGAACATTTTCGTGCGATCATTTTTCACAACTTTCGACGTGGATTATCACGACAAGAGTGCATCGATGAACATAAATCCTTGTATGGCGATGAAGCACCATCCTATAGCACTGTAAAAAACTGGTTTAATGAATTCAATCGTGGCCGACGCTCGCTCAAAGACGAAGGTCGTCCAAAAACGGCCGTTGGGCCAGAGAACATTGATGCCGTGCGTGAACTGATAATGCAAGATCGTCATGTGACATACCGTGAGATAGCGGCATCCTTGGGCATTTCTTCCACCAGCATACATTCGATATTGCATGAACACCTGGCCGTAAAAAAAGTTTGTTCTCGTTGGATCCCGCACAATTTGACAGTCGCTCAAAAAAGGCTCGTGTCGATTGGTGCAAAGAAATTTTTTGAAAAAAATACGATGGTCACAGGTGACGAATCCTAGATCTATACGTATGAGCCCTTAACAAAACAGCAATCGACCGTGTGGGTCTTCGAAGACGAGCCAAATCCAACGAAAGTTGTTGGTGGAAGAAGCACTCCGAAGCAAATGGTCGCCTGTTTCTTCGGCAAAACTGGTCATGTGGCGACTGTTCCGTTTGAGCAACGTAGGACGGTCAATTCTGAGTGGTAAACCACAATTTGTTTGCCTGAAGTCTTCGGAGAAATTCGAAAAACGAACAAGAGAAGACGAATCATTGTGCACCATGACAATGCGAGCTCTCACACATCGGCTCAAACCAGCGCCTTTTCGACCGGCCAAAACGTCGAATTGATGGGTCATCCGCCTTACAGCCCTGACTTGGCAAACAATACATCTTTTTATTCCCACACATCAAGAAAAAAATGCGTGGTCAACCATTTTCGTCGCCAGAAAATGCTGTTGAAGCGTTCAAAAACCATGTTTTGAAGGTGTGTCTATCGGAGTGGAAAAAGTGGTTCCGCAATTGGTTTGAGCCCATGCAAAAGTGTATAAATCATGCTGGAGAATACTTTGAAAACAATAAAACCATTTTTGATGATAAATATTCGCATTTTCATTAGTAGGCCAGAAATATATATAGCAACCCTCGTACATAGTTATTCTTATTATAATTTATTATGTATTAAATTATTAATAATTCCTTATTTTTTTTTCTCTCCTTCCTTCCAGTGCTTACAAGTGGCCACAAATGTAACCGAACAGAAACATAACATTACCCGTGAGATACGCGGTAAGAATCTCGGTTTGTGTCGCGGCTTTCGTGGCTGTACCATCTGGTTGACAGGTTTAAGTGGAGCCGGCAAAACCTCTATAGCCTTTGAGCTAGAGGCTTATTTGGTCTCGAGAGGCATCCCAGCCTATGGGCTCGATGGTGATAACATTCGTACAGGTCTAAATAAAAATCTTGGCTTCACACCAGCCGATCGGGAGGAGAATATTCGTCGTGTGGGCGAAGTGGCGAAATTGTTTGCCGACAGTGGTGTTGTGGCGATATGTAGTTTTGTCTCTCCCTTCGCCGATGATCGTGAAATGGCCCGAAAGATTCACAAGGATGCCGATTTGAAGTTCTATGAAATTTTCGTTGATACTCCCTTGTCCGTGTGTGAATTACGCGATGTTAAAGGTCTGTACAAGAAGGCCCGCGAAGGTGTTATCAAAGGTTTCACAGGTATTACACAGGAATATGAGAAGCCCGATAGTCCCGAATTGGTTGTGAGCACCGATGGTTTCACCATCAAAGAGTCCACACAAAAAGTTATTGCTCTTCTCGAGGATGAGGGCATTATTCCAAGAACTCTAAGAGACATTGATACACTGCCTGAACTTTACGTACAACCGTCCCTAAAAGATGCTATCCTAAATGAGGCTAAATCTTTACCCGCTGTACCCATAACCCAAGTGGAATTGCAATGGGTGCAGGTGTTGGCTGAAGGCTGGGCATATCCATTGAAAGGATTCATGCGAGAAGATGAATACATACAGACGTTGCATTTCAATTCTATACTCAGTGAAGATGGATCTTTCCGCGAGAATCAATCAGTGCCGATTGTTTTGTCGGTAACGGCAGGGGACAAAGAAAAATTGGATGGTGTTTCGGCCATTGCCTTAACGTATGAGGGCAAACCGGTGGCTATTCTGAGGAAACCTGAGTTCTTTTATCATCGCAAGGAGGAACGTTTGTCCAGACAATTTGGCACTAGTAATCCAAATCATCCTTACATTAAGGTGGGTTCCAAGATTTTTTTTAATTCGGTTGTTTTTGGGTTGCTAATGAGCTCTTGATTTATATTTCAGATGGTTTTGGAATCTGGCGATTATTTGGTCGGTGGTGATTTGGATGTCATAGAACGTATTCAGTGGAATGATGGTTTGGATCAATATCGTTTAACTCCGAATGAGCTGAGACAAAGATTTACCGAAATGAATGCTGATGCGATTTTTGCATTCCAAGTAAGATGCTTTTCTTTATTGTCATTTAATTGATATTTTTTTAGAAAGTTTTCAACTACAGAATACCTATGAGAAGACATTCTGCTACAGAGTAATGAGAAAATCATATGTTGGAGAATGTCTGCGAAATATGTTTTACAACAGAAGACCATTGAGAAAGTAGTCAGCTACAGAACACCTTTGAGAAAGTCCTCCACCACAATTAGAATACCTTGTTCCAAATTCGATATTTGGGAATATCTTATTCTATAAACCCGGAAGTATGGGGCGGTAATCTATAGAAGATCATTGTGAAGGTCTTCTTTTATAAAAAAATCATTTACAAGGTCTTAATATATATCTTTGGATTGCTCTTGTTCCCTAGAAGATATTTGGGAAAGCCTTCTTTTAGAGAAAATTTTTGAAAAGGTATACTTTTATAAAAGATGTCTGTATTCCAAGTAAACTGGTTTTCTGTATTAGACAAAACAAGTTAGGAAGGTTTTTACACTATATTTGGGGCGGAAAGCTATAGAAGATCATTGTGAAGAGGTCCTTCTTTAGGAAATCCTTGTATTATAGAAGATGTTTGTCCTATACATATTTGGGAAACTCTTCTTCTCTAGAAGTTCTTTGGGAAACCCTTTTTTATAGACTCTCTTTGGGAAGGACTTCTGCTATATAAGATCTTTGGGAAAGGTTTCTGCTATAGAACTTTGGGACCATAGACGACTTTTAGGAAGATCTTCCATATATGTCATTTGGGTCCTCTCCTCTTCCAATGAAGACCTATGCGAATGTCTTCTTATATCGATCTTCGGAAAGATTTTATTTTATCAAACACCTTTGGGAAGGTTTTCTAATATCAAATACCTTCGGGAAGGTCTTCATCCGTAGAAGATCATTGGAAAGGTATTCGATAGCAGTAAACCTTACAAAATGTCTTAAATAGTAGAAAACCTTTCAAAGGGGTCTTCGATACCCTTTCAAAAGGCCTTGAATAAAAGAAACCTTCCTAAATGTTTTCGATACCAGAAGACCTTTCTTAAGGTATCCGATAGAAGACAACTATAATAATGCCTTTCCAATGGTCTTCTAGGGATGAAGACCTTCCCGAAGGTTTTTGATATTAGAAAACCTTTCCAAAGGTGTTTGATAAAATAAAATCTTTCCGAAGACCGACATAAGAACATCTTTGGGAAGGACTTCTGCTACATAAGATCTTTGGGAAGGGTTTCTGCTATAGAAATTTGGGAGCATAGACGACTTTTAGGAAGATCTTCCATATATGTCATTTGGGTCCTCTCCTCTTCCAATGAAGACCTATGCGAATGTCTTCTTATATCCATCTTAGGAAAGATTTTATTTTATCAAACACCTTTGGAAAGGTTTTCTAATATCAAAAACCTTCGGGAAGGTCTTCACCTTTGAGTAGGTCTTTTTGCATAGAAGGCCTTTGAGAAGGTATTCTTCTCTAAAAGCAAACCTAAGGGACGGTCTTCTTTTATCGAACATCTTTGGGAAGGTTTTCTTTTATCGATGACCTCTGGAAATATCTCCTTTTATCGAAGACCTTTAAGAATGTCTTCTGTTATAGAACCCCTTCTGTTACCGAAGACATTTGGAAAGGACTTTTTCTGCCGAAGACCTTTTGAACGTCATCTTTTATCAAAGACCTTAGACAAGGTCTTTTTCTATAGAAGACCTGTAGGAATGTCATCGTCTTTTGAAGACCTTTGGGAATATCTCCTTTCATTGAAGTCGAAAGATGTCATAGATGTCCTTTTAGGATGTTTTCAAGCGAGGACGTTTGGGTTTTCTATAGGGTTTGGGTTTTTCTATAGAAGACCTTTGGGAAGGGTTTCTACTATCGATGACTCTTGGGAATGTCTTCTTTTATCGAAGACCATTCGGGAGATCTTATTCTCATATAGAAGATTTTAAGGGCGGTCTTTTTTCGAAGACCTTTCGGAAGGTTTTCTACTATCGACGATCTTTGGGAAGGCATTCTTTTATCTTCAAGACTTTTCTGAAAGTCTTCTTTTATCTTCAAGACTTTTCTGAAAGTCTTCTTTTATCAAAGACCTTTGGAAGGACTTCCTTGATAGAAGACCTTTGGGAAGGTTTTCTTTTATCGAATACCTTTGGGAAGGTCTTCCTTTATCAAAACCCTTTGGGAATGTCTTCTTTTATCAAAACCCTTTGGGTTTGGTCTTCTTTTATCGAAGACCTTTGAGAAGGTCTTCTTTTATCAACTACCTTTGGGAAAGTCTTCTTCCGTTGAATACCTTTTGGGACGACCTTCTATAAAGTACCTTTGATAAGGGTTTCTTTTAGAAGACCTTCTTTAAGAAGGTGCCTTTTTTCGTTGACTTTTGAGAACTTCATCTACTGCATATAAAAGATCTTTAGATAGGTATACTTCTATAGAAAATCTTTGGGAAGGTCTTCCTCTACCGAAGCTTTCTTAAAGGGTGTCTTCCATAGAAGAATATCATCTATTCTGGCAGTCTTTGCGAAGTGTTTTTATATAGATGGGCTTCATTTATAAAAGATATTTATATAAAGATGTTGGGAAGGGTTTCTTTTGTACATGAACTTTGGGAAGGTATGTTTCTCGGATCTTTAAAAATATATTTTATAGAAAGCCTTTGGGAATGTCTTTATAGAAGCTGGTAGTAGACAGTAGTAGCAGCAACTATTACTAGCAGTAGTTACTACTACCCATTAGAAGCCAGTAGCAACTAGTAATAGCCAGTAGCAGCTGGTACTAGTCATTTGCAACTCGTGCTATCCAGTATCATCTGGTACTAGGCCATAGAAGTCCATTGGCAAAATCTTCTATTTTATGAGGAATTTGAGAAGGTATTATTTTATAGCAATCATTGGGAAGGGATTCCTTCATAAAAAAAAACTTTTGGAAGGATTTTTGGGTAGGTTTTCTTTTGTACCTTCCGAAGGCAAATTTCTGTAGAGGACCTTTGGAAAGGTTTTTTTCTGTAGAAAACCTTTGGAAATTTTTTCATGGAAGCTGGTACTAGCCAGTCAAACTTTTTTCTTCTACTTATATATTGTAATTTTTTGTAGCTTCGTAATCCGATCCACAATGGTCACGCTTTACTGATGCAAGACACAAAACGTCAATTGCTGGAAAGAGGTTTTAAGAAACCCGTCCTACTGCTACATCCACTCGGAGGCTGGACCAAAGATGATGATGTACCACTGCCCGTGCGTATGGCACAACATCAAGCTGTCTTGGATTCAGGTGTACTAAATCGCGACGATACAGTATTGGCTATATTCCCCTCACCCATGATGTATGCCGGTCCCACGGAGGTGCAATGGCATGCAAAGGCACGCATGAATGCTGGAGCTAATTTCTATATTGTTGGCCGAGATCCGGCGGGTATGCCACACCCCGATAAGGAAATGTATCCCGATGGTAATTTGTATGAGGCCACACATGGGGCCCGTGTACTTAAAATGGCTCAAGGTCTGGATAGCATGGAGGTGAGTAGGGGATTTTTGGAAATGTGTAAAAATTCAATAAATTTTTTGTTTTTTTTTCTAGATTTTGCCCTTCCGTGTGGCGGCTTATGATAAAAGCTCCTCCCGCATGGCCTTCTTTGAGCCCAAACGCAAAGAGGAATTTGAATTTATCTCAGGTACAAAAATGCGCACACTAGCCAAGACTGGCTGCAATCCTCCCGATGGTTTCATGGAACCCAAAGCCTGGAAGATTCTAGCCGCATACTATCAATCTTTATCGAAACAACAACAGTAGTTAGTTAAGTAAAAAACAATCAATTTACAATATATATAATATAATAATACAAAAGTATCATTATCATTTAAGTGCAATTCTTTTTATAAAAAAACAAAACAAAATCTAGAAAACCAGTCACACAAAACACATTGACTATTTGTTTTTAAATGTATGTTCTTCCTATTTTTACATTACCATTAGTTTTAAGCGAAACAAAGAATAGTTTCGATTCTGTGTCAGTAATTAATTGCAGTCCCGTCAATCAGTTGTCAAATGCGAATTGCTATTTTTTATTTGTGTCCCTCAAAAAAGGCTTTATACTTATATTCTAATTGATATAAATATGAATGTCCATCACTACTTTAGGCATATGTTTTCAAAATGTTTACTTTGAATTTTGTATTATGTATATGAATGTAAGAGCACTGAGAAAAAAAACTGTGGCAATTTTTCAAGCTTTTGCAAGAAAGACATTGACTTTAAAAATAATGATAGTTTATACTAAAATTTTTCTTAATATAAAGCAAATTATGTTAAATTTTGGTATGAAATGTCTTTATTTTAAAGATTAGAAAGTCTTTGAAACGGAAACTTTAGTATTTGGGACATATGTTTTCTTTTCAGTGTAGC
This sequence comes from Eudasyphora cyanicolor, assembly GCA_963930755.1. Lineage (NCBI taxonomy): Eukaryota > Metazoa > Arthropoda > Insecta > Diptera > Muscidae > Eudasyphora > Eudasyphora cyanicolor. The sequence goes on along the minus strand of OZ005735.1, from coordinate 37,576,067 downwards.
TCACAATCAATTGCAATGACTAAATAGAACAAGTGCTGTACTATCTTGTGTGTAGATATAAATAATAACTGATATCTGTTACAACTTTTTTAAATAAAGATTTATTATGTAATGAATAAAATTATATTTGATTTTCTCTTGAAAATGGCAATAGAGCGAGAGAGAGAGAACGTAAATAACTATACTAACAAACTAATATCGAAATAGCTCTTAAGGTCAGTGATAACACTATAAAAAAAAACAATTAAGGATAGGTTAAAGTCGTGCGGGACCGACCTTTATTTGCCAAGCAATACAACACGTAAAAGGTGTCTGCTAGAGCGTAAAAAATTAGATAAACAGAACCTATGCATATATAGGAGCTATATCAAACCGATGTTACTTGAAATTGTTACAGCAATTGCAAATTCATATTTTCAAACAGATCACATAAAAAATATTTGGCACCTAAAGCATCCAGAAGTCATATAGGCTGAAACCATCATTTGGGAAGGGGTTATTTGTATCAAACATATGCGGTTAAAATTATCCCTTTGGATAATTTGATTTGCCTCTTGTCTTTTTGGTGGAGTTGTATACAGATCTCAAAGCATGCTTTTAGGCTCTAGTGTTTAACCAGCAATATGGCAACACTGCTATCGGGATGAGATCATAGATAAAGGAAAATTTTATCTATGATGAGATTTGCTGGTCAAACCTTGCCAGACTGCAAGAATTTTACAAAATTAAAAATAAATTTACTTAATCCAAATAGATCAATAATGTATCAGATACAAAGTAGACATTTACAGCGTTCGTTTATAATGTTATTTGGGGCCATACTTCAGCTATTTGGAGCATGGCCAGGGTTACCATACGTCCTCCTTTGGGAGGACATATCCTCCTTTTTAAACAGTGTCCTCCCTCCTTTTTCAAAAATATTGGTTTTGTCCTCCTTTTTTACAATTTCAACTTCTTAACAAACTGTAAACCACATGAATTTTTCTCACAACAGCTAATAGTACAGTGTTAGTGCGTTTGCCCCTTTTTACAACCTCCACAATAGGAAGGAAGGATATAAATTTTGTCACTCCGTTTGTAACACCTATAAATATGGATCTGAGACCTCATAAAGTGTTTAGATTCTTAATCGTCGTAAAATTCTAAGATGATTTAGCCATGTCCATCTGTCCGTCCGTCTGAAATGACTGAAATGTGGTACAGATACTTCTTATAGCTGCAGGTTGGGATTAAAAATGGGTAATATCGGTTCACTTTTTGTTATAGTCCCCATATATATAATCTCCCTGATCACACGTACATTAGTAGTTATAGGTCCATGTTTTGCTATAGCAACCATACAAAGGTCCCACGGGATAACACTACAAAAACCACAAATTTCAACGAATTGGGCTGACATTTGGTAATCAATCGATGGTATATAAGATTCAGCACGGCCGAACTTAGCGACGTTTTACTTGTTTATTATAATGGCTATTTTTTTCCAGAAAAAAAGTGCAACATTTTCGTTGCCTTTTTCCCTAAAACTGGACTTTTATACCACATTTAGGAATTTTAAAAAATGAGCTATGTTTATTCGAAGGATAACACCAGCTTGACATAAAAATGGCAAATATTTTTTAGCATTTCACGTCGACGGGGTGACATATCTTTCAGAATCGAAATCGCCATAAATTATCGAGATATATGTTGTTTGTAACGCCTAAAAATACTGGAGCTAGACCCACTTTAATGTACACCGATCGACTCAGTATGAGTTGATTTAAACATGTCCGTCCGTCTGTCTGTCCATTCAAAGTTGTTCACGAAAATGTTCACGAGTTAATTCCATTGATTTGCCAAATTGATTTTTTCAAGTCACTGTAAACAACCCAAATGATGGTCGTACGTCAAAACGTTTATGCTAAAAAAATGTCAAACTTTCCAATGGAAATGTCAGATGGCGCCAGGCAACACTTAGTGTTGCCTAGTCAGAAATATATATATCAACCCTCGTAAGATACATTTTTCTCCTATTTTTTATTCGAACTACTGTAAAGAGTTTTTTTATGTTTGTGATTTCTGTCGATTTGAAAATTTTGTTCCACACATAAATAGGAGAAAATAGTAAAGTTATATTATTATTTTATTGATATATTTTCAATTTAGAAATAGGTATTACTTTTTGGAAAATATTCGATTTTAATAACTATTTTTAATATACAAATATGTCACACAGCTTCCAAACAGCATCCACATTGACATTACTAAAGCTGAAGTCTTTAAAAATCTATATCAAATCAAACCAGTAAGGAAAGACAGAAAGTCGGGCGGGGCCGCTATATACATTCCCTAACAATGCGAAAATGTGCATTGAGATAAGAATTTGGCAGTGTTCATACATGTAATAAGAAAACTCTCTCTGCCGAATTTCGTACTGATCGGATATACAACTCGGTTTCTACAGCGCTTACGTGTCAAATCGGGTGAAACATATATATTCAGCCGATTTTCGCTGAATTTGACAGCGTTCATACATGTAATAAGAAAACTCTCTCTTTTGAATTTAGTGCGGATCGGATATAGAATACGGGTTCTACAGCGCTTACATATCAAATCGGATGAAACATATGTATGAGGGGCTATATCTAAATCTGAACGGATTTTCTTCGAATTTGGTAGCGTTCATTCACGTTATAAGAAAACTCACTCTGCCGAATTTCTTACTGATCGCATAAAAAACACGGTTTCTACAGCGCTTACATGTCAAATCGGGTGAAACATGGGGGCTATATCTAAATCTGAACCAATTTTCCCTGAATTTGGCAGCGTTCATACATGTAATAAGTAAATTCAATTCAATAATCTGTTGAATTTCGTACGGAGGTACATATTTATGGGAACTTTGTTTACAAGAATACATCTACAGACAGACAGACGGACAGAACTAAATCGACTCAGAAAGTCATTACAAGTCTATCGGTATAATAAACAATGGATCTATCTCTTCTCCTTTTGGGTGTTACAAACCAATGCACAAAGTCAGTCATACCACAGTGTAGGGTATAAATATTTAAATATCTCTCGTAGAACAAAAGTTATTAGCTTTCGAATGCAAGCACTTTTCCATATTTTTTGCCCAATTTCTAATGTTTAAATAGGGATATCTCCCATAGTTTTCAGCAAAATTGTATCCAATTATAAATCAAACAACATAGAAACGTACTTTTATTATAGCTCTAAACAACAGTATTTATACAGCAATATTTAATACCTATTGTCATACGAAACTTTTTTGTTTCGGAATAAAACTGTATACACCCAAAGCAAAATCTTCATGGTTTTTAAAGGGCTTTATTCCTATAGAAAAATACTTTTAAATTGTATGTACATCAGCGACATCTATGAGGCAAATGTAGTACTCGTCCAGACCAACACATTGATGTATCGCATGAGACAATCGAGCTACAAACAAAATTACCACAAACGATTTTGGGCAGATTCCACAGTCTCGGAAATAATTAAAAGAAGCTTTAAAAAGCTTTAATATTCCGCCTAGCATTTGGGGCCCTGCCACGGAGTTCAATACCGTTCGGAATTGGATTAAAATCTAAATTTGGCTTCTATGGAAAACGTTAAGTTAAATTTTATTTCAGAATGAAACCACTTTAAATTTCCATTTGGACCTGATACATACTCGTATATACAGGGTTTTCCAACAAGAGGTGTTATTATGAATCACCCGGTATTTCGGTAGCTGTCACTTTTGAAGCTTTTATTCTTTGACATTTGACAAGCAGAAACTACGCCATTACTAAAAATGGAACGAAACACGATTCAACAACGCATTGAAATTATTAAAATTCGAAAAATCGAAAGTCATCGAAAAATCATCTGGACTGATGAGGCCCATTTCCACCTCGGTGGCTACGTCAAAAAGCAAAATTGTCGCATCTGGGGCTCGGAAAACCCAAGAGTTATTGTTGAGAAGCCTCTCCATCCTCAACGTGTGACTGTTTGGTGCGGTTTATGGTCCGGCGGGGTCATTGGACCTTACTTTTTCGAAAATGAGGTTGGATCAACGGTTACGGTGAATGGATTGCACTATCGAGAGATGATTAATGATTTTTTATGGTCGGAGTTGGATGGTATTGATCTGGACAACGTTTACTTTCAACAAGACGGCGCTACGTGCCTTACGTTTCCCGTAACAGAGCAATGCTCCGGACCGTGTTATCTCTGAAGAGGTGATCACAATTGGCCACCGAGATCTTGTGATTTAACACCTTGCGACTTCTTCCTTTGGGGCCACGTGAACGATAAGGTCTACCTACGCCAACAGCCCAGCGTCGATTCAAGACCTCAAAGATAGAATTCGTGAGGCTATCGAAGACATAGGGGCAGCCACTTTGCGATTTGGTTATGGAAAATTTCATGAAAAGGATATGGTCCTGTAAGCGTGGTCGTGGTGGCCATTTGGCTGATGTTGTTTTTCATTATTAACGGCATACCTTCCTCTTTATTATTAAATAAACATCCGATCTTTTATCTCAAAAAATTGATTTTTTCTTTGAATACCAAAATAACACCTATTCCGATTGGAATCTGACATGCCCCTTGATAACATTTTTGGTGACCCGGTCTAGTGCGCACCAGCCAGCAGACAGACACACAGACGGAATGGTGGCCTTCGGTAGCTCTGTGGGTTCGATTACCAGCCAGGGCACTGGTAAATTTAACCTCAAGATTTTCATTCGAGTTTCTGCAGATAAAATAACTCAGCGGGCACACTACCACTGCAACAACATCTGATCGCCCAAGTCAACAGGGAAGCTAAAAATAGACATAACACCATGACGACTAGTGAAGAATAGAAACGGTAACACTCAAACAACATCCATTCCCTGAAATTAACAGGCGAATGTTAATTTACAACCGGAAAACATTGAGTAATTGGCAGCCGTATTTTTTTTTATATACAAGCTCGCATAGACCAGTTTAGGTCCCTAGTGTTACCACGGGTTGAAATGCCCCTCATCGAAACCAACCTGTTTGATATACAATTTTATCGATAGTACGAATATCGATACTTTAAAGATCTGTTAGGCTGCATAGAAAGACCGACACCAGTATGTCCAGTCTTCGTTTACTCAGAGCGGGGCAGTCGCATAGCAAGTGCTCAATGCTCTCCACTTCTTCCTCATCTCCACAGCTTCTGCAGAAGTCATTGGAGTCAATACCCAATCTTTTGGCGTGTTCGCCAATCAAGCAGTGTCCCGTCAGAACCTGTACTAACGTAGACAATCTTTGCCTGATTGCCTCTTGCCTAAGCCAAAGCTTGCACGTGGATAGTGGTGCACCAATATATGTATATTCTTCGAGAATTTGTAATTTCGTCCCTTTCCTAGCAAGTTCATCGACTTTGCAGTTCCCTGGGATATCCCTATGCCCAGGCACCCATATGAGGTGTATGTATATTAAACTGCTCAGCCATCTCGTTAAGAGATCTGCGGCATTAGAGGGCTGTTTGTGAATTTAGGGATGTTGCCTCCAGAGAATAGGTGGCAGCCTGGCTGTCCGAGTAAATGACAATGCCAGTGTTGGTTACTATGTTGCGACTCAGCCACTTGGCTGTTTCCCATATTGCCATTATTTCGGTTTGATAGACACTGCAGGTGAGCTATATCCAAACTAAGCTCTGCACAGTGTACTCCGAAGCCAACCTTTTCATCAAGCTTCGAACCATCCGTGTAAAAGTGGAGATGGTTTATATTACCTGGCATTCTTCCAACCCATTCATCTCTGGCGGGGATCATAGTGATGTAATTTCTCTCGAAGGTGTACACAGTTGGTATATAGTCCAGTCGGTCGGTTACCATAGCACTACACTTTGATATCCTCATGTGACCGTAGTTTTTGTACCTCCACATTGATAGGCAGTTTAATCTTACTGCCGCTTTGGTTGGAACTTCTCTCGCCATAGTATTAATCGGCAGTATATGGAGTAGGGCTTGTAGAGGCTCGGTCGCTGTAGTCCTTAAGGCTCCGCTTATGCTCAGACAGGCTGTTCTCTGAACCTTTGTTAGTAGGTTGGTGATTAGAGTGATCAAACCCGGTTTAAAATAAACCGGCCCACCGGATTTTTGCTTCCACCGTCCCCGGTTTTTCTCAAAATCATCAATTTCGAACAACCGGTGCAACCGGTTTTTTTCGTTTGTTTCCACCGGTTTTCCGGTTTTTTTATTATCACTAAAATATTAAAAATTATTTACAACTTTATATACAAAATATCACAAATTAAGATAATAATATGAAAGATCTCCTTATATGGCCTAAAAGACTCTGCAACTTTGCTAGAATCCGAAGCCATTCACCAATTTCTATACGCAGAAGTTATGTGAAAAGTAAACGCATTCTCCCACTTCCAAACCGAAAGAAAAACAAGTAAGAGAATTTCATTTGGGTAAACCGACTAGTGTATACTCTTATATATTTATATGTATACTCGTATATACCCACCTGCACTAAAGTGTGTATATAAAATATATATGTATAAAGATGTAATACCTCTATTAAATATTCTATTTAATATCCCGAAATATTAATATTTTCTTGACTGAACTACATAAGGGGAATTTCATGTCAAGTGAGTTAATTTTTAAAAGGGATGTCTTCTGTCGGGATGAAAATTGCACCAAGTAGCCCTATCAGATAGTAGTTATGAGACACAATTCCAACGAAATCGCTTAAGGACCAGAGAATGAAGCCGAGCCAAAATTGGCGGCGGCGGCTGCCATTGCAAATTATAGATCGGCGGCGGCGGCTAGGCGGCTAAGCCGACATAAAATTGACATACGGCGGCTCTATGATAGACATTTTAACATTTAAAATAATAGTTTAAAAGTTAAGCTCTGGTATTTACATAATAGATGTTTTTAATTGTAAGATATTGTGAGGTGAAAAAATCATCAATTCCATGCCGCTAGGCGGCTCTATGACATACTCTATTTTCAAATTATGCTAAAGGTATGTATAGACGATTGTCAGATCGGAGAACTTTATCATCCCTGTTAAAGTGCCGCAAAAGTACGGACAATGACAGATTGTTAGGCAAAGGTGAAGACGATTGCAAGAAACCCTTACAATTTTTTGTAAATATTTATATGCAGGATTGCCAATAAAAATATTTTATAGACAGTGGCCAATAAAATGTTTTTCTGACAATGGCGCCGTTGTCACGTGCATAAACTTCGCACATATTGCAATCTGCAAATTATCTCACAATGTCTTTTCTGCCAACGGAAAGACAAAAATTGTATGTTCACACGGTTGTACGTTCACAGCTTAAGTCGAAACAGATTGTTTCCAGGAGAGGAGAATCGACGTTTTAGTGAAATTTTAAAATTGTGTGGAATTACCTTGTGGTTTATATAGAATGACCTCTACTGTTTTGAGCTTATCTCGATTGATTCTTTAGAATGGAGGTATTAATTTATATGTTATACTATTCTTTAATACTCCATTGATTTTTTCCGAAAATATTTTTATCTCTATATGTACATAATCTAAATTGTATTATTTCCTTTAAAAAAGAATTTTTATAATTATTTTTCTATTACTATCAATATTATGATTTCTAAGACATGTTAAGCTCCCGCTTGTGACAAGCGAATCAAAACGAAAATCACTCACTTCCATATCGTCCACCCAATAAATGAATAGCGTATAATTTATTTGTCGTTTCGAGAAAATAATATTTGAAGTTTTTGTGAAATTGAAACTCGATATTATTATTTATTAACGAACAATTTCAAACACCCAATAACCCAATTTGTGGAAGTAGATTTTCACCAGATATAGATCCAATTGCGTAGATTCTTAGAATGCAATAAAAAATAATAGTGTATATTCGTACACATTATTCTTCTATTAAGGTGACGATATATCTGCTATATAGCTATTTGCTTATCAAAAATGTAAATTGTATCTATCCATATTTTAAAGTTTTTCTATCGAACGGCGGCTGGGTTTCAGCCGATTTTAGCCGCAAAGATCGGCGGCGGCTTCGGCTGGTGAAAAAAGGTCGGCGGCGGCTAAAATCGGCGGCTTCATACTCTGTTAAGGACTTTCCGAGTTGGAGGGTGTCAAATATTGGCATTTTTGTCAAACGGTTGTTTTTCCCATCTGAAATGCTAAAATGTTTGGTTGAACGTTAATTTTTTTTCAGAGGTTTATATTTATTTTGATAGATCAACATGTCCCATCCCATTAATAGGTCACAAAGCTTTTAAAGGAAATTATCTAAGCTTTCTTTTGAGCAAAAAATTCAAAAATTAAAACATAGGTTTTTACCAAAATTTCAAAAAAGTTTAATTTTGCAAAAAAGTAATGAAAATATATTTGCTAATTTTTTTAAAAGGTTGAAGAAAAGACTATCTATAACACTTTTCGAAAATGTTTCTAAATACAATAGCTAATTAGTTATAAGTATGAGATAAAAGGACCGTTTGACTCAAATGACAATATTCATCACAATCCAACTCATAACTACTATCCAACAGGACTAAATTTGGTGCAAGATTCCTGATCAGAAGACATCGCTTTTAAAAATTTATTATAAAAAAATCGCCTTTTTTGTTATTAAAAGGAAAATGTTTTTCAAACGGCAATTTTCATACTGTTTTGTTATGCAGAAAAAAAACGGGTCTACCGGTTTCCCCGGTTTTCTTCGAAGAAAAAAACCGTCCACCGGTTTTTTTTATAACTTAAATAAACCATCCACCGGTTTTTTTATTTTTCCAAAAAAAACGGTTTTTTAATCACTCTATTGGTGATGGTTAGTTTGTCAGTTGCCGCCCACCATACCACAATGCCGTATAGCAGTATAGGACGAACTACTGTTATATATATATATCCAGTGGACGATTTTAGGAGAGAGGCCTCAAAGCGGCCCAACAGCCTTTTTGCAGGAATATAAGGCGACGTTGGCCTTCCTTACATGTTCCAATACGTTAAGTCTAAATAACAGTTTTCTATCTAGAATTATTCCTAAAAATTTTGCACTTTCAGAAAAGACTAGATCCGTTTCATTTATCCGAGGTGGAGGGTCCACCTGTGGGACTTTATTCATCCTAGTAAAGAGAATAAAGAACAATTCTGTCTGGTTTGGGTTTACGCCCAAACCGCTGCTTCTGGCCCATCTAGCCAATTTGTTCAGAGCCACCTGTAGAATGTCTCGGAGGACGTTTTTGAATTTGCCACTCACTGCGATTGCAACGTCATCCGCATATGCCACGACCTTGCAGCCACAACGTTCTAGATCTAGCAGGATTTCATTTACCGCTAGGTTCCAAATTAGTGGAGACAGTACTCCTCCTTGTGGGGTCCCTCTGTTTACAAACCTTGTTAGAGTTGTGGACCCAAGACATGCTGTTATGCGTCTTCTGTTGAGCAGAGTTTGAATAAGTCTAATCAAACTAGAGTTAACTTTTAGATGTGACAGTGCCGCAATTACTGCATCTGAGTGAATGTTGTTAAAAGCCCCTTCTATGTCAAGAAATGCCACCATGGTGAATTCCTTGAAATGCAGGGACGATTCCATAATGCTCACAAGTTCGTGTAGGGCTGATTCTGTAGAAGCATGTTGGTTCACCGACTGGAGTTTTGTATCCAGGTTTTCCCTAACGAAATAATCTAAAAGTCTTTCCAGACCTTTCAATAGGAAGGAGGATAGGCTTATTGGACTGAAGTATTTTGGCCTAGTGTGTGCTATCTTCCCCGCTTTAGGTATGAATACCACATTGGTATCCCTCCATCGATTCGGGATGTATGAAAGCCTGATACAGTCTACATAAATTTTCTCCAGTCAGGGGATAATGTACTTCAACATTTTCTGCATTTCTGCTGGAGTGATGCCGTCTGGTCCAGGTGACAACATAAGGTTCGGATATATGCCGAAACGAAGTCTGGAATAGAAATAGACTTAAGGATTATCAACTCAGCTTCTTCAAGCTGCTACAACAACAACAATATGCACAGCACTTCGGAAAAATTATTGTAAAATGTCTAATTTCCTTCAGTTTTGTGGCTAATTTTTCACACATTTGTGGCTAAATAAATCACATTTTGCCTAAAATTGGCGATTCTGATTTCAAGTCACAAAATTCATGTTCTGAATTATTTTTTCGAAGTCACGCGATTGTCATCACATGGGCGATTTTCTATTTTATTTTTTATTAACCTTCATTGTATATACAACAATTTAGTATTAGAAGTCTTTTTTAGTTTTTTTTATAAGATCGCTTTTAAGCAAAGCTTCCCAGAATAGCGTTTAGACGTTTTTATTTTTAACTGCTACCTTTGGAAAAAATAAAACGAATTTTCTTTTAATGTTTTTATAAAATTGTATAAGTATAATTATTACAATTATAAATACTAAATAATTAATATCAAATTGTAGATGTTTAATTGTTTTTTTTTCGTTTTCTCTTTATTTTTCATTATTTTTTTATTTTATATTTCTTCATACTTATTTTTCATATAATCACACAAAAGCGATTTCATGTGATGATTTCATGTATCGTATATTATTATTAATTAAATATTCGTGTGATATTGGTTTTTATGCATTTGTCGTTTTATTTAAAAATTAAAAAAAGATGAATTGAAATGGAAAAAACAAAACAACGAAAAAAATCATAAAAAAGGAATGAAAAGAAAAAAAATTACACAAGTCATATAATCTTAAGCACCTTGCTAAACACAAAATTACGTATAGATAGAGAAGAAAAAAACTAAAACAAATATATATTATACAAATGTGATATATATCTACACAACCCCGATTAGAATGTGATTTACAAAATTAAAAAAAATACTGAAACAAAAAAACTATAAGAAATGGGAAACAATTGAACAGAACTTAAAAGAAAAATTGCCATATTCATAAAAACATGATTGAAGGTTTATAGAACTGATGTTCAGCGTTAAATTATACTATATTAACCCTTCCATAATGTTTCTATGAATAAAGCCCCCTTAGTGCTTATATTACACGAAAAAGAAAGAGCAAAGCAATGAACACAAGAAAGTTTAATAGGAAGAGATGAGATATTAATGAATTGAATTAAATTAAATTAAATTAAAAAAAAATAGAATGTGTATGCAAATGTTGTTGTGCGTAATATAAAATTTTGGTTAAACATGTGTTTACTTTTTTAAATTTAAATAAGAGCTTAAGATGGCATGTTTTAGTTTTGTATTAAATTTCAAAAATAGTTTTACTTTGTCGAGTTTTTTTTTCTTCTTTTGAATTGTATAAAACTTAAATTAACAAAATTAATAGATCTTGTAAAAACAAAATTTCTTTTTTTTTCTTTACCTTGTTGTATGTAGAGAGAGATATTTATATATATATTTTTATTTCTCTTTTATATAAGTACTAAAAAAAAAGGAGAGATAAAGAGTAATGTTATTCGAATTTCGCGCACATTTACTTTGTAAGGACAAGAGGACTCTATCTGAAGGTAGTGGTTGAGGGAAGGGTGGATTGAGTTAAAAAAAGACTAACAAATAAACTATAAACATATCTGTTTTAAACGGAGAGAGAGATAAAAACAAGACACAAATTAACCACGAACAACATAGGCCGGCCGAGATACATATTAATACTAACAAGGATAATGCTCAAAGAACTATATTAATAGGGATTTTTTAAAGAAAATTAAAGGAAATATAACGTTATTTTTTTATACTTATTTGTACAAAATTATTTGCTCAAAATATAGTTAAGATATGAATTTTATAATTTTTCACACAGCAATCGTCTAATTAGGCGATTATTTATTTTTTCTCAATACGTAATTAATCTCGAAAATTGTGAGAAAAGGAAGCGGTAATTCATTATGATCACAGTTGTTTAAACATTTTTATTTTATACGTTTTTCAATGTTTGTATATTATGTATATCCAAATATAGCATTGGAAATTGTTTTGCAATAACAAATAAAAACATTAGAATGTTTGTGGAAGAAGGGGAGGGGAGAGTGAGAAATACTCCACCCATTTAAAAAGGGAAATAAAATTTAAAGCCGCTCCCCAAACGGCTATTGCTAAAATGAGATAAGATAAGCTTTAAAAATTTCGAGATAAAGTTCGAGGCAAAAATAATAAAATATTGACTTGAAAAAATTATGACTTGAATTATTTTCTTTAAAAATTATATAAAATTTAAAATCAAGACAAGATAAGCATTGGTTAGCCACACACACACACAACCATGTTTCACGGAATAACTGTAATATTATATATATTATGCATTCTGCAAAGATATCACAAACATATTAATACCATTGGAAAGATCAGTGTTTTTTCTTTAAAGTGATATCAATTTCATGTGAACTTTCGGAGGGATATGCAATTTTTATAAGTTTTAACCAACTTTTCTGTTAATATACGACCTTTGGGAAGTCCTTTGGAAAGGTCTTTTATAGAAGACCTTTGGAAAGGTCTTTTATAGAAGACCTCTTGGAAGATCTTTTACAGAAGACCTCCGAAAAGGTATTCTATAGAAAGCAAAATAAAGCTGTGTTTGCAAACGCTTAGTACATACTCACTACGTTAAATGGAGGAAATTACTATTTTTGGAACTTTTAATGATTTTGAGTATTAATTTCTTACGAAAATTGCGTCCAATATTGGTTTGCAATTTATCTGAGTCAACTGATCCCAGTACTGGGAACTACGATTGATCTAATGACGTATGGGTTTGACTTCAATTAATAAGAGTTAAATGCAACAAACAATATTGCGGATAGGTATGTATGTAATAATAACACTACAACAGAGAAATCCACCCATTAGATTACCTACTCCTTAGCTAATGACCAGTTGGTTTATCTACTCCCCAGAAAGGGTCATGTGGGTTATCTACTTCTTAATAGAGGTTCGAGTTGGATTATCTACTCCTTGGTAGAGGACCAATTGGTAATTTACTCCTTAGTAGAGGAACAGTTGGGTTATCTGCTCCTTAGTTGACGACCAGTTGGGTTATCTACCACTTAGTTCACAGCCATTTGGGTTATTTACTCCCTAGTGGGCTGCTAGTTTGGATATCTACTCCTTAGTAGATGTCCAGTTTTTTATCTACTGCTTAGTTGACCACCTGTTGGGTTATCTACTCCTTAGTAGATGTCCAGTTTTTTATCTACTCCTTAGTTGACCACCTGTTGGGTTATCTACTCCTTAGTAGAGGATCGGTTGGGTTATTTACTCCTTAGTATGCGGTCAGTTGGGCTATCTACTCCCTAGTAGGGGACCAGTTGGCTTATCTACTCCCTAGTAGGGGACCAGTTGGGTTATCTACTCCTTAGTAGGGGACACGTTGGGTTGTCTACACCTTAGAAGGTGGCCAATTGAGATATCTTCTTCCGTAGTAGGCGACCAGTTAGTTTATTTTTTCTTAGTTGGCGACCAGTTGGGTTACCTACTCCTTAGTTCAGCACCTGTTGGGTTATCTACTCCTTAGTAGGGGACTCTTACTAGGCGGTCAATTGGATTATCTACTCCTTAATAGATCAGCTGGGTTATCTACTCTTTAGTGTACGATCAGTTGGATTATCTATTCCTTTGAAGTTGTCCAGTTAGGTTATTTACTCCTTAGTAGGCGGCCAGTTGGGTTATACTCGTATACATCTTAGTCGACGATAAGTTGGATTATCTACTCCTTAGTAGGCGGCCAGTTGGGTTACCTATTCCTTAGTACACATGAAATTGGCTCCGTTTTAAAGAAAAAAGTGTTCTCTTTCAAACGATATGAATATATTTGTAAAATCCCTTCGAAAAAAAATATAAATGTTGCAGTTATTCCGTGAAACAATACAAATTTTCAAAATTCTTTGAAATATACATACGATATTTTAGATTTTCGAATTCATTTATTTTCAATAATTCTTCAGGACAGTGCTTCCCAGCCGTTTTAGCTCCCTTGTAGTAACGAAAATGTTTCCAAGTAAGCCGCGGGTCCCCATTTGAAACAAAGTGAAATAAGGAGGAACCATCGATACCTCCATTCCAAACATGCTTAGTCGAAACAGGTAGTTTTTCCGGAGAGGCTATCATAGTTCTATGAGATTTATAATATTTATGGAATTCCTTTATAATGCATATCGAATGGCCTGTACCGGATAAGCATCAATTTTCGACCGAATATAATTTGGAATATTTAGAACTTAAAAATAAAATGTCCCTAAAAGCACGCTATGTCGACTTAGTAAACGTTGGAATAAAGTTATCGATATATAGAGTAAATATATCAAACCTTTTTTACTATGAGTTGTTATGCTAGTAGATTAAATAGAGTACAAATTCTTATTTCAGTCAGACAAAAAAAATAGGAATTTAAAGCGTCAGGAATTAAAGTAGGCGGTGACCTTTATATGGGGGACAGCGCTTATTTTTACAGCAAGTATTGCAGATATTTCGTGAAACATGTGGTGAGGCTATCAAATCTGTTGATCATAATCATCCTTAGTGGCCATTTTTTTCAAAAATTCCTTTAAATATCCTTAGTTTTTAAGATCTTCCAAGAACTTTCTGTTCTATAATTCTTAAAAATTATCTGCGTAATTAATGTTAAAAATAGTCTCAAATTCTTAAAAGATCATCATCATCATCAATTTATAATCACTAGTAGAATATACTATCTATCATCGAGGGAAACTCTTTAACAATTTACCAAAATTCTTTTAAATATTCCTCATTTAAAATCTTCAAAGAATCGAAGAAATTTTTCCTCAAACATTTTGGTTTTACAATGAAAAGAGGGTACAAAGGAGATATATCATTTTAAATTGCTTAAAGAAATATTTTAATTTGTCCAAAATTCTTTTAAATATCCATTGTTTAAGATTTTCGATTATTCAATTTTTTTAAAAGGTTTTCTGTTTTAATATTTTAGAATGTCTGAAATCCTTAAAAGATGTCACCAATTTTAAATTGCTATCATAGTCTGCTATCATCGAGAGAACTATTTAAAAATGTAGTAAAATTCCTTTAAATATTTAAAAATGTACCAGAATTCCTTTGTTATTTAAGATCTTCGTATAATCAAATTAATTTTTTTCCCATAATTCTTTTTAGAATTTTTACAAAATTCTTTTAGAAATCCCTCATTTAAGATCTTCGAACAATTTCTTCGCAATAGTTCTGCAAAGTTTTCTATTTTAATACTTAAAAAAGTGTGAAATAATTAAAAATTCTTGTTAGTATTGCATGCCAGCCAGGCTCATGAGTGTCACTGCCCTCGTGTTTTGTGTATAGGCAGAAGACGTCGCCGCTGCTGTGTTCCTGCAATTATCTGTTTATCTTCTTTGCTTGTGTACATTTTGTTATATTTCATCTAAATATTTATAATATTATTTATAATTGCAATGTTTCTGGGTGTTTATTTGTTTTGTTGTTTTTTTTAATTTATGGTTCGTTTCTTTTGCCGTTTTATGTCTATATATATTTATATAAATATATATAATTTATAAGTCATGCATAGTTCATTTTTTATGTTGACCACATTTTTTGTTTGTTTTTTTTTTTTCTTTAGTAAGTCATTGTATTTTATGAATTGAATTATTTGTTATTTTATTTTTGTAAATTTAGTTTTCTTACGTTTTCTTGTAATTCGTGCTTTTGTTTGCTTGTATTTTTGTTTTCGGCCATTCTCTGTGGTAAAATTGCGATAATTTCTTTATTATTTAAACATCTATAATTAAATATGATTATTTTGTTGTTTTTTTTGTTTCTTTCGTTATGTGTTGTTTTTTATAAATTTTTTATATTATATCATTTCGTTTCTCATTATTATTAGTTTTAATATTATTTTATTATTATTATTATTACATAAAAAAGGGGGTTTAAGTTCTTGTTAAAGCCTAACAAGAGGATAGAAAACTACATTCATCGTTGTATTTACCTCGTCAAAGTAGACTGCACCTTGACAACCAACTCTCCGCTTTTCTATGATCATTTTGTTTTAATTGATGACCACCTTTGGGGGGATTATTCGCTTCCTATAATGCAAATGATTGGAGGTTAATTAAATGATTGATGTGGGGTGTATAAAAACAAATGTAAATTATTATTGTCTCATCATGACGTACCATTCGCTTTTCCATTTTTGCTTTAATATCACTAGCTAATGTTAAGAAAGCCTCTTCCACATTAATGCTGGCCTTAGCTGAAGTTTCCATAAATTTAATGCCATATTCAACAGCCAATTGTTCGCCACGTTCTCGCGACACCTTAAAAGAAAACTCATATTTAATTCAATTCACAGTCTTATTAATAATTTTTTTATTATAAACAGATTGCGTTCGTTTTATTTTTGTAAGAAAAATATTTTACCGTTCGAAAGCCTTACTTAAAAGGTATTTTGGGTATGATTTGTTCCCAACAAAAAGAAAATTTTCAAATTTTAATATACGGTTTGGTATATTAGAATGGGGGTATACTAACTTTTTCATTCATCCACTCCTTACTTGACTACCAGTTAAATTATTTATTCCTTAATGTACGACAAGTTGTCTTATCTACCCCTTAGTTGAGGACCAGTTGGGTTATCTACTCCCAAGTTATTCGACGACCAGTTGGATTAGCAACTCCATGTTTGGTAAGGAACGACCAGTTAGGTTATCTACCCCTTCCTTAGTTGACTACCAGTTAAAATATTTATTCCTTAATGTACGACAAGTTGTCTTATCTACCCCTTAGTAGAGGACCAGTTGGGTTATCTACTCCTTATTCGACGACCAGTTGGATTAGCAACTCCATGTTTGGTAAGGAACGACCAGTTAGGTTATCTACCCCTTAATAAAGGACAAGCAAGGTTATCTACTCCCTAGTGAAGGTTCAGTTGGGTTATCAACTTCTTAGTTGAGATGCAGTTGGGTTATCTACTCGTTAGTAAAGAAACAGTTGGGTTATCCACTCCTTTGTGGGCTACCAGTTAAGTTATCTACTCCTTAATAATATAATAAGTTGGGTTATCTACTCCCTAGCAAAGGACCAGTTGTGTTATCTGCTACTTAGTAGAGGACCAGTTGGGTTATCTACTCCTTATTCGACGACTACACCATTTCCAACTGTAATTCGAAAAAAATCAATTCAATTTCGAATAAGATCAATTGAAATTCGAAGATTACATTTGAAATTCGAAAAAGGTCAATTGAAATTCGAAGATTCCATTTGAAATTCGAAAAACATCAATTGAAATTCAAAAAAAATCAATTGAAATTCGAAAAACATCAATTGAAATTAGGAAAAAAATAATTGAATATTCGAAATACATCAATTGAAATTCGAAACACATCAATTGAAATTCGAAACACATCAATTGAAATTCGGATTTTTTCATTCGAAATTCGTAATACACCAATTGAAATTCAAAAAACATCAATTGATATTCAAAATAAATCAATTGAAATTCGAAAATGTAAACAAATCTGTACATTGGATTGGTTAGAATTTATTTACATATTTTTTGCTGACTAAATCTTAACATATAATGTGACGAGCAGAAACATATAACGGGTGATCTAAGTAGAGATACTTTTTTCAATAGCCTTTTTTGACAGATCACGTGTGAATCGTGTCATGCCGTCATGTTATTTTTGTTAAGTATTGTTTGACATTTCATCATGGAAAGACGCCTGAACAACGATTACAAATTATTCAGTTTTATTATCAAAATAATCGTTCCCCAATTGCGCTGTCCTTTTTTTTTTAAATCCAAAAAACACTTTCCAGTCGACCTACGATCTTGACACCCATGAGCAATATTTTAGCTCTCGTTAAGAGCTATCCTTTTGCCATTGACCGATTCCCGATCCGACGTACCGGAATCATCGGTCCAAATTTTTTTAAAAATGATGCCGGTGAGAACGTAAACGTCAATGGCGACCGTTATCGTGCCATGATAACCGACTATTTGTTGTCTGAAATTGAAGCTCGTGATCTCGGCGACATTTGGTTTCAACAAGACGGCGCCACTTCCCACACATCGCATCAATCAATGGATTTATTGAGAGAACACTTCGGTGAGCAGATTATTTCACGTTTTGGGCCGGTCGATTGGCCACCAAGATCGTGTGATATCACACCGTTAGACTTTTTCTGTGGGGATATGTAAAGTCTAAACTTTATGCGGACAAACCCGCTTCGATTCAGGGCTTGGAGCAAAATATCACGCCTGTCATTCGCCAATTACCTGTCGAAATGCTCGAACGAGTCATCGAAAAATGGACTCAACGGATGGACCATCTGAGACGTAGCCGCGACCAACATTTGATAGACATAATCTTTAAAAAATAAATGCCAAAGAATGTTCTTTCAAATATTAATAAAAATTCCCCATTCAATTTGAATTTTCTGTGTTTTTTTCTTTAAAAAAGTTGGGAACCTCGAAATAGATCACGCTATATATGAGCTTATTAAAGGTAAACAGACAAATGTTGCCTTTACTATTTCACCTTCACGTAGAAACTGATGTTTAGTAACTGCCCTAAAAACAATTAGAAAACATTTAATTTAAAAAAAAATTGTTTTTTTACCATAAAAAATATAAAAAAAATTGCAAACAATTTGATTGTTCCGATTTTTGAAAGGTAGTAGCATCCTTACGAAGAAAATAATGGCTGTTTGAATTTTTTTGGATAAATGTAGAAATTATAGCCCTTTTGGCAGAAGTAAGAGAATTCCAACAAAATCTTTTTTTTATAACCCCACTATTGTAAACGAGGTTATATATCAGTTGCTGCGGGCCAAAAGTGTAACACCTCGAAGTAGTGACCTAAGGGACACAAAAAAAAGTTGGCGGTAATCCATTTTGGGCCATTTTAAGTCATTTGAGCAATGTTGGTCTGTCCGTCCATCCGGCTGGTGCGCGCGATAACTTTCGATAGGAGTAACCGATTGATTTCAAATGTTGTATGTGTCAATATTTTTTTCTACCTCAGGTTAATATCAATTATAGGACATGTTGGTCCACTCCTTCTATCATCTCCCTCACAAAGGATTAACATTTAGTGAAATATTGATTCTTTAATAACTTCTATACTACTTATCAGAATCTGCACAATTCCACACATAGTATTAGTTTCTTGGTCAATATCACCCTGAGAAAAATGGGCGAAGTTGCCAGGCCCGCTAACGAAAGCTACTTATAAACATGAATTTAGTCAAATACTTGAAATTGTTTGCAGTGTTTATGTACCCGCCATACAAATGGACCATTTGGCACAAAAAGTTAACGGCTTGTAACTACGACTCCTGCACATACAAACACTTGAAATTTTTTACAGTGTAATGCTTGTATAGTACCCCCATAGTCTATTGGAAACAGGGCGTTATTGCCACTCCCCTTTTGGTACCTCGCAAACAAAATTGCCAAAATAAAAATATGAAAATTGATTTTTTTAATTTTTCTGGCTTCTATTTTGTACATTTATACATAGATTTTTTCAAATAGGCATTATTTTCTTCTTTAGGATCCTAGCCTTCAAAAATGGTAACAACTATTTTTTATGGTTTTTTTAGTGCCAAAAAAAACTATTTTTAAAAAAAAAAATGTTTTTTTTTTCCAATTTTTTTAACGACAGTTACCAAACAGCTGTATATTTGTAAAAGTAATATTCCCAACATTTGTAGTCCTCATAATTTCCCCTAATTTAAAGGGCTCTATCAGACGTATACTTCAAAAATATGATCCTAATACTTAAGGCACTTTCCATGAAAATTGGTATTTAAAAAAAAATTACCACAATTTCTTTTGGTTTTGGTTTCATAAAATATTATGCCTCACACAAAAAAATGTTTTAGGTTTCGGACACAAAAAAAAATTTTGTTGCATAGTGTTATACTTTTTATTCTATTGTGAAGAGTCAATGTTTATATAATATAATTAGAACTACAATCTTCTGTCCTGCGTTAGGCATATTACTTCACATGGTGGTCAATGCTTGCTAATAACACACCTCAATTATTTCCTATTAAAAATTCCACAAATGGCTATGAACGAAGAAGAGAAGCCAACGCTACCAAATGATTACATCATTCTATAACAACAACAAAATATCCTTGGAATTTAACATACTCACATTAATAAATTTTTAAGCAGACCAATTGGTAATTAGGCTTGGCCCTCTCATAATTCTATCCAAACTATTCTAGTTCATTTGAATGATAAACCAAAAAATAAATGGTTTCATTTAATTCATAAACGAGTTGGTTAACAAAAACCAATAGAGTTTAAAAATAAATTCTGTTTAAACTCAAATCTTCTTCTGCTGTGTTCGTTCTTTCTTACCTGTCTTTTTTCATTTAATTCACATTTATTTCCCAGCAACATTTTCTCCACATCCGCTGAGGCATTTTCCTCAATATTACGTATCCAATTTTTTATATTCTCAAAGGATTTCTCTTGGGTTATATCGTAAACTAACATTATGCCCATGGCGCCTCTGTAGTATGCGGTGGTAATTGTTCTGAAACGCTCCTGGCCAGCAGTGTCCCTGAATTGAGCAAAAAGAAATTTTGTATGTTGAATGTGCAAGAGTTATATTTGCTTTGGAGGAGGTGTGGGTAGGTGGAGGGGGTAATGTGCAGGATAATTGAGTGTACGGAAATTAAATGTAATATCATACCATATTTGTAATTTTATTTTTTTGCCATCTAATTCAATAGTTCTAATTTTAAAGTCTATGCCTGAAAGGAGACAAAAATAAAACAAAGTAACTAATGATTAGTAACAAGGTCAATAAAGTCAA
Source organism: Eudasyphora cyanicolor (assembly GCA_963930755.1). Classification (NCBI taxonomy): domain Eukaryota; kingdom Metazoa; phylum Arthropoda; class Insecta; order Diptera; family Muscidae; genus Eudasyphora; species Eudasyphora cyanicolor. Next base: position 37,555,275 of record OZ005735.1, on the reverse strand, counting down.
CAGCAAAGATAAATAAAATAATAACTATGTACATTGTAGGATATTATAGCATCGATGATGATGATGATGATGATGATGGCGACGATAAGAACTGCGATAGTTTAACATCGAGTCTTGGAATATTTCGAAAGTTTGGATATCAGACTAAAAAATAACTAAAACTCTGTGTAAAAACATAAATATATAATAGTATAGCCCAAAGTCTTGAATATCGAAAGATCCGTTATATATATATGTATATAGGGTGATCCAAGTAGAGATCCTTTTTTCAATAGCCATTTTTGACGGATCACGTGTGAGTCGTGTCATTCTGTCATGTTATTTTTGTTAAGTATTGTTTGGCATTTCATCATGGAAAGACTTACGCCTGAACAGCGTTTACGCCTGTCATTCGCCAGTTACCAGCCGAAATGCTCGAACGAGTTATTGAAAATTGGACTCAACGGATGGACAACATTACCATTATAAGACAAATTTATAACGTTATTCCAAATATTTTTCCATGGAATTATTGTGAATGCTGAGTGTTTTTAAATACAATAATAATGGTCAATAATGATAAATGTCAGATGTAAGGACGGACAAAAAATAGGGTCAACGGTAAATTACAATAGCAACCTATTATTACAATAACAACCTATTATTACTTTAACAACCTATTATATTTAATGGTGAAAAGTGATCAAAATGTGAATTGCACAATCTGGAATAATTCCGTAATCGTTAAGCATTTTAAACAAAAACTATGGGCCGAACAAAACATTGCACCGACGCTAAGTGTTCCATAATTGAAAATTTAAAACTGAAAGGCCAAAGTCAACGTCAAATTGCAAAAACTATTGGTAGATCGCAGAATTTTGTTTTTAACGCCTTACATGGAAAAAATAATAATATGTATGTCTAGAGGTAGACCCCGAAAAACCTCAGCTAAAGATGATGACCATATCAAGTTATTGTCTACTCGGGACCCATTTAAATCTGCTGAAGCGATTAGATTAGAGTTGGGAGTCGGTATTTCTGCTAGGACTATTAGACGCCGGTTAGTCCAAAGAAATCTGTTCGGAAGATCGTCCAGAAAAGTCCCATTATTGACTAAGAGACATAGGTCGGATGAATCCAAAGTAAATTTAATTGGCAGTGATTGTAAAATATGCGTTAGAATAAAGAATTATGTTCCCGCTATACGACAAAAACCTTCAAGCACGGAGGAGGTAATATAATGGTTTGGGGTTGTTTTTCGTGGTATGGAGTGGAACTATTATATTGGATTAAAGAAACCATGGATACAAATCTGTACTGTCACATTCTAAATGAAGTAATGCTACCTCCCATTAAATGGGTATATTAACAGGACAATGATCCAAAACAGACTTCGGTTCTTGTAAATCAGTGGTTTCAGGATAACGGCGTTCATGTTATAGCTTGGCCAGCACAATCTTCGGATCTGAATTCAATAGAAAATTTGTGGAAAATAGTAAAGGAAGAAGTTGGACCACAAAAATTGAGAAATAAGGATGAATTATGGACAGAAATTAAAACTGCATGGTATTCTATCCCAAAACAAAATGTGTCAGTATTTGGTGGAATCAATGCCACGGAGGTGCAAACTGTTATACAAAATAAGAGCTATACCACGAAATATTAGCTCATAAGACGAGTTTATGTAGCTCATGGGTGTCAAGGTCGTGGTTCGACTGGAAAGTGTTTTTTTTTTTTTTGATTTAAAAAAAATGGCGAACGATTATTTTGATAATGAAACTTAATAATTTGTAAACGTTGTTCAGGCGTAAGTCTTTCCATGATGAAATGCCAAACAATACTTAACAAAAATAACATGACAGCATGACACGACTCACACGTGATCTGTAAAAAAAGGCTATTGAAAAAAGTATTTCTACTTAGATCACCCTAATAAATTCGTTTTGCTTCATGCCATATTTTACTTTTTATACCCTCCACCATAAGATGGGGGGTATATTCATTTTCTCACTTGTATATTGATCTTACACCCCATAAAGTATATACAGGGTTTTCCAACAAGAGGTGTTATTTTGAATCACCCGGTATTTCGGTAGCTGTCACTTTTGAAGCTTTTATTCTTTGACATTTGACAAGTAGAAACTACGCCATTACTAAAAATGGAACGATACACGATTCAACAACGCATTGAAATTATTAAAAATCGAAAATCATCGAAAAATCATCTTGACTGATGAGGCCCATTTCCACCTCGGTGGCTACGTCAACAAGCAAAATTGTCGCATCTGGGACTCGGAAAACCCAAGAGTTATTGTTGAGAAGCCTCCCAATCCTCAACGTGTGACTGTTTGGTGCGGTTTGTGGTCCGGCGGGGTCATTGGACCTTACTTTTTCGAAAATGAGGTTGGATCAACAGTTACGGTGAATGGATTGCGCTATCGAGAGATGATTAATGATTTTTTATGGTCGGAGTTGGATGGTTGGTGATCTGGACAACGTTTACATTCAACAAGACGGCGCACAGTGTATTATGAGCGGCAAAAACTCCCAATTTTCATGAGCTCAAATCTCTGCATATTTGATTCCAATCTATAAAGAACATTCCAATTAACTATATTTTAAAAGGTTTTGGCGATAACTTGGCGAAATCTTGCTGTACAAGCATTTAAAATTCATAAAAGTTAAAATGGTGTCAAAGTTTATCATTTTAGAGAGTATTTTGTAAGCCCATATCTCCGAAACAATGAAACGCATTGGAACTTCGTTTAATTCATATAATACAGAACCTTTTGAAGTATCATTTTGCATTAAAAAAACTATTATTATGTTGTCATTTTCCTTTTTATGCAGCGGTTTACCTGGAAGTTGCCAAAATTCAGGGTGTTTCATTTTCTTCAGGATAAAACTAAACTCGCGAGGCCGACCGAGGTCTTGGCATTAACAAAAATTGATAAACTATTGCAAAAAGAAAATTCTGCCTATATCTGCCTATGTTGATTTAATTACAGAAATGGTAAAACTTACTCGGCAAAAAACAACCCAAAATTCGCTTTCTTTACTCAATGTTACTGTGTGTTGAACATATTTCTAAAATCATACCTTAAGGGGCAAACTAAAGATTGTCGTTGGCAAAACCCTTTTGACACTTCCCGTAAAAATGGTCCATATCCTAGTTTAATATAAACCGAATGACAGTTCAACAATGCTGTAATTGGTATTTGTGTTTATAATCTATTTAAAGGTTAAAAAAAAATTGATGATTGTGACTACAATTTATTTGTGTGTCCTTTCCGCATATTCCTAAAAGTATGCTTTAAAAATGACGTATTATTAATGAACACATTGCTAAATCCATGTTGTTTTTTTCTGGATAGTTGGAATGATTGATTAATTGCCAAGAAACTGTAAACTATTGCATCATGATGTTTTTGAAAATGTTGAACTAATATTTTACGCTTTAGTTATGTACTTAGTTGAATGTACTGCTTTACACCGATCAGAAGATACAAAGCATTTTATGCAAAATTATCCTGTAATTTCGAACATCGTATAAAATTTAAATTGATAAATGGGCGTTGGGCGTGGCACTTGTAATTTTTATATAATTGAGGACTCAAATACAATCTCTTCCAGCGATTTGTATTAATATAAATGTGAAATTGTGAAAAATACTAACATTATTAATTTTAGGTTATGTGGGAGGATGGCGTGGTTATGGGCGGATATCAACAAAAAATTGGTTTTTAGCTAATTTGGCAAAATAAATGATATGTACGAAATTTCAAAGCCCTAGCTCAACTCCTTCTAATTTTTGCCGCGTCTTGTGTGAAAATATTCCACTGTGCGGCGCTACGTGCCACACAAGCAACGAAACCATTGCTCTGTTACGCGAAAAGTTTCCGGGCCGTGTTATCTCTCGAAGAGGTTATCACAATTGGCCACCGAGATTTTGTGGTTAAACACCTTGCGACTTCTTCCTTTGAGGCCACGTGCAAGATAAGGTCTACGCCAACACCCCAGCGTCGATTCAAGACCTCAAAGATAGAATTCGTGAGGCTATCTCCTCGATATAGGGCAGCCACTTTGCGATTTGGTTATGGAAAATTTCATGAAAAGTATATGGTCCTGTAAGCGTGGTCGCGGTGGCCATTTTGCTGATGTTGTTTTTCATTATTAACGGCATACCTTCCTCTTTATTATGAAATAAACATCCGATCATTTATCTCAAAAAATGGCATTTTACTTTGAATACCAAAAAAACACCTCTTGTTGGAAAACCCCTTATATTATTAATCGTCGGAAAATTCTAAGACGATTTAGCCATTTCCGTCTGTCGGTCCGTCCGTCCGTCCGTCTGTTGTAATCACGCTACAATCTATAATACTTGAGCTAGGTGGCTGAAATTTGGAACATATATTTCTTATATCTGCAGGTATGTTGGGATTGCAAATGGGCAATAACGGTCCAATTTTGGATATAGCCACCATATATGGCATCTGTCCGATTAGACTTCTTAACATCATAGAAACCACAAATGTCAACTGATTCGTTCTGAATGTTGGTAACTGGGGTTTATTTATAACCGGTATCCTTAACACGAGTAACGGTAGTCATAGGTCTATGTTTTGATATAGCCCCCATACAAAAGGTCCCTCTAGATTTGACTTCTTTTAACGCCACAAAAACCTCATATTTCAACGAATTGGTCTGAAATTTGGTATAATGAGGTTATTAGTACCCGTAACCATTCACGTGCGATCCATGGTGGAGGGTATATAAGATTCGGCATGGCCGAACTTAACGCTTTTACTTGTTATGATATAATATATTGTTATAGCATATAACTCAATTCACATAAATAAGAATCTCAAATAATTTTATCAATAAGATTTTAGTTATGTATGACGTGCCAGACCAGCTTAATCATGCAGGAAAACAAATACGAGATAAGAAACCCATATAAAACGTAACAATTTAAAAATAGAAATAAAAGAAATAAATTTCACTAAAGTCCTACATACATCTGTACAAAAAACCATTGGTTTGCACCGGAAGAGTTTCTATTTTTGTATGTAACAATATTTCAAAACAAGTAAGAAAAATTCTGTCGACTAAAGTGAGAAATAATTTATCTGGGAGAAGCCTGAAAAATGGAGAAAGTTTGTCCATTCTTTGCCAGACAATAGTGTCCGATTGAAAATGTAATCTTAAATACCAAATAAGAAGATATTTAGATGATTGCTAAAGAAGATATGGAGAATGAACGAATGAATTTGTTTGTGTGGTGGTGTACCAGAAAGGGCTTGATAAATAGGTTTATTTGAGCTCAAGAGTGGGTACTAAAAACATTTGTATTATACCGAATTGCAGGTGTTTGTGTGTAGAGGCATTACTGTTATGAGCCACCGGTACGATTTGCTATCTTTGTGTGGGAGGTACCAAAACGGTGTGGCAATTACGCCTATTTTGCACTAAACTGTAAGCAGTGTCAGAGCAAAGCACATTACAAAAATTCAAACGTATACTGGTATTATTATTTTTCGAACGTCCCCTACCAAACTGGTCATCTACTAAGGAATAAATATCCCAACTATTACTCCCCTGAGGATAAACAACCAAAATTGTCATATATTGTATATAGATAGGAGACAAAAATAAAACAAAGTAATATACGAGTATATACCCAACTGGTCGTCTACTAAGGAGTATATAACCCAATTGGTCCTCTACTAAGGAATAGGTAAGCCAACTGAACCTTTTCTAGGGAGTAGATAATCCAACTTGTCGTATAGATAAGGAGTAGATAACCCATCTGGTACACTACTAAGGTGTAGATAACCCAACAGGTCGTGTACTAAGGAGTGGACAACCCAACTGGTCACATACAACGAAATATATAACCCAAGTGGCCGCCTACTAAGCAGTACATATTCCAACTGATTATCTTCTAAGGATTAGATAATCCAGCCGGTCGTCAACTAAGGAGTAAATAATATAATTGGCCGCCAAATAAATAATAGATAACCCAACTGCTTATCTACTAAGAAGTAGATAACCCAATTGAACCTCTATTAAGGAATATACATATAACCCAACCGGTTGTCAACTAAAGAGGAAATAACCTATGTGGTCGCCCAATAAAGAGTAGATAACTCAACTGATCCTTTACTCGTACTAAGGAGTAGGTAATCCGACGGACAGCATACAAGGAGTAAATAACCCAACCATCTATATACTAAAGAGTAAATAACCCAAATGGTCATCTACTAAGGAATAGATAACCCAACTGATACTTTCCTTGGGTGCAGGTAATCCAACATGTCGTATATTAAGGTCATCTGTTAAGGAATATATAACCCAAAAGGCCGCCTACTAAGGAGAAAATAACCAAACTGGTCATCTACAAAGGAATATATAACCCAAAGGTCCTCTACTAAGGAGTAGAAGATAATACAACAGACCGCCTACTAAGGAGTACATAACCCAACTTGCCAATTAAGATTGAAATAACCCGACTTGTCATCTAATAAGGAATACTAAGGAGTAGGTGATTCAACATGACGATGGAGCTGATAACTTAAATGGTCGTCTACTAAGGAGTAGATAACCTAACTGACCACTACCAAATGAATAACTAACCCAAATCATCATCTACTAACGAGGAAATAACCCTAAGTGGTTTCCACATCCAGCAATATTGTTTGGTGCATTTAACACTATTTTATGTAAACTAATCAATCCCTACTTCATCAGATCAGTGGTAGGTCCAAATTTAAACAATAAGACTAAGACTATTCAAGGATATTTCTGAAACTTATTTCGTCCAACGCATAATGAAACTACGACCACCATAAGTCTTGTTCACAATCGTATTTATGTGATTATTACGTTTGAGTTTGGTATTAATCAAAATACCAAAATTCAAAAAGGATTCTACAGTTTTTTTTTTGATCGCAAATTAAGGTTCATGCAATACCTATCACACCAATATCACTATGCAACAACATTTTTTTTCCAAGGGATGTGGATAACAGTTTCTGGTGCAATTAGGTGTCCAAACACGAAAAAAATATTAAAAAAATTGTTTATGGTAATTTTTTTTTAAATTTTTTTTTTCAAATTAATGGGAATTATGAGGGCTACATATGCTGCAAATATCGCATTCACGTAGAATCTTTGGTTTAGTAACAGTCGTCAAAAATATGAGAAAAAATGTTTTTTTAAAAAAAAAAAAACTTTCCTGGTACAAAAGAAAACCATAAAAAATAGAAAAAAAATATTTTGTCGCATTTTTAAAAAGCCAGCATGCTAACGAAGAAAGCACTGTCTATTTGAAAAAAATCTATGAATATATGTAAATGTTATGAGCCATTTTGTTAATGTTAGGGAAATTCAAAAAAATCTTCTTTCATATTTTTTCGCTTTTAAATGATGTTTTTGCTTATATTGAGAGAGAGACATATACGAGACATTGCACTTGTATTTTATTTTATGAGGATTGATGTCAGACATTATAAAATTATAGAGAGGACGAGGTTTTATGGCCGTTCGTAACCCTCCACAAAACATGATATGCAATGTGAGAGCTATATTGGATGAGATCCGCTCAGATGGAGGGTCATTCAACAATATTTGTGGTTTTTTATTTATGAGGTTTCCATTCAGTTACGCCTTTTAGGGGCATGGACATCCCAATCGTATATACAGGTTGTAAAATTATATGTATGCAATACAAAGTAGTACGCGGCAGTCTTGAAAATATTGGATGTCTACTTTCGAAGCAAACTCAGCTACAGGTACTGCAACTTATGAACCTTAAACCCGGAATTTATGAATGAAATTTCTTATTAACAAATTAGTGTAATTCAGCGCCTTAAAGAGATAAGCCGATTTTCTGAAAAATATTACAAAGTTATATTTCGAAGTATGAGTAAAAGGCAAAGAACTTTTCAATGTGTAAATGATCCCGACAATTTCTGCTACATCTGCGGAAAATATGTAATTAAAAAAATCGACGTGCCTTTAGTAAAATAATAGAAGAAATATATGTGTAATATTTTGATATAAGAGTTAAAAATATGAACGAACCGTGCACCTAGTATTTTGTGTAAGTACTTTACAATTAATGTATTACAATGTTTTGTGGAATAAAACGTTTTAATTTTAGACTTCACGTGCAATTTGGAATGCCAATGATTTGGAGACAACCATTCATTCACGATACGGACAGCAATTTTTGTCTAAGTTAATAAATTGGAGTAGGAAGTGTCCAAGTATAGCTAACAGCCTAATTACGGAAACATCATCAAGTTCAACTGAGTACTCAACTCTGAGCGATTCAAGTTTGAGTCAGAAGTCATCGCTTTTAACTCAGTTTCAACTCATTGATCTAGTGAGAGATTTGGAACTGACCAAAGATAAGGCACAACTACTTTCATCTGGGATGAAACAGTACAATATTTTGGCGCCAGATGTTAACATATCATAATATAGAGTCCGTGATATACCTTACAAAAAATTTTATACAACTGTGGATAACAGATGCTTTTGCAAGGACATTCCCGGATTGTTCGAGGAACTTAATCAAACATACAATTCAAAGGAATGGCGGTTACTTGTTGACAGCAGTAAAGAAAGTTTGAAAGCAGTACTTTTACACAACGGAAACCGTCGATTACCATTGCTCATGCTGTCAACACTAAGGAATCATACGAAACAATGGGTGAATTGATAAAATACATAAAATATGAACATGACTGGAAAATTTGTTGCGATTTAAAAGTAGTCGGTATGTTATGCCTCTGGGATAGCTGATATTTTGCCACCACTGCATATTAAGTTGGGACTCTTAAGGAAAGATGGCACTTCACTCTCATAAAGTTTATTTAAAATTCTTTCTTTTCAAAAAATCTAAGGAGTTTTTGATGGGCCTAAAATAAGGAAACTGATGAAAGATGTGAATATCGAATCATATTTGACGTCGGATCAAATTGCAGCATGGAGGTCGTTTAAGTTTGTAGTTTCAAATTTCCTTGGATCCAATAAAAGCCCGCAATATGAAACAATGATTAATGATTTGTAGAGCCCGACCGAACGTTCGGTTTCTGCTTCGGCTTCGGCCAAAATGGGATAATCGGCCATAGTTCGACATTCGGCCACAAAATCAGCCGAATTTGGCCGAAGGCCGAATATTTGTTCAAAAAGTACAAAAAAATAGAAATATATGTCTTGTTAAAGAAAATTCTATGATGTAAATCTTCATAAGAGCAGCGAAGTGTACGGAAGTGAAAAATACTACAAAAATAATTGGAGAAAGGACATCAAAGGAAGGAAGGAAGGACAAAGAAAAATATGACTCAGTTCCTCACCTAAAAGCTCTCGAACTAGTGCAAGCATTCTTGTACTAGTTGTAAGAATTGATAATAAGGAGCCATTGTGTCCAAGAATCAATAAAATTTTTTAATACTGTAACTCGAGACGATTCAAAAATTTGGAAATGGTGGCAGAAAAGTTCTTGTACCCAAGTGTGCTAGAGAAAAGTTTTTTATGCTGCGGAGCACCTGTATTCAAGTTAAAGAAATGGTATGCAAGGTATCAATTCAGAAAAAATATATTCTTTGTCATTAAAGTTTTTAATTTTATGTGCTAAGTAAATAAATACGTAAGCAGTAGACATAAACTGATTAAAAAAAAACAAATTCTTGGTGCAAAGTAAAAAAATCTTTAACAAATATAAAACATTCGGCTTCGGCCGAAGTTTGTAAATTTAGCCGAAGTTCGGCTACGGCTTCGGCCTTAAAATCCGACTTCGGTCGGGCTCTAATGATTTGTTAAAAAATCATGAAAAAATTGGTTAGAAATATATTTTTTTATATTTATGTATATAACACATATGTATGTATTCCACCAACTTATTTTTCGCTTTATGTATTCCAACAGGTGTAAATATGTATGTCCCTCAAAATTCATTTCTTGCATTCTCATTTAAACTTTTTTCCCGAGAATCTTGGCGACGTAAGTGACGAACATGACGAAAGGTTTCACCAAGAATTGAAGTCCATCGAGCGGCGTTACCAAGGGCACAGGGATGAAAGAATGATGGGTTTCTCCTCATTAGAGAAACCGATTCCGAAATCTACAAACGTCAACAAAGAACTCACAATTACTTCTAATGAAACTTGTTCATGTAAATAAACTCAAATGTACATAATATAAATAAAAGTAATAAATAAAATCGCCATTTAAACAGAAATACAAAAAAAAAATTTTTTTTGAAATTCTCCTAACTCTACCAAAAGGGCTATAATTTCTACATTTATCCATAGATTATTTTCTTCGCTAGGATGCAAACTTTTAAAAAATAAAATAAAGTATTTCTTTCGATTTTTTTCTTCTGTTTTTTATGTTTTTTTTTGTCCCAGGATTTTTTTGTTGAAAAAAATCTACTTTTCCAATTTTTTTAATGACTGTTACTGTTTCTAAGTGGAAGAGATTTTGAAATTTCTAATCGCCTGCTCAATAATGCCAGCAATATCTCATAAGCCAGATTTTAGGTGGACACTAAAATAGCACAAATTCAAATTTCTGCAATAAGAAGGATATTTATTTAAAAACTAATGCAAATATCAATGTTTTTATGTGACCTAGTCAGTATTTAGTAGGGTAACCTTTATTTTCAAGTACAGCTTGGCACCTACGGGACATGCTTCGGATCAAATTCTGGCAACACTCTTTGGGAATCGAGTACCAAGCATTCTGTATACCAATCCAAAGATCATACAAGTTTTTGTACTTTTGTTGAGCAATCGCACATTTTACATCGTTCCATAGGTTTTCAATCGGGTTCAGATCGGGACTTTGTAAAGGCCAATCTAAAACGGGGATTTTTTCTTTAGAAAACCACTCCTTTACAAGCTTCGACGTGGGTTTAGGGTCATTGTCGTGCATGAAAGTGAACGAAACTGGCATGTGTTCAAAAGCATAAGGTTCCATTTGGTTCCTAAGAATATCCAAATACTGATAACGGTCCATTTTTTCATTTATTTTTACAATGGGACCCACGCCGTACCACGAAAATGATCCCCACACCATGATGCTTCCCCCACCATGCTTCACGGTCTTCTGGGCATAGCGAGGATTCAATGTCTGGCGTTTTGGTCGATGGACAAATATTCTACCATCCGGTCCCATACGATTTACCTTGGTTTCGTCACTCCATAGTATTTTTTTTCCAGAATGAGAGGTCTTTCGACTTGTGGGTGTGAGCAAACAATAAACGCTTAGCAATATTTTTTTGGCAGAAGTGGCTTCTTTCGGCTTGCGCGTCCAAACAGCTGCCCGTCATTCAGGCGTCTTCGTATGAGTCTGTCTGACAAATTTAAACCAAATTGTGAGTTAATTTCGTTCGCAATATCGCGTGATGACATGAAAGGGTCCTGCGTCGACTTCCGGATAATGGCACGGTCCACGACTTGAGATGTTTTTTTGACACGTGGCATCTGTTTTTTGTTTTTTTCGCGAGCGATGCAAAATTTCGCCAATTTCAGATGGTTTTTTTTTTCATCGTTCCACATGTTGAAGATAATGCGTCTCTCCTCTGGTGTGAAATCTTTTCCACGTCCCATTTTTTGGTAACAATTACACAAAATAACACAATATTAAGATAAGTTAACGCAAGAACGAATTTTCGCGAAAAAAAGTTGTATAACAACTCTACGCACGTTGTTTTAATTTACTGTCCAGATCAAATACAGATAATGACAGAAATCGCAAAAAAAACAAAATGAGAACTTTATAACGGTACAATTTTTTGTTAAATTGAAACCAGATGTTCTTGTTCAACAGTGCAGACCAAAATTTATTTATTTATTTATTTTCTATATATTTTATAAATAAATTTACAAAATATGGTTGAAAGGCGCCGGATAACTAGATAATGTGCGCCTGTAGGTAGTATACATGTTAAATATTTACAAATGAAAGATTAGGGCAGACCAAAATAATTGGTATATTTAGGAGCAAAATTAATAAAACAAAACATTCAACATTTACAGTGATTTTGTGCTAATTTACTGTCCATGGCTGTATGTACTGATATTAAAGTTAAAAACTGTTTACTTTTGTGTGAGAGGTACCAAAAGGGACATCCCAATAACGGTCACATTTCTCTGGACTCTAGGTACTATAAAATCATTACACTGTACAAAATTTCAAGTATTTGCATGCACTGGTATTGAAGTTATAAGCTGTTAACTTTTGGTGTAAAATGGTCCACTTGTGTGGGAGATACCGAAAGGGGCGTGTCAATTACGGCCACTTTTCTCTAGACTCTAGGTACTATAAAAGCATTCCACTGTACGAAATTGCAAGTATTTGTATGCACTGGTATTAAAGTTAATAGCTGTTAAACTTTGGTACAAAAAGGTCCATTTGTGTGGGAAGTACCAAAAGGAGCGGTCCAATAACGCCCATTTTTCTCTGGACTCTAGAGGTACTATAAAAGTATTGCACTGTACAAAATTTCAAGTATTTGCATGCATAGGTATTAAAGTTATAAGCTGGTAACTTTTGGTAAAAAATGGTCCATTTGTGTGGGAGGTACCAAAAGAAGCGTGGCAATAATGTTAATTTTTCACTGTATTGTAGGTACTATTAAACCATTATACTGTACAAAATGTCAGGTCTTTGTATGCACTGGTAATAATGTTATAAGCAATTAACTTTTAGTTCAAAATTTTACATTTGTGTGGGAGATACCAAAAGGGGCGTGGCAACTTCGCCCATTTTTCTCGAGGTAATTGTGACTAATAAACTAATACTATGTGTAGAATTTCAGAGGATTGAAATAAGTAGTATACGAGTATAAGTTATTAAATAATCAATATTTCACTAAATGTTAACCATTTGTGGGGGAGGTACTAGAAGGAGTGGACCAATATGGCCCATCTTCGAACTTAGCCGGCGATAGAAGAAAATGTTACCACATACCAAATTTGAAGTCAATCGGTTACTCCTTTCAAAAGTTATCGTGCGCACCAGCCAGCAGACGGACATTGCTCATTCGACTTAAAATGACCCAAAACGGATATACGCCTAACATACTTAGGGTCTTAGGTCACTGCTTCGATGTGTTACACTTTTGGTTCGTAGCAAATGATATATACCATCCTCTCTAAGGTGAGGGGTAATAAACAAAGCAATTTTCATATTCTTAATCGCCTTTATTCCAGTTGGCGTCGTCGACTCTTAGTCGACACTGTTTAGATTGACGACTTCATAAATTTTGAAATTTTTTTAAATATTTTTAAGTTATAAAAAGGGTTTTTGTTAGTCCATGGATACCGAAAACATTCGTTTTGGCGTAAAGATAACAAAGCTAGAACTTCATAGATATGACGAAAATGATGTGACGAAGTCGACGACGCCAACTGGAATAAAGGCGAATGATATCTTTTGTATATTTTGAACAATGTTCAGTCTTTGTAATGTTGATTAAATTAAGGGGTAAGGTTTTTGAGTTTAGTCACCCAAAATACATTGAAAAGTATTAAATCAACAGCTTTAGGATGAAAAGCTTGCTATCAACTAGACTAGTGAGTGTGATCAAATAAGTCTTCATCACAGCTATTATTTCAAAAAGTCGTTATTGTATTCATTAACATGTTTTATGGTTTTTATATAGAAACCAATAATTGGGAAATTTTGTCTATACACTTTTACAACTATTGGAGAAAAATAGCTGTAAAAATCTCTCTTTTTTTTTGGGGGGGGGGGGGGGGACAACTTTGTTGAAGAACGTTATGCCAATTCACGTTTGTTTTAAAGAATTGGATTGCTATCTTTTTTTCTTTTTTTTGGTAATGCATTGTTTTTGTACCATAACAAAGAAATCCGAAACACAGAAAAATATAAACAAACTACGTAAAATAAACTTGTTTTTTTGTTATTCTTTTCTTTCAGTTTAATTATGGCCAAAAATAAATGTAAACAATATAGGAATAAAACGTCAAAAGGGAAAAGTGAACTTTAACCTTAAGCTGTTGTTTCTTTTAGAGTAGATGTAGAGTACCAGCAACAAGAAGGAACAGACTGGCGGCAACTGATCCACCAAACAGCCAATCCATCACAACAAAAGCAATACGCAAATCAAAACAAAAAACCAAACAATAATGAAAGTGCATCCGACAGAAACAAGTGACCAGTCAAGTCAGTACGTACTAACTAACTATAGGGTGATCTAAGTAGAGATACTTTTTTCAATAGCCTTTTTTTGACAGATCACGTGTGAGTCGTGGCATGTTGTTTTTGTTAGTAATTGTTTGACAAAATATTCAGTTTTATTATCAAAATAATCGTTCGCCAATTGCGCTAAATCAATTTTTTTTAAATCCAAAAAAAACACTTTCCAGTCGACCCACGACCTTGACACCCATGAGCAATAGTTTAGCTCTCGTTAAGAGCTATCTTTTTGCCATTGACCGATTCCCGATCCGACGTACCGGAATCATCGGCCCATATTTCTTCAAAAATGATGCCGGTGAGAACGTAACCGTCAATGGCGACCGTTATCGTGCCATAATAACCGACTATTTGATGCCTGAAATTCCCACACATCGCATCAATCAATGGATTTATTGAGAGAACACTTCGGTGAGCAGATAATTTCACGTTTTGGCCGGTCGATTGGCCACCAAGATGGTGTGATATCACACCTTTAGACTTTTTCCTGTGGGGATATGTAAAGTCTAAAGTAAAGATTCAGGCCTTGGAGCAAAACATCACGCGTGTCATTCGCCAGTTACCAGTCGAAATGCTCGAACGGGTCATCGAAAATTGGACTCAACGGATGGACCATCTGAGACGTAGCCGCGACCAACCTTTAATAGACATAATCTTCAAAAAATAAATGCCAAAGAATGTTCTTTCAAATGATAATAAACATTCCCTATTCAATTTGAATGTTTTTTTCTTTAAAAAAGTTGGGAACCTCGAAATGGATCTCGCTATATTAACTGCCCGAGAGAGTATTACAAACTCTCCAGAATAGAGAGGAGATTCAAGGGAAGCATGAAGCAATAGAATGAGAACCCCGAACACACACAGCCGTCGTGGTCACTAAGAAAGATAGAACAAACGACCGGTCAGTCAATACAACAGACGGAGGGATGACGTATGGACAGACACACAGACGTTGTTCTATGCTACGCCAGAGAATTTCAAATTCAACAGAATTTAGAATAAAATTCAGTCATGCCCGCCGCCGTAGCCGCCGCTTGCATACATATGGAGGAGACTTACAATAACACAAAAACAAAACAAAAAACACATTCTAAACAATTTCAAATTGGTTTGGATGGATGCATGCATGTTGTTTCTTTGTCGGGAATTTGAAGGAAAAAAAGCGCGCAGTTTTTTTCTACAGAATTTTTCTTTTTTTATTTCAATTTCTTGCATTAGAGCAAAGGAATTTGTTTCATTTTTTTTAATTATAGCAATTTAAGGGGACCCACATATATCTACTGACTGACTGACTGAGCGAGCGACCGAGTGGTATGGACAGACAAAGTCTTTATAACTAACTATACAACAGAAGAAACAAATGGGAGAAATGATGAAATGAGTCATTGGGGTTTTATAAATTAATTTTCTTGTCTATAAAATGGTCTTATTACACTCTATACAGCACAGCAAATGGGAAGAGTAGGAGAATGAGGAGGGAGGGGGAAGCGGAGGAAACAATGTAACAAAAAATCCAAAAAAAAGAAATTTAAACTTTGTGTGTTTTCTTTATTAATAATACAAATTTAAGAGGGATTTATTTGGTAAAAAAAAAGAAGACAAGTAACAACAACTATTATGAATATTGATTAGAATTGGTTTGCATGTACAACAATGCGTGTCGCTGTTGAAGTGGCGAAGAAGAATTATGAAAAGTGTTAATAGAAACGTGTCAATATAAGGCGGTCCGACACTGAACAGGGGCAAAATTTGAATCGAATAATAAGAAAAACGGGATTAAGGTCGGCCAGACCGAATCTTATATGGGTATATTTACCCATAATAACGAAAATGAGGGAATGAACTTAAATTACGAAATACACTATGCAACAAATATAAAGGGTGGTTAAATTGTAAGGGCCGATGTTGAATGTGAACCACACCTAAACGTCAATTTTTTTTTCTGCAATTCATTTGACATTTCTCGATTTCAGACTAACTCAATTTGAACCATGGAAAGATACACAATCGAGCAACGCGTTAAAGTTTTTTAAGTCTTTTACGAAAATGGGCGTTCAAATCAAAATGCATTCGTGCACTTCGTGCTGATTTTTTGATCTGCATAATCGACCAAATGTGTCCACAATCGGGAGAATAGTGCGCATATTTTAGCAAACCGGGTCTGTAGGAGATGTGATGCTCGCCCAGTTCGTTTGGTGCGGCTTATGGGCTGGCGACAGTTACTGTGAATGGTGTTCGCTATCGTGAGATGATAACGAACTTTTTATGGCCCGAATTGGAAGATATGGATGTGGACAATATGTGGTTTCAACAGGACGGTGCCACTTGCCTCACAGCTAGGGTGATCAAAAAACCGGTTATTTTGAAAATACGGTTTTCGGTTTCTTCGAAAATTAAGTTAACTCTAAAACCGGTTTTCGGTTTAACCGAAAATAAAAAAACCGGTGAACCGGTTGTTTTCGGTTTTTTCTTTTTTAATAAAAATTCATAAATAATGCTCAAAATTTTGTTAGATGACGTAAACTAAGCGTAGTGCAAATTCAATACGCAACCATATTTCAATTAAATTAAGATTTATTTGAAAATTGTATTTTAAACACTTCGTATTTTAACGAGTATTTACAATGGGTAATTCTTTTGATTTCATTTATGATATAATATTATAATATCTGCGATATTTATAATATTTATGTTCAATTTTTAAAAAGATTTCTTTACAAAAAATTGATTTTGATTTTTATAAAACTTGACTAATAGTGAAGATCGTCAAAATCTTAGGTTTTAGCATCATATGAATGGCTCAAATGGCAAACCGATTATATACATATATTATCAGTAGTACCGGATTCTGACTTGAGCATACTATAGAGATGAAAACTTGTCGAAATGTGAAACTAGACAAATGTATTTTTATGTATACCTACATTTCAATTAGAAAGGATTGTTAATTAATTTCCATACCGCAATAATCACCTAGACCCTCGATAAAATAAGCAGTATAAATACATATAAAACTGCATTTTGAAATCGATGGATATGCACAAATGAAGTCAACTGTTTTTATACTGATGTAGGTAGGTTCCTATTTCAAAAATAATATTTTCTTTATCATTTTATAATGGTTTCAAAAAACCGAAAAGTCGAATAAACCGAGTTGTAAAAACCGACGGTTCGAGTTATTCGAAAATGCAGAAAAACCGAAAACCGATAGGCGGTTTTTAAAGAGAAACCGATTAACCGGTTAACCGGTGCTGTTTTTGATTACCCTACTCACAGCTCACGAAACAATGGCTCTTTTGTGCAACAAATTCAATGGTCGTGTTATCTCACGTCGTGGCGATGTCAATTGGCCGCCAAGAGCATGTGATTTGACACCGTTGGACTTCTTTCTTTGGGGTTATTTGAAAGAAAAGGCGTACGTCGATAAGCCAGCAACAATTCAAGAGCTAAAGGATGAGATAATTCGGCACATTAACGGCATAGATCCTCAATTATGCCTCAGCGTCATCGAAAAATTGGATCATCGGATGGAGGTGTGCCGCCGAGGTCGCGGCGGCCATTCGGCCTATATTTTGTTCCATACATAATTGATCCATACAAATATTATCATAATAAAAGTAAATGGCAATAATTTCCTAAATAATTTGGATTTTATTCAAAATCACATCGGCCCTTGAAATTTAACCGCCATTTACTATGTTACAACAATAACATTTTCAGGTGTAATATGGATATTAAACATGAAAAAATATTTAAAAAATTTTTATTTTAAATTTTTTTTAAAATTCCCGTTTCCTTGGAAGGAGCCATTAGTATTTGGACCATATTTTGTGAAGTATATGCTCGATAAAGGATACACGTTAAATTAAAGGAAAATGTGAACGAGGGTATAAGTATATATCAGATGCTGCGGGACAAAAGTGTAACCCGTCGATGGAGTGACCTAAGAGACCCCTAGAATATTTGGCGAAAATCCGATTTAGGCCATTTTAAGACAATTTAGCAATTTCCGTCTGTATGTCTGGTTTATGCACTCGATAACTTTCGACAGGTTTAACCGATTGACTTTAAATTTGGTATGTGTCAATATTTTTTCTATCTCAAACTAAGGTCAAAGATTTACTATGTCGGTCTACTCCTTCGAGTACCTTCCCCATGAAGGGTCAATGTTTAGTGAAATATTGATTATCTCATAACTTCTATACTACTACTCAGAATCTTTCATCTATTCCACACATAGTATTAGTTTTTTGGTCGCTAACATATAGTACCCATAGCATATTACAAAGTGGACGTTATTGCCAAACTCCTTTTGATACCTCCAAAACAAAATTGACAAAAAATATGAAAAAAAAAACAATTTTTGAATTTTCCTATTTTTACAATATGAGTCATAATTTATACATTTATCTACAGATATTTTGCAAATAGGCGTTGTTTTTTTCCTTAGGATGATTATAGCTTTCAAGAAATGAAACAAATAATTATTTTGCGAATTTTATTATATTTTTTTTTGTTTCTTTCACGTCAACAAAAAATGATTTTAAAAAAACTAATTTTTTTCTAATTGTTGTATAGACAGTTACTAAATTTCCATATCTATGCGAAAGCGACGTTCTCAGCATTCCTAGCCCTTATAATTTCCTTTAATTTGCCGAGGCATTATTGAGCTTATAAAGGGTTTTCCAACAAGAGGTGTTATTTTGGTATTCAAAGAAAAATGCCATTTTTTGAGATAAATGATCGGAAGTTTATTTCATAATAAAGATGAAGAAGGTATGCTGTTAATAAAACAACATCAGCCAAATGGCCACCACGACCTCGCTTACAGGACCATATCCTTTTCATGAAATTTTCCATAACCTAATCGCAAAGTGGCTGCCCTAAGTCCTCACGAATTATATCTTTGACTTCTTGAATCGACGATGGGCTGTTGGCGTTTACCTTATCTTTCACGTGGCCCCAAAGGAAGAAGTTGCAAGGTGTTAAATCACAAGATCTCGGTGGCCAATTGTGATCACCTCTTCGAGAGATAACACGGTCCGGAAACTTGTTTCATTTTCAAACCTGCAGCTCTAATCGCCTGTCCTCTCCTGAAAAACCACCTGTTTTTACTTAGCATATTTTAGAATGGAGGCATCGTTATGTCAAAGATCATACAAATCTTCGACAATCGTTTTTTGATACATGATTGAATACTGCGAGTTTTATGGATATACATAGTTTCATATCTAGATATTGATCTATCACGGTGGTGTAGGGTAGGATATAGTCAGCTCTGCCCAAATTTTGTCTTTTCTTACTGATGTGATGCTTGGGATTTTGTTGTTGTTTATTATTACAATTATATTCTGGACTACCGGCATCTGCGGCTTAACAAATTAAATAAACTTAATTTATGAATATAAATAATGTCAAAGCAATATACTTTTTTGTTGTTGTATATGAATTACTTGGGTTTAGTAACTGAAGACTACTTTAGCTTTACTCAGCATAAGAATACACGACCTTGTTCAGATAAAGAAGAGATTTGGATACTCGAACATACAGTGATTATGGCTATTGTGTGGAATATTTCAGAAATTGTATTCTTAATGTATTGAAAATTCTAAATTATCTTAATAATAGTGACTCTTGGGAACAAGAAATAAGTTGCTTTTCCATTTAAAACCCTTAGTTGAAGTGGACAATTTTCTGGATGTTATGTCCTGTTTTATGCTACAGATGCTAACACATAATTTTTCAAGTGTACAACATATTATACTGTACTATGTATAAACTATTTATTATATACATATATATCATAGGTTAGGTTAGGTTAGGTTGAAGAGAGGAGACGTTTAAACGTATCATGTCCGTGGACATACGCTTAAGCCAGTGGTTCGGCCTGTTGTGCGCTCCTTATTTATGATCTTTTTATACCTCACGAGTTACAGAAAATCCGTACTAGACACAAATTTTCTCAGTATCTTGCAGTCATATCCTCTGAGATGAGTCAAGTCTGGTAATATGTCGAACCCGAAATGTTGGGATCTTGCATGTGTAAAAGCCGGGCAGTGACACAGAAAATGTTCCATCGTTTCGATGTTTTCCCTGCATTCGTCGTTTCCTGCTAGCCCTCGGCGATGAAGATGTGCTTGTAAGCTTGAGTGTCCCGTTAGAACACTCATCATCTTACTAATATCAATTATGTTTAGTTTCAGAAAACTTCTTGTTTTCTTTTCATTTGGGTCATCCCACAGTATCTTTGCAGTTGCTCCTACTGTTGCGCTATTCCACACAGTTTTGTGAGCTCATTCTTCGTGGCTTCGAAAGGTTTCCAATTTTCCAAGTTTATTACTCGAAGTTCTCTGCCCTTTGAAGCCAAGCATGTATATCATAGTATAGAAACAAAATCTCTACTTCCAGGACAATACCCTAGTGAGAATAATTTAGCTTTATATTTATAGACCTAACTATTTTAGTAGTGTGATGATTCCGCCTTAGTGTGGGAATATACTAACATTGTCATTGTCAAAAAGGTGGCCCAAAATCGAAATTCCATTAAAACTTAAATCTTAAGTTTTAACATATTTCTGGCATTTAAGTTGAGTTTAGTGTGTTGGTGTATGCAGAGACTTATAGTAGAATTATATGGCCAACAAAACTTAACTTAAGTGCCAGAAATAAGTCAAACATCCTATAGATTTTGATTTACTCTTTATAGGCACCCCAGACATTAGTAACCCAAGTCACTTCGACTTACACATACGTATTTCTGTGAGTGACAAGTTTAGGAATTTTTCTCAATGAGATTGTACTCTATATAATGTTATACTGAGAACAAGTGGTTGTCCAGTACATTCCACCGAATATTTTTATCAGACAACAAGTCAGTATCTGGAGAACGTGACATCGTGTACTTCCTGTCGGTCTTTATTTGAAAAACTTCAGTTTATTTTCTTTGTTATAAATAGCTAGAATAATAGATAGAATAAAGTCAAGGAATGGCTCAGCCCTATTGTTGTTAATAGCCAATTTCCCTGTTCATTTTTGGGAATTGTTTGTTATTTGATTTTACAACAATTCAAAGAAGTGAACCTTGAAGAGTTTTCCAACTTTTGCAATGCCATCAAAAAAGACCAAAACTTATCAAAGATAAGATTGATTAGACATACAGAAAACCAAGGGACTTCAGTGCAATTAGTCTTTTCTCGTTCCTGCTGAAAAATGGGGAAAAACTCTTAAATTATTTCATAAGAGAAAAGCTGGATATACAAATGTTATCGGGAAACCAACATGCTTACAGCAAGCGCTATCATATCGTCCCAACATTTCAAGGAATTCACTATCATTCTTGTACCACATGTGGACACTCTTTATATATCCTCCACCATAGGATGGGGGTATATTCATTTTGTCACTCCGTTTGTAACACCTCTAAATATTGATCTGAGACCCCATAAAGTATATATATTCTTAATCGTCGTAAAATTCTAAGACGATTCTAAGCCATGTCCGTCCGTCTGTTGTAATCACGCTACAATCTATAATACTTGAGCTAGGTGGCTGAAATTTCGTATGGATACTATTTATAGCTGCAGGTAACTTGGGATTGAAAATGGGCGATATCGGTCCATATTTAGATATAGCTCCCATATATAGCATCTAACTTGTTGTTATTCCTACTGTTCTCATCTACTATATATTTTTTTTTGCTTTTCGGTGTTATTTTCTTTAGGTTTGAGTTATTTTGTGAGGTCACATGCTATCCATGGTGGAGGGTATATAAGATTCGGCATGGCCGATTTTAACGCTTTTACTTGTTCTAAATGGAACTGAGGTAGTCCAGTAGGAAAACAGGATACATTGGGGGCTCTCTATACTGATCAGCATTTCGGACAATGATATTGTATGGCATTGTAGTGTAGAAACATTTTTTATCAAGCCGAAATAATGACAATTAGAGGAAGTCGCAAAGTGGCTGAATCGCAACATAGTGACCATCATTGTTTTTGTCATTTATTCGGACAATAGCGGCTGCTCACAACAACCCCCAACATGCTTACGAGGGTGGTCCCAAAATTAGCCGACCTGACATATCGATGGCGGTAGTAGTTGGAAAGAAATTACTTTCGTGAAAAGTAGAAACCTTCTAAAACATATGTTTAAAAAAAATCACAAATTGGAATTGGATGGCCGTTGGTTGAAGGTTTGTGAGCTAGCTGAGTCATAACCTTTTCAAAAAGTCCAATACATTGCATATTGTCGGAAAATTTGATGATGAGACAGGTGTACGCAAGATGGCTGTTGCGTTTACACACAATCAAGACAATGGTGAGATGGTGCTCACACATCCACTATTGCAATGGCCAAAATCAATGCATTAAAGTTCGAATTGCTTCAGGGCGCACCAGATTTAGCTCTCTCCGATTATTTTTTGTTTTCAAACATGAAAAAATGGCTCAGCGGAAAAATATTTGCCAGCAATGAAGAGGTGGAGGTTGCGGTTGATGGCTATTTTCAGGAGCTAGACAGTTTTTACAATCAACAGGATATCGAATCTGTTGGAAATTGCTGGAAAAAGAGTATCGAGCTAAAATGAGACTATGTTGAGAAATGAAGATAAATTTTCCAAATTTGTTGTGTTCTCTGTGTTAGGTCGGCTAATTTTGGGACCGCCTTTGTACGTATTCCTCATAGGGATTTTCTTGGGAACTGCAAAGCCAATGAAGTTGAAAGGAAATGAACAACATTACAAAATCTCGATAAATTGGCATATATTGATGCCATACCATCCAGGCGCAATCTTTACGGAAGAGGCAGTCAGTCTGTCAAATGAGATATGGACTGAAATTGGCATTTGCTAGACAAATCTGGCCATGATATGACCTAACAAGGTTAAAATATCTCCTCGTACTAAAGAGGAAAAAACCTTATACCTTATTTGAAGTTGGGACAGGACTCGGCGAACAGGGCATGATATTAGAAATTGAGTCCAATCAGTTCTACACAAGCTGTGGAGAGCATTGACCACATTTTGTTTTTTACTGTTCCGCATTGAGTCGCCCTTTTTTAAATGTCTAATATATCTGACCAGTACCGATATTTGTATTATTGATAACTTTGTGTGGGAGTTGAGTACAAACATTGAACACCAGCTTTGTTACTGTAAGCATTGAGTCGGCCTTTCTAGGAAGTCTGACAGATCTGGCTGGTACCGATATTTGTATTATTGACTTTAACTTCAACCTACCTTCGTTCAGGGGCAACTGGGCCCATGGTGGCCCAGGGACCTGGATCGGTATATGTGTCTGGCAGCCTTTCAAAATTAACATAATGAGGAATGCTCTAGTCACAATGTGATAAGATTTTCTTCATGTTTTTCTTCGAAATGGACAAGACTTTGCCTTTCTAATCTAACCCCTGTGTTGCAGCGCTGGGTTGTGTGATTGCTATCGAGACAACGTCCAACAAAGAGAGAAAAAAAAACAATCTGAACACAGATACCAACACCCCACCAAAAAAAAACAAACACCTTTGACATAAAACCAACAGCAACAACAACAATAATCTATGCATGTAATATCTTTGTTTAGAAAACAACAACACCCGTTTTTTCTCAATTTTTGGGGCAAACTAAATCCCTAAAAAACAGAACTCAAGATGTTGTTTATCTTATTTTTTACAAGGTGGCTCTTGTCTCCTGCTCGCCGCCCATGGGTTTGGGAAGTTATTTTTAGTTTCATATAAATGGGATGGAAAATGCAAAAATGCGGGTACGGGCTTCGTTTGGATGATTGGTGTGTTTGTGCTTGTTTTAATCATACTTTCTTAACTTTTGGTTTTTTGGGGAATATTTTCTTTGCGGAAGTTTATCTTTTTGTGTAAATATATCGTACTTTGACTTTGGAGCAACAAAATACAATAACAGCAGCACCAAACCCAAAGCGAGAGCGAGCGACCCCTCCTTTCTCCCCCAATTGCTCAATAAAAATAGTTGGTGACTGTTAATGTTTTTGCTGGCGTTGCTGCTTTTTTTTGTTAATACTTTCTTCACTATCACAACACACATGAAAAATATATAATACAAAAACAAAGACGATATTTTTCCGACTCCTCCGTCTGTCTATGTACATATATCTTTTCTTATATCTCTACCACCGAAACTCGGGAGTTCTTTTGAAACGTTACTCATTCCGTATAACATATATCATATATATTTTTATTATTCATTTGCCATGGAAGTTAGTCGCCTCGCCGCCGATCATCATCATCTTCGTCGTTGTATATTCATTTTTTTCTTCTCTTTCTCCAAATCATTCAAACTCCCTTCAATTCAATTGAACTCACCTATTGTCGATATAAATGTCGTATTAAAGGCATCTTCAGAGAAACGAAATAATATGCAAGTCTTTCCTACACCAGAATCACCAATTAGCAACAATTTAAATAGATAATCGTATGTCTTAGCCATTGTATTGTGTGTTGTATATTGTTCGATTTGATTTCTTTTTTTTCTTGTATTCTTTTTGTATTATTTTTTTTTCTTTTTTTCTCGTTTCACACCACCAAAGAAAATCCCAATCCAATCCTCTTTCAACTTTCCAACACTTTCGTTTTGTGGTTGTTGTGGTTATTACAACAAAATGTATTTTTTTTTACAAGATTTGATGTTGTCTCTAAACGCGAAATGTTAAAATATTTCTTGTTAAACGTTTGTAGTTTCAATTGAAAACTTAAAAAAATCTCGCTGTGATGACAAAATCAAAACTCTTCTCAGTGTCAGTGTCTACAAAAATTTTCGATTACTTTAGTGATGTATGAACGGCGAGGGATTACCAATTGACGTTGGCGGCGCTTTATCTCCCCTGACGACGTGTTTTTCGTTGGCGGCGCTTCTATTTGCTGGCGGCATTTTTTTGCCACGTTCACCGTGCCACCTAACTAGAAAGCGCTTAGAATGCGATTGTCATTTCTAACGTTGTCCCTATTCACATGCGCTGAAAGTTAAGCCGATAATCGGCGCACTATGGACGGAAATTATGGTCAAAATGCTGTAAAATCTACAAAAATGCTTGGATTTTGATGAAATTTGGAATGAAGGCAAATAAAGTACTCTTTATTCATATAGCGCAAACATTTTCCAATCTTTTTTTATTTATTTATTTATTATATATTTATATGAATTACAATACAAAGTAAATTTATATTCTAATTTGACGGTCCAGGGAAAAGCCGGGTTACAAAGACCATGTGGCTAGATTTTGCAGCGACAGACCAGAGCCTCTGGTGGGAATCGAACCCACGACCCCCAAACTCATAGGCGAGTACGATACCAACTCACCTACTGGGGCGCTCATCTTTTTTTTATTTTTAAAATTTTGTATTTAAGATTTGAAAAAATTTAATGTTAATATGTAGCTACACATAACACATATGTATTAAACCTACAATACATGTATAATTGGCCTTTATAGGCTTCCTTCGTATTGATATTTGAAAATAAATAAATAAAACAAAATAATTTCCTTTGGGTATTTTGTTGACCGTTAATAGATTTATTTATTTGTTATCGTTTGGCTAAATGGTCATTTAAATCAAAAGACAGTGGTCTTTTTAATTTGTATTAATTATTTATTTTATATCCGATATTTCGGTCAACATCGCTGGTCACCTTCGGGGAGCTATCACAATAAAAACACAAACATAGGTATATTACTATACTTTAAACAACAAATATACATACATTATTTTAAAAAAATAATAATTTTTACTTTTACACAAAACACCGTGTCTGCAAAGCTTCAGATCCCTACTGTTTTAGTCTTCGTCTATGCTTGTCAATTAAGTGTCGGTAAATGTTAGTGCATCCGTCTATGTCTCTCTTGTAGTTCGACCTTTTGTCCGCAGCGACGTCAATGATGTGCAGCATTTCTAACGTCAGCCTTCTCCCGTAGTTTCTCTCTTCTACTAGTACATCGACATCGTCAAAGTTAGGCTTATATCCGCTTAGTGCAGGGTTTTGTTCTATTGGTTTGTCGAGGGATTTTTGTTCTGGTTTATGCGAAGATAGTCTTGTCTTAAGTTTTGATTTTGTCGTACCAACATATACCCTTTGGCATGTATTAGACTCGTCTCCATTACATTTTATCTGGTAAACCACGTTCGACTTGTCTGCTTTTTTATTTTGGTTCTACTGAATAAATGTGGTACAGAATTTTGCGATTTGTGGGCGAGTTCATATTTGTTCCTGTCGTAAATATCAGAGTGTTTAATTCTCTCAGATAATCCATGAACATAAGTCATCGATTTATAAATACGTTCTTTCGTTTCTCTGTTACCAAGCTTTGTATTTTTATTGCTGTGAGCTATACGATTTTCGATTGTTTTGTAAGGGGAATCAATCTTTTTTTTTAATTGTCCTGATCTTCTAATTTTCTTTATATTCCTTATCGCTGATTTTTAAAACTCTGTTGATAAAATTAATGGCCGTATTTATAATGGTCCATCTTGGGTGTTTGAAGTGATAATTGATTAGTTGTCCTGATGCAGTTTGATGCAATTTGTTTTGAGTGTGTTACCTTGTTTAATTACTACAAATATAGTAGTTTGCCGTAATTTTCTTCTTCCTTCGTGAACTTAATCTGAGCATGATATGAATTAAGTGCATTGAGTGTGATTTCAGCTGATCTCGTTTGATGATTCCAAATAAGTCGTCTACATACTTCGTCTAGATTTTTTGCCTTTTATGCAATGTATTCAATGTTGGGCCTTACAATTCCTCCAGGTGAAGCGGGGGATCCCATGGACATTCCTTTTTTCTGTTCAAATAATTTATCCCCGTATTTGAAATAGCGCGTCTCTTTAATACAAAACTTCAGTAATTCCATGAAAAGTTCCGTAGGTATTGTCGTAATTTTTCCACGATGTTCCATTTTCTTCTAGAGTTTTTAGGCCTAAGTTTTTAGGGCTAAGCTGGGAAACAGCGAAACTAAGTCAAATGAAATTAAGATTTCGTCGTCTTCGATACACTGGTCTTTGATTTTGTTTTTGAATTCGGTATCGTCTTTTACATTATATCTTGAACCTCTGGTAACATATTTCAATATGTCAACTATAGGTTTAGGTTTAGGTGCATTGCCAGAGGAAGTGGAGTTCCCCCCTTATGTATTTTGGGGAGTCCATAAATTCTTGGCGATGTGACAACTTTGTCTGTCATCCTATATTTTTGTGCTATGTCTATTAAATTTCCTTTAAATAGTTTTTCCACAAGTCGGTTATTCTTATTCTGGAGGGTTAATGTGGGAGGCAAGCAGAGAGTTCTTTCCGCTTGCCTCTCTCCCATAAACTTCGACACTTTCTTGGAAAAAATGTCATCGTGTGAATCAGATTTACCTCTATCCAGTACGTTCTGTAAACTTCAGATTTTTTGCAAATTATAGGCTAATATGCCTAGCGTATTTCGGGTGATCTAGATCAATTTCATACATTCGACATCGAGTTCGGCAGACACATCACAAGTATTTAAGGGTATCTCTTAAATACCGGCGAATGCGTCCGGCGTCTGTCAAACTCGATTTAAAATGTATGGAAATGTACTACTTCTACCCAATACGCACACGGATACGCCAGATAATTTTAAAAAATCCGAACTTGACAGCGTTTACAACAACGAAAGAAAACAAAACAACAAAAAAAGAAAACAAAACACAAACAGATGACAAACTGCATTTCATTTTTTTATTTTGGAACAGTGCACGAAGTAGAAAAGTTTAAATGTTTAATTTGCTGGAAATACTAAATACAAACCGGTAAGAATTTAATATTTTACTATTATAATTTATTTTTTAAAATTTGTTTTTCATGTTAACAGCGAAAAATTTATTGAAAAAGCTGGGACACAGCCCACTCATGGAATGCAAAGGAGGAGGAGCGGCACTGCAAATGTATAAAAATCAAGGAGGGCACATGGCAAGCAAATTCTCTGGAGTTGTAAGTAAATGCCCAAGTAAATGCCAAAACTTTAAAATATTCATTTAATAGAAACATGGGGAACCTATTCATGCTGTTTGGACGCTAAGAACCCATTTCAAGAAGAAAATTAAACACATTTTGATTCCGGTCGTATCGAACCAAGGAAAATCGTTAGTCCAGGTATTTGTTCTTCCTACAATGAAGCATATGGAACGAGCTTGTTCCGAAAAGATTTTATTTCAATAGATTTACGATGCTGCAACGCATTGAATTCCACTTTTAAAGAGGACATTTGCAAATATCAATTGAAACTGGTCAATAAACAATTACCTACTTTGAAGCATGACTATAAGGTAGAATTGATTTCATAGCGACACTGTAATGTGAAATAAAACACAATTTATTTCCAACCTGACGAGTGGCCACCAGGGAACCGACAGATTCGATAGATTTGGTTAGCGTTTGCAAAGTCAGTGGGAGAATTACATGTCCTTATATCTTGCACTACCAATAAAGATTTCAAGAAACATGATTTGCCTTATCACTAATATTTCCGTACTTCTCTAATGGAAAACAGCATCTTGCATAGCAAACACAAATAGGCAACTGCAAATGTATTTATTAACATAATATATGCACTCATATTCTTATTTTGCTTAAAGCGAAGAACAATCTGTCTGCAATAAGTTGATGCCGGCTGTATAGAATATGAATTCCTCCCGGTTTTGGAATAAATTTATCTTTGCTCTTTTTTGTGGTTTGTGCAGAATATTAAAAAAATGTAAATCATCCGTAAAATCGATATTTCTCTGAATTTCCACTTCAAATGTCAGATGTTTTTTGTTTACAGCGTATTTGGTTACAGCGCGCGTTAAAAATTATCCATCATGCGTTTTTCAGACAGGCAAATAGACGGTGGTGGTGGTTGACGTTTGTCAAAGTGGTATATATACAGTATGTCAAGAAAGTGTTTTTACATCGCAAAAAAGTACCTTCTGATACAGTTTTTTGGAAAAACAAAATGATAGCATACAGATCGAATGAAACACTACAAACAATATTCAGACGAAAGAAAGCGACAACAGACAAACAAAAACAAAACGATGTTGTATACGAAATTATTTGTATTGGAAACGAGAGCGAAGAGTGCGGGAAGGTGTATGTGGGCACAATAAAGAGAATGCTCAGTGTCAGACTAAACGAACATCAAGCTGACATAAACAAAGGCACGGAAAAAACAGCACTCTCACAACATACAAAAGAGAGAAGACACACAGCTGATTTAAAAAACGTCAAAATACTTGACAGGGAGAAAAAGGCAAATAAGAGGTACACACTAGAAAGCTTAAGAATACAACAAAGAATTGACAGATCAATAAATACAAAGGAGGATAAAGATAATACAAAGCTTCAATACTCTGTTGCAATTAGTTAACGTAGTTTTTGGTGATATTAGCATAAGTTTTAGATGTGAAATTTTCAATTATTCATTGTTATTTATTATATTAATTAATGTGTTGTGAAGTCCCGGTTTTTAATTTTAATGAATAATGACGAAATAAAATTAAATGTAAGTTAAAACAAGTGCAATATTAAGGTGTACATTTTGCATAAAAAATATCTATTTTACCAACAGAATTCGCAAATAGAAACATCACTCCTGATGAAGTTGGAAATAAACCAACGAAACGTTGAGTGCAACATGATATAAATTAGTTTTATTTATATTAAAAAAAAGCATCTGACCAAAAAAGCCCGACAACAACATTACCACAAAAAAGAAATCAACATTGGTCACAAACAACAATACAAAATTTTGTATTATTTAGCCAAAAAAACAACTAATATTAATTTTCTCACAAAAGTTAGTGTCAAGAAAGTCTTTACCCTTTTTTGGAGCGCATATACTCCGATATGGAGCACATTTATGACAAATTTCTTACTCTGTTCTTTTGTCTAACTTGTCGACTAAATAATGCAATTTAAAAAATTCAAATAAAATAAAAATTAAAAGTAGTTTTTTACCCTGAAAAAATCGAATGTCAAATCTCTCTGTACGTCGTCTATTTTAAGGCAGTTGATATAATCT
The DNA here is from genome assembly GCA_963930755.1 of Eudasyphora cyanicolor. Classification (NCBI taxonomy): domain Eukaryota; kingdom Metazoa; phylum Arthropoda; class Insecta; order Diptera; family Muscidae; genus Eudasyphora; species Eudasyphora cyanicolor. The sequence continues at coordinate 37,525,013 of OZ005735.1, read as the reverse complement.
GTCATATAGAATTATGGTCACCTTTTTAATTTATTTCATACCGTAAAATCAGATTAACAGCCTGTTCAGCTAAATGTAACAAAACGCAGAAGTGCGATAGCTACCCAAGCAATAATTTTCTTATTCTCACCCAAGCGATCATGTTTTTAATTTGGTTCATTGTCACTTATCGTTCGGGTAAGAAAGCTCTTTTCTTCATCGTCTTCCTGTCAAATACCAGTATTACCTACATGTTGTTATTTACATTTCTTAAAGCTTTTTCCACACGAAAATATCAGAATGGGGGCAACCCTTTCCAACAGCTGTAAAAGTAATCAAGAAACCGAAAATAAATACAATTGTTTGCTTGATTGATCATATATGTATATATAGGGGCTATATCTAAATCGGAAACATTCTGTACCCATTTCAGTAAGTCATAGGTGAAAGTTATTGCTAAATTTGATAGTGATCTGAGCATAATTGTGACCTGTATTTGGTAACAAGAATACATTTACAAACAGACGGACGGACAAAACCAAACCAATTCAGAAAGAGATTCTAGGTCGATAGGTATAATTAACGATTGTTTGGGTCACCTAATTTAAGGTATTATGATACAATTTAAAAAGCAACAGTGTAGTTGTAGGATTTCAATATATTTTATACACACTAATAAACAGAGGCTTTTTGAAATTATGGTGGATACATGAGCTAAAGATACATGTTAATGTTGTTTGGTTCATTTATCCATTATTTATTAATTTTTCCAACAATTTTCACTTTTTCTTTCAAAAGGACGGCAAACATAACCGACGCGAATAAATTTTTCTGATCGTCTGATTTGACATTTCATTTCGTTCGTTGTTGTTTTATAAGAACTAAAATGTTGGCGATAATTGAAAGCTTCTTTGTTTATATCCAAAACAGTGTGTGCAAAAACCAAAAATTTCATTCGCTTGCCATTTGACGTGCGAAGTGGCAAAAAAGAAGTTACAAAAACAGGCCCTAAGATTAGCCAACGGAAAAGGGATCTGCTGCAATTTGATTTGGAGGTACATACACGCGCATTTCCAATCAAACGATTTAAAACTGAAATTATGATGCCAATAAAACAATAAAAAAAAGTTTGGTAAATATAAAGCTATTATTTAAAAACTCAAATATTTTAAATAACATAAAATGTATTCTTTGTCACTCTGTCCGAATTCATTTTTACGATGTTACGATTATGTTACCACACCAGCCGTTATAAACATTTCAGAGGCATTTGCAGTGAGTATGTCGCATTTGCAAATATACGGCCTGTTTCTGTATTTCTAACGAAAGTCTCTGGCGAACGAAAACCAGTCACTCACATTCGTCAGGAATTTGGTTTCTCTAAGATTCGTTCGTTTCAATTCAATTCATGTTTATTAATTCGAAAAATCCTTATTACAATGGGTAAATACGCTTATAGCCAAAAATTTTTCATTAATACGAGATAACTTACACACATTAGGTATCTTACAAGTTACAATATTTAGTTTCTTAAAATTATGTATTTCTACATTTCACTTATAATAGTTACAATGCTTTGTCGATATATTTAATATTTTCCCAAAAAATCGAATTACAAAAAGGGAAAGATTCGTTCGTTCGCCTGGCCTTACGTCAATGACGTTAGCAATTTACCAATTGGAAAGTAATGTAATTGCCAGATCAATAATTTCACAACTTCCGGTTTAAAAAAGCACACATTTTTGTATGGTCGACGTTAGAAAATACACATCTGAACAGTAGCCAAAAAATCAACCCTGGGTGGGTCAGCTGAGCTGAATCAAGATTATCATTTCATTCTCTCTCACGTCTCTCTTAGTCCCGATTTACACTGGCTGAATGTTCAGCAGATTATCGGCGTTTTGTTGGAGAGAGAGGCAGTCAGCAAGAGGAGGGAGAAAACTCTGCGTGAACGTTTTGAGTTCTTCGTGTGAGTTCAAAAGAGAATTTAATGATAAGCTGCTGAAAAAACTTGCCTAGTTGTAAATCTTAGTCCGAAGTTACACTAGGCAAGTTTTTCAGCAGCTTATCATCAAATTCTCTATTGAACTTGCACGAAGAACTCAAAACGTTCAGGGAGAGTTTTTCCTCCCTCTTGCCGACTGCCCCTCTCTCCAACAAAACGCCGATAATCTGCTGAACATTCTCTCTATTCTCTTGCAAAATGCCAAACAAATTCAATATTAAGACATGAAAAAGTAAATGAAACAGAATGGACAAGTAAAATTATAAAACAAATACGAAATAACTATATACAGTCTGACGGAGGCGACTATAAGATACCCTACACAACTTTATGCGAGCAGAATAAGCAAACATATAATGATTCTAACAGCCTGTTTCTCTATGTCGAACGAAAGCGATGCGAACGAAAAACAGCTGATTTTAGACCTGCAATGTTTTACCTAACATTCTCTACGTAATTTCTTAACGATCGGATGTTGAAGAAAGTTTCAAAGCACTTTACTATCGAATCGAAAGGAGCATATATATATATATATATATGGGGGTTATATATAAATCTGAATCGATTTTTTTCAAACTTGTTAAAGTTTGTTTCTGTAACAAGAAACTTTTTTTTCCAAATTTCATAATTATTTGATGTTAAATAAAGTTTTTATAGCGCTTCGATGCAAAATCGGAAGGAATATACATATATGTGGATATATATATATAGATCTGAACCGATTTTCTTCAAATTTTACAATATTCGTTACTGTATAATGAACTCCTCTCTGCTTAAGTTCATGAGGATCGAATGTTAATTAAGTGTCTATAAGTAGCACATTGATAGCAAGTCGGGAGAAACGTTTTTATGGGGGACTTTATCTAATTCAGAGCCAATTTTGTTCAAAATTTACAATGTTCATTCCTTGTTAACTAAACTCTTTTGTGTCAAATCTAATAATGATCAGACGTATAATACTACTTCTAAATCAGAACCGATTTTATCCAAATTCAATACCGTTCGTCATGGATGCGAAAAAGTTGTCCGTGGATTTTGTCCAGAATTGCGACCTGTACTTTGATGGCAGCTTTTAGATGGAATCAGCTGGGGATTCCGAGTCTATCCGTATACTTTAAATAATACCTTACAATAACAATTTTTGGATATGTTTTTCGTAAAATAAAAAATGAAAGATTTCAAACGATTTGGGTAGACATTTTAAACGATTTTGGTAGAAAAAAAATTATTGGAGTGGCAACACTGCAGCTGAGCTGAATCAAGACTCTCATTTCATTCTTTTTCACGTCTCTCTTATTATGCACTGATGATTTTTTCCATCTTAACGAACTGCACATGCTGCCTTCTTTATGCTTAAATAGGTATACAATTTTATTATTATTTAATTGTTTTTGCCGTAATTATATTAATATCTACTTATTTTTGGTTTTAATAACGCTTTTTTGTCATTGTTCCTATCAGTCGACAAATAAAATAAAGTAACTCGATCTGACATTTGTGTTCGTCCAGATGACAGCAAAAAGAGATATGGAAACCAAAATTTACACTGAAATGCTTTCGTTTTCGTACGAGTTCATTACCGTGCGACTTGTCGTTGTGATGGTAGTTACTGAAACCCAAATCAGCTGTTTGTCTTCTGGCATGCGAACGAAAGCGAATTTCTAAGTTACTGAAACAGGCTGGTAGAGTCAGCCTAAAAATCTTCTCACTCACAAACGTATAACAAATTGACCTTTCCCCCATCTTGTGGAAAAGATGTGTAAATTCTGTACGTTGTTTATAATCCCTACGGCAACGTTACGTTTACGCATGACTAATCAATCCGTAATTTTGGCACTAAAAGGAGCAGGATCCGAGCGCGTTGTTAGAAAAGTACCGAAAAAGTACTAATGTACTCCCCATTCCATCCCTGGCAAAGAAAAATGTAAACAAAGCAGACCAACGACAATCTGACAAGTACTAAGAGGTGTAATAACCAACGAGAAGAAAATACGCAAAAATGTGAAAATTTCTGTAAATTCAGAATATAATGGTGAAAATAAAATGTGAAAATTGCATAAAATCGCAAAAATTGTCTAAAACAACAAAAGATTTAATGAAAACAACGAAAATAAAGAAAAAAGCAAATTGGTAGTACATAGAAGGAAAAAAGAAAGAGAGAAAAAAATAAAAACAGACGTCGCAGTTTTTTTTTGTAACCTTTGTTGTAACTCTGCTGCCTCAGAAAGCAGTTTAGTCTTTAAGGTGTGTGTGAGTGAGTGCGCGGTGTCCGTCGCTCTATTGTGTGTGCGTGCGTGTGTTTAGTGGTGTCGTCTCGGATTCCATTGCAGCAGCAGCAGTTTAGATTTGGCTGGCTAAGTGCAGTTAGCCTGTTCCTACAAATACCACCCATTTCCTAAAACGTAATGGGTGCGAAGGAGTCAAAACAGACCTGCATTAATTATGAGGATGCAGTCAAACGAGGTTAGTATTTTGAAGAGAAAAAAGAAAAACAAAAGGTTCTAATTTACAAATAATTCCAATTGGAATTATTGGTGGTAACTATTTGGGTTATGGCCTGGGTGGGAGTTGCGTTTTTCTGTCATCCATCGTCTCCCCATTTTTTATATTTACATATGTATGTATGTGTGTGTATTTGTGTTGCTTATTTTTTTAAGAGAGTGGTCGGTGGGCGAGAGGCAAGTGAAAAGATGGTCAATGAAATGGGCTATTTTGCCTTATGAAAAAGAAAGAGTTCTTTTTATCGTTTGTTGTTGTTTTCTTTTTGCCTTCGAGTTTTTTTTGTGCTATATTTTCGTAATCTTCATTTTTTTCTTAGATTACCGTCATAGATTTTTAGTTAAATTTTATTTTTGCTATTATAAAAATTGGGAAAATATATTTGTTGTGCTTAAGTGCAAGTAATTTGGGAATTGCTGGAGGGGGGGTTTTAAAACCCCCAACACCCATTCAGACGGGCGTATCTTGCCATATTGCGTGACGTCACAAAAGAAATGCATTTGATGTCTATTATTGGTAGAAGATTATTTTCTAATAAACAATTATTAGTAATATGTATAAAAACGCCTGAATCTCTGTTGATTTATGCAAAACACAGTTACTTCTCAGCTCTGTATAAGAAAAAATAGAATTAACTAGTATTGGGGATGACATGTCATGGGTCTTCATCTCTGCTTGTAACTAATAGTAAGGGCAGTTTTATTGCAAATAACATTGGGTCATGTTATAAAAACGTAACGGTAACATAAAGAAAACGTAACGCATTCGTTTGCGTAATTGGGGTCAACATTGAAAAAAGGAAAACTTCAAAAATAAATGAAGTCAGGGCAAGAATAGATAAAGTTAGTCCCGATTTACACTGGCTGAATGTTCAGCAGATTATCGGCGTTTTGTAGGAGATGAGGCAGTCGGCAAGTGGGGGAAAAAACTCTTCCTGAACGTTTTGAGTTATTCGTGCAAGTTCAAAAGAGAATTCGATGATAAGCTGCTGAAAAAACTTGCCTAGTGTGAATTCGGACTTAGAGACACACTCGATGTTGCCAGCTCTCATAGAGCAATCGAGTCTCTAGTGCGACCATGGGCCCAAGTGTCCCCTGTTCAGGTCCAACCTGTTTGGTACTCAAAGTTATCGATAATACGAATTTCGGTACCGGACAGATCAGTCCGATTTCCTCGAATGCTCGATAATAATATATCCAGACCTGGTGTCCCCAATGCGCAACAGGAACACAGCTGGTGCTCAATGCTTTCAACATCCCATCAGAATGAAAACAAACGTAGGCAGTAGGCCTGCCTTGACAATCACAAAGATTTCGGCCGAAATACTCTGCATTCCTTAAGTAGGCAAAGATAAACTACCAGACCAGGAGCACTACAAAAAATTCAGCTTCCTGTAACATCTTTCATCTTGGAGCCATCGGTGAATACATTAATATTGAAAACCCTAACCTGTCCTCTCTGCCATTTTGTCAAGGTAGGAATTCAGGGGTGGACGCTTTTTTTCACTGACCATTATTAGGGGTAGGGTTGCCAGCTGTTGAACGTAAAATTACTAGACACTCACCAATAATATCCTGAATTTACAAAAAAATCCTGAACAAAAAATTTTAATTAAGTAGTAATATTGGATTTATTTTAAAAAAATACATATAAACGGAACAAAATGATTATAAACTTATATATCTAAATGTGAAGTTATTTTCTTGGAGGTGTTCGCTCATGAATCTAGAAACTCATCTCTGTCAAATTTAATAATGATGAAATAGAAAAAAGACAGAGTACTTAAATACAAAATCTGAACCTACTTTGTTTAATAATGCCTAAGTTTGTTTTTGCACCAAGCAACACCCCTCTGCCGAATATCATAATGATCGGATGGAAAATACAGCTTCTCTAGCACTTTGATACAAATTCGGAGAGCGGCTATATCTTGGTTGTGTTAATTTCTATATCAAGAACTCCTCTACGCCAGATTCGCAATGATAGTATGTAAAAGAATGCTTATATGGTGGGGTTTGAGACCAAACCGGAAGGACTATATAAATCCTCGATTTTCTTACATTTGACAGACATTGCATGAATATAAAAAGGAAATTATAACCCATAAGTTCCGAAGTTCAATTGGGATCGTCTTGAAGAAAAAGAAAGGTATGACTTTATGTACTGCAATCTGGGCTTCGATTACATGAAAAGCATTGCCAAATCGACTCGGATAGTGATTCTAAGTCGATCGATATAATAAACATTCAAACAACGTAAACTTTGTAAAAATCGGTTCTGCCGTTCAAAAGCAATTACAATTTTCGTAAAACATAAAAATGCATTTTTTTTAAATTTCATAAAAGGCTGGAATTTTTTTTTAATAAATGATGGCGATTTTTTATTTTTCAATTTACACACTTTTTATAAAGTTTTTAGGCAAAAATTAATTTCATAGGTTAATATAAACAATTCTGAGCGCCCCGGTATGTGAGTTGGTAGCGTGCTCGCCTATGAGTTTGGGGATCGTGGGTTCGATTTCCATCACAGGCTCTGGTCTGTCGCTGCAAACTTTAGCCACATGGTCTTTGTAACCCGACTTTTCCTTGGACCGTACAGTTAGAATATAAATTTACTTTGTATTGCAATTCATATAAATAAATAAATAATAAACTTTGGGTTTGCCGCTCTCCACCTGCCATATATTTCCCATATTTGTGTTTTTTGATACGGATTTTTCCACTCATTCTTCTTTATTTATTAGCAAAAGGTCTTCGAATTGTTTACAATTTGCAATTAATAGTTTGACATTACGTCGGCTCAATGCTATTTTGTTCCATACGCCATTTTGTATGATCGGAGAAAAACGCAATTTATTGTTTGAGTAAAAACGGGACTGAAGAGTTACACACTTTTTATTTCATAGGGTTCCCAACAGTGTTTGTATGATTCTCATGCATTTCTATGCCTTACATCCAAAAATAAGCAAGTTATAACAATTTTTGTACATGGCATTTTGGTCCATATCCACTTTTATTTTAATATTTTTTAGTATTTAGTATTACATGGACCACAAAAAGGGTCGGTATGGAAGGACACTAATTTACATATTGTGATCGGAAGAACTAGGCGAGATAGGAATAAAATGATTGCAGATTCTGAAAGAGCATGCTTGGAACCCATATTATCAACTCCTAACTCAAAAAACACAAAAATGGCGTATGGACCAAAATAGCATTAAGCCGACGATTAGTACAAATGTCCACCAAACATTTATTGTGAAATAATTTATTTAATTTATATTTTATTGTAGTATATTTGGATTAGTTAGCACTTAAATATTTCCTGAACAAATACATTTTTTCCTGAAAACTGTACAATTCAGAAGAATTCAGGGCATCTGACAACCCTAATTAGGGGTGATTTGCAACTTCAGATCAGCTGTTTTCGTCTTTCAACATTGTTTTTCATCTTTAAACATTGAATTATAGACCGATGGTCTTTTCGTATAGAAAAGTCATCAACGATGATCTTTTCGTATAGAAAAGTCATCAACGATGATCTTTTCGTATAGAAAAGTCATCAACGATGATCTTTTCGTATAGAAAAGTCATCAACGATGATCTTTTCGTATAGAAAAGTCATCAACGATGATCTTTTCGTATAGAAAAGTCATCAACGATGATCTTTTCGTATAGAAAAGTCATCAACGATGATCTTTTCGTATAGAAAAGTCATCAACGATGATCTTTTCGTATAGAAAAGTCATCAACGATGATCTTTTCGTATAGAAAAGTCATCAACGATGATCTTTTCGTATAGAAAAGTCATCAACGATGATCTTTTCGTATAGAAAAGTCATCAACGATGATCTTTTCGTATAGAAAAGTCATCAACGATGATCTTTTCGTATAGAAAAGTCATCAACGATGATCTTTTCGTATAGAAAAGTCATCAACGATGATCTTTTCGTATAGAAGAGTCATCAACGATGATCTTTTCGTATAGAAAAGTCATCAACGATGATCTTTTCGTATAGAAAAGTCATCAACGATGATATAGATATGTATAGAAAAGTCATCAACGATGATCTTTTCGTATAGAAAAGTCATCAACGATGATCTTTTCGTATAGAAAAGTCATCAACGATGATCTTTTCGTATAGAAATGTCATCAACGATGATCTTTTCGTATAGAAATGTCATCAACGATGATCTTTTCGTATAGAAATGTCATCAACGATAATCTATTCGTATAGAAAAGTCATCAACGATGATCTTTCGATATTTCGTGTAACTGGTCGGATGTTAGTTTTTTTAAATAATTTTTTGTGGATGACATCCTTATAATACCCTCTACCAAAGGATGGGTGTATATTAATTTTTCACTCCGTTTGTAACACCTCTAAATATTGATCTTATTATTGTACACATGCGATACATGGCGGATGGTACATACGAGTCGGCATGGCCGAACTTAATTCGTCTTTACTTGTTTTAAATTCAATGCATCACCATTACTACTACTTTTAAAATTAATGTCAAAATACTAAATGTACCTGCGTTGCAAATTGGAGTTTTAATAAAAATTACAGCATATTATCCATAAGAATATTTTGCTGCTGATTTTAGGGAATAAGTTTATTCAATACACAAATTTTATTTTTGTTGTTGCATAGTACAATTATGGAGCACTCTCTTTTTTAAACATCCGCTGACTTTGCGGTTTAATTTGGAATTAATTTGTATATAAAACATACTAGTAGATTCCAATATTTGCGGATGACTCACTCCCAGAGGAAATGGCTCACTACAGATGCATTGGCAAAAAATTGCTAAGAAACTTTGCTCATATAATTTTTTTTGAAAATTTTACAGGAGAAGCAAAAAACGAAATGAAATGAAAAATTTTCTTGTTAGAAAAACTGGATTTTCAGGATAATATCTAAACATAATGGTGCATATATAAATAATTATGAAAATTGCGTGAAATAGGTATTTTTAACGATGAAAAAGAAATAATTTTTTTTTATGCCCTTTGGAATTTCGTTAATAAATTCGCTATTTTTGATAGTAGGTCGCTAAAAATTTGTCAGGATGTGTATTCTGATGCAGTGTACTGAAATCCTTTAAAAATTTAATTTCCATTTTTCTTGTTGTTATGCCCTTTTTCTTTTCTGATGACGGTATGTCTTATGATAAATACAAATTTTTCCATCATTATTTTTAAAATTTATGTTTAAAGATTGACAACCGAGAGCTTTAAAAACCACCACCAGAAAGCTTGAACCATTTTGGTCAATCTTCAAACTTTTTCTAGGTTCAGAGAAAATATTAACATGTGTAAAATTCGAAGTCACTCCCTTATTCTTTTGAAAGCTATAGACAGATAAACGGACGGACGGACATAGCTCACATAAATTAGAAGTCTTACAATTGATGTTTAATAGAAATCCTTAGCATTTTAGGTCACTCCTTCGGGGGCTACACGCTTAGCCCATAGCAAATTATATCCATCTATATATGTATGTATGTACCTTCCTCCTGAAGTGAGGAAATAACAATGCATATGGAAAGTTTAGTCAAATAGGAAATGTTTATGTATGTATGTATATCTTTCACGCAAAATGTATCCCGCATATTAAAAATCAGCGGATAATTTCTAACAATAATGCATGTGGGTTGTATTTTATTTCAAAGCTCTAAAAAAATATTCCTTTTATCTGACAAATAAAACCTAGATAGCGCAAAAAAAAACCTCTTTAAAATGTGAGACCAATGCGTTCTATTTTATAATTTATTAAAATGAATTTCTATACACATACGATAAGTTTAATAAAAAAATAATGTTTTGCAATAGGTATTTTCATTATCAATTGATTGTTTTTTTCTCGATTTTTATAGTTTACCTCATTGAGGCCACAAATTTCAAACGATTGGGAAGACATTTAATTTAATTGTAGCTAGAAGCATTTACGCCAACAATGACTACCATAGGTCGGTCCATGATTTGATATAGCCCCCTTCCAAAGGTCCCACCAGAGTTGACCTATTGTCGCTTTGGAAACCACAATTATCAACCGATTGGACTGAAATTTACCAATTTGTATTTAATTTTACCTAGATCAATTCACATGATTAATGGACCACATTTTTATAAAGCCCTATACGATGGGTACCCACGAACTGCATTCGCGAAGCCTTCAAAAATATAATAAGCAGCCGTTTGGGCTGAAATGTGGAAATTTTGGTTTAATTTTACCTAGAACCATTCACATGAGTAATGGTCCACATTTTTATATAGTCCCCATACGATGTGCATAAATGATTTGAATTTTTTAAGCCGTAGAAAATGTAATTAGCAGCTTTTTGAGCTCACATATGGTATTTTGGTTCAATTGTATACTGAACCATTCACAGGAGTTATGGAACACTTTGGTCCGAATTTGTATATATCCCCCCAACAACGGTCCCACCCGGTGTGACTTCTTGGTGCCAAGGAAGCGGCAAATAACTATCGATAAGGCTGAAATGTTGTAATTTGCGTTAAATTTTATTCTGAACTATTCTCACTAGTAATGGACCTCATTGGTCCACATTTTGATATAGACTCCATACAAAGGTCCCACCCGATATGACTTCTTGTCATTTGCGTTTTTATTTTACCCAGAACCAATCACACGAGTTAGTTAGAGCCCTAAGCTAAATTATGTTCAAAACCATTCACACTAGTAATTGACCTCGTTGGTCCATATTTTGGCATTTAGATTTAGGTACAGAGTGGCAGCCTGTATGACGGGCTTACTTAGACTATTTAGCCCACAGTGCTACAACTGGGACATAGGCAGCATACATTTTTCTAGTCCCTCTCGTTAAACCAATTTGATTCCCTCAGGAAGCTCAAAAGTTGGAGGATTTCCCTCAGTAAGCTCAAAAGTTGGAGGAGCTCAAAAGTTTTGTGACAGATACGTTAAGCCAGACATCTGGATTCTATAACGATTGCAGGATGTTTGTAGTTTAGGTAGGGCCACATTAGCCTGTAATGTATACAGTTCCTGTCTAGTCACCACCTATAACACTATGCAACAAGAAAATTTATTTTTGTGTCCGAGACCAAAAACATTTTTTTGTATAGATTGAGGCATACTAACGGGTTTTCCAACAAGAGGTGTTATTTTGAATCACCCGGTATTTCGGTAGCTGTCACTTTTCAAGCTTTTATTCTTTGACATTTGACAAGTAGAAACTACGCCATTACTAGAAATGCAACGATACACGATTCAACAACGCATTGAAATTATTAAAATTCACTACAAAAATGGTGAAAATCTTGCAGTCACAGTTCGCAAAACTAAAGCATTTTTGGGTCGTCGTGAAGCACCTTGTCGGACGGCAATACAGAAATTGGTGGAAAAATTCGAGCTGTTGGGACAAGTTAGTGATGTGAAGAATAAAACCCGTGCACGTCGCTCAAAAACAACTGAGAATATTGCTGCTGTAACCCAAAGTGTTGAAGAATACCCAGGTTTGTCCTTTCCTCGTCGTTCTTTGGAATTGGGCATTCCACAAACGTCATTACTCCGTATCTTGCATAAAGACTTGGGTCTTAAGGCTTATAAAGTTCAGTTAACACAAGAACTCAAGCCGGCCGATCATCAACAACGTCGTGTCTTTGCTGATTGGGTCCTTGAAATGCATAAAAATGATCCGGAATTCCATCGAAAAATCATCGTGACTGATGAGGCCCATTTTAACCTCGGTGGCTACGTCAACAAGCAAAATTGTCGCATCTGGGTTTTGGAAAACCCAAGAGTTATTGTTGAGAAACCTCTCCATCCTCAACGTGTGACTGTTTGGTGCGGTTTATGTTCCGGCAGGGTCATTGGACCTTATGAGGTTGGATCAACAGTTACGGTGAATGGATTGCGCTATCGAGAGATGATAAATGATTTTTTATGGTCGGAGTTGGATGGTTGGTGATCTGGACAACATTTACTTTCAACAGGACGGCGCTACGTGCGTAAAGTTTCCGGATCGTGTTATCTCTTGAAGAGGTGATCACAATTGGCCACCAAGATCTTGGGATTTAACACCTTGCGACTTCTTCCTTTGGGGCCACGTGAAAGATAAGGTCTACGCCAACAGCCCAGCGTCGATTCAAGACCTCAAAGATAGAATTCGTGAGGCTATCAAGGACATAGGGCAGCCACTTTGCGATTTGGTTATGGAAAATTTCATGAAAAGGATATGGTCCTGTAAGCGTGGTCGTGGTGACCATTTGGCTGATGTTGTTTTTCAAAAAAAAACAAAAAATAAAAAAAAATCGCAAAAAATTGTTGTTCCATTTTTTTTAAGCTTGCATCCTAACAAAGAAAACAGTGTCTATTTGAAAAAATCTATGGATAAGTGTATAAATTATGACCCATATTGTAAAAATAGGGAAATTAAAAAAAAATAATTTTTCATATTTTTTATTTTGGCAATTTTGTTTAGGAGCTACCAAAATGAATGGACTGGAATCAAAGTTATAAGCCGTTAACTTTTTGTGCAAAATGGTCCATTTGTATGGGAGGTAACAAAAGGGGCGTGGCAACTACGCCCATTTTTATGGGACTGTATGTACTATAAAAGCATTTCACTACCCAACATTTCAAGTGTTTGTAAGTGCCGTAATCTTTGTTATAAGCCGTTAATATTTTGTGCAAAATGGTCCATTTGGGTGGGAGGTACCAAAAGAGGCGTAGCAATAGCGCCCATTTTTTACAGGACGGTATGTACTATAAAAGCATTACACTACCCAACATTTCAAGTGCTTGTATGTGCAGGAATCTAAGTTATAAGCCGTTAATTTTTTGTGCAAATTGGTCCATTTGGATGGGAGGTACCAAAAGCGGCGTGGCAACTTCGCCCATTTTTCTCATGATGCTTGCAACCAAGCAACTAATACTATGTGTGGAATTTTGAAAGAGTCTGAGTAGTAGTATAGAAGTTATGAGATAATCAATATTTCACTAAATTTTGACCCTTCGTGGGGGAGGTACTCGAAGTAGTGGACCAACATTGTCCATATTTGACCTTAGTCTGAGAAAGAAAAAAACTCAGTCACTCCATCGATGTGTTACACTTTTAGTTGGCAGCATTTGATACTCTTATATACCCTTGTTCTCAATAGGCAAGATATAAAAACCGGATTTTGTTGAAATTCTCTTATTTCTAACAAAAATTGCTATAATTTCTACATTTATCCATAGTTTTTTTTCAAATAGGCATTGTTTTCTTCGGTAGGATGCTTATAAATGCGAATCCAGAGATTTTTCCTGGTAGGACATTGAATGCTATCCATGATTCTGTCCGACCGAGTTTTCATGCTCGACTCAATATATTAAGTGTAGCGCCACCAAGTGTGCTATTAGACTCCGCGAGTCACTTATGTGGCGTAACTTAGACTGCGGGCATTCAAAGATCCTTAATGAGGCATCTAACAGGCCTAGGCTGAGGGTTCTAACAGGACAAACTGATTATTTAACACCTGTTCTGAATTTCTCCACAAGGTTAGACACGACGATCCCTTCTAGATGAGATTGGCTGGATGGTGATCTACCCTTGCGTAGTCAAGCGATTTACACAGATGGACAAAGATGGATGTGGGAACGGGGGCTGGAATCTTTAGTGAATCTCTTAGCATTGGCAGATCTTTTAAGTTGCCAGACACCTGCAGTGTCTTTCAGGCGGAGGTTTTTGCCATCCTGGTTACCTTGCGTTTAATTAACGAGGGTTTTTCCAGGCAGGTTGAAAACATAACTATCTATGATGATAGTCAAGCTGCTCTGAAGGCACTGAACTCCAACGTCATTAAATCCAAGTTAGTGAATGATTGCATATTAGAAATGCAAAAATTAACAGTTAACGTCAAGCTCTACTGGGTTCCAGGACACTGTGACATCAACGGAAGCGTGAAGGCTCAAGAGCTCGCACGGAATGGGTCGGCGATGGAAATCACTAGTGCGGTGTCATCACTGTATCCACCAATGTGTGAGTTCTTCGGCATGATAGATCGCTTCTACAGGAATTAAGTTAACCAGAATTGGTTAGCCAGACCGGACTGTAAAATCTCTAGGTCTCTTTGGCCTCTTATGTCACAATCCAGAACAACGGACTTGCTGAACCTCACAAAGAGGGATTTACGCCTGTTAGAGGGCGTTTTCACAGGCCCCTGTAACGTTGGAGCATTTACATCAAAGTGGCAACGGGACACCGAGGACTACTGTCGTCTCTGTACAGACGAAACGATCGAGCACCTTCTTTTTTGCCAATGTCATTTTCTTTCTACCTAGGTGACTTTACGATCGAAGATCTCGAAGCTCTGTCATCGCATAAAATCATCAGTATCCTCAATTATATTAGATGCCTGAAGTGGCTGGGGACAACCGCTCATCCATCTGCCTAAACAGCATTGTCTATTGCAAGAACTTTTCTGCCCTCTCCTTTTTTAATTTAACATTTCTTTTTTCCGCTCTTCTCACTCCTTATTGGGGACTCCCTCTCGTTTTTTAATCTATTATTTTTTCTACTGTTTCTCCAAATCTTTAATTCTTTATAGGACTAACTCAATGGACCTTTCGGTCTCCGAATGGAGTAGTGCACGCCAAACTACGTGCACTAGTGCACTACGCGTCATTTAACCTAACCTATGCTCGACTCCTTGGCTAGAGATTTTTCATAAAATGTCTTTAATTTCCAAATCAAATAACAAATCGAGTGCAATTAGTTGTGGCATACATTCTGAATAAAAAAAATAAAATTTTATGAATCTTTCCGGCTTTCTAATGGTATTGTTTGTTGTTACGTCATTTTGAATTTCACTCATAAACTGGTCAAAACTAGATATTGAACTCTAAAATTTTTTAGGAAATTGTAGTTTAGTCTAATGGACTATAATCAATCAAAAAAATCATTTTTATTTTTTTGATGTTACGTCATTTTGGATTTCAGATGACGATATAAAGGGTGGTTAAATTGAACGCGTAAAGTTTTTTAAGCATTTTACGAAAATCACTTCGTGATGTTTTTTTGGTCAGCATAATCAACCAAATGTGTCCACAATCGGGAGAATTGTGCGCAAATTTGAGCAAACCGGGTCTGTAGGAGATGTGAAAACACCTGTGCATGCTCGCCCAGTGCGTTTGGTGCGGCTTATGGGCTGGCGACGTCATTGGGCCATACTTCTTCCAAATGGGGCCGGTCAGGCAGTTACTGTGAATGGTGTTCGCTATCGTACGATGATAACGAACTTTTTATGGCCCGAATTGGAAGATATGGATGTGGACAATATGTGGTTTCACCAGGACGGTTCAACTTGCCACACAGCTAACGAAACAATAGCTCTTTTGCGCAACAAATTCAATGGCCGTGTTATCTCACGTCGTGGCGATGTCAATTGGCCGCGAAGATCATGTGATTTGACACCGTTGGACTTTCTTTGGGGTTATTTGAAAGAAAAGGTGTACGTCGATAAGCCAGCAACAATTCAAGAGCTAAAGGATGAGATAATTCGGCACATTAACGGCATAGAACCTCAATTATGCCTCAGCGTCATCGAAAATTTGGACCATCGGATGGAGGTGTGCCTCCGAGGTCGCGGCGGCCATTTGGCCGATATTTTGTTCCATACATAATTGAACCATACCAATATTATCATAATAAAAAGAAATTACAATAATTTCCTAAACAATTTGTGTTTTATTCAAAATTAACATCGGCCCTTAAAATTTAACCACCCTTTATTACATTAAATAATAAAATAATATCCTATAACAACATCCTAAACCAAGATGTTGTTTTAGGAGATAAAGTAATTCGGAATACGAACTTGTAGAGTTATACACAGTTAGTTTATTTGTTTTAATAATATTTAATTTACTTTATTATTATTGTATGTAAATATTTTGAATGATTTATTATTTTCAATTATTTTGACATAAGCTTTTTTAATACTCATGTGTACGTGGATTTAATACATTATTGTGGTTTTAATCGGCTTCAGATATTTTGAAATAATTGAGTAAATAAATAAATAATTTCTGCTTATAAAACAAATTCGCAAATATCTTAAATATTGATTGATATATAAATCTGCCAAAGCTTGAGAAAAAAGATAGTAAAATATGTCTTAAGTTTTTTTATGATTTCATATGTAATTCTCTTTTTAGATTTTTTTGTATGGTCTTATATAAATGAAAATAATAAAAAACATATTTATTATAAAAATATGTTCTATCAAAAAATTGCGTTTTTAGTATAAATGTAATATTACAATAGGTAAGCAATTTTTAATACTCATAACCGGATTAACAAAATAGCATTTGAACTTATAGTATTATACTGTAGGAATCACCATTAATTTACTTAGGGAATAATTGAATTAACTAGATTATTATTTTTATTTACTTATTCAATTAATTATTTGTTGTTTATTTACTAATTTGTTTATATACATACGTATGTATTTTAGTTTATATATTTATTAACTTATTTATATGTCTATGTACTTTCTTACATATTTATGTACATACTTATTTGGAAATAAGTATATAAATAAGTAAGTATAAGTGTGCATTTACCTTTTATTATTTTTAAATATTTATTTATTATATTTCTAAAAAACATTTATTTGAGAATAGTATGTACAATGGAAATTTAATACAGCTTATTTTGAATGTTAAAATGTGTTAGACATCATATGCAGCACTATGCAACAAGAAAATACTTTTTTTGTTTGGTGGATAATTAGAATAAATGATTTTTTATAATAAAATATCATCAACGAAGACGTTTCTATAAGAAAAGATCATCAACGATGACTTTTCTATAAGAAAAGATCATCAACGATGACTTTTCTATAAGAAAAGATCATCAACGATGACTTTTCTATAAGAAAAGATCATCAACGATGACATTTCTATAAGAAAAGATCATCAACGATGACTTTTCTGTAATAAAAGATGACTTTTCTATAATAAAAGATGACTATTCTATAAGAAAAGATTACTTTTCTATTAGAAAAGATCATCAACGATGACTTTTCTATAAGAAAAGATCATCAACGATGACTTTTCTATAAGAAAAGATCATCAACGATGACTTTTCTATAAGAAAAGATCATCAACGATGACTTTTCTATAAGAAAAGATCATCAACGACGACCTTTCTATAAGAAAAGATCATCAACGATGACTTTGCTATGAGAAAAGATCTTTAAAGATGACTTTTCTATAGAAAAGATCATCAACGATGACTTTTCTATAATAAAAGATGACTTTTCTATAATAAAAGATGACTTTTCTATAAGAAAAGATTACTTTTCTATAAGAAAAGATTACTTTTCGATAAGAAAAGATTACTTTTCTATTAGAAAAGATCATCAACGATGACTTTTCTATAAGAAAAGATCATCAACGATGACTTTTCTATAGAAAAGATTATCAACGATGACTTTTCTGTAAGAGAAGATCATCAACGACGACCCTTCTATAAGAAAAGATCATCAACGATGATTCTTCTATAAGAAAATGTCATCAGCGATGATTTTTCTATAGGACGGGATCTTCACTGATGTCTTTTCTATAAGAAAGGTTCATCACGATAACATTTCTATAGAAAAATCATTAAATATGAATTTTCTATATGAAAGATCTTTTGACTTGACTGACTTTTATATAAGAAAAGATTTTTAAAGATGAATTGCTATAAGAAAATATCTTTAAAGATGACTTCTATAAGAAAAGATCATCAACGATGATCTTTTTTTTTTAAGAAAATATTATCAACGATGACTTTTCTATAGAAAAATATCATCAACGATGTCTTTTCTATAAGAAAAGATCATCAGCGATGTCTTTTCTATAGAAAATATCATCAACTATGTGTTTTCTATAGAAAAGATAATCAACGATGACTTTTCTATATCAACGATGACTTTTCTGTAAGAAAAGATCATCATTTTATATAAGAAGATGTCATCACTGAGTAAGAGAAGATTATCGTTGATGACTTTTCTCTAATTAAGGATCATTGTTGATGATATTTTTATAGGAAAATTTTATCGTTAATGACTTTTCTTTAAGAACTCGTTGTTAAGTTGTCTATAGGAACAAAGGATCGTAGATAATTGATAATTTTTCTATCAGAAAGTAATTGTTTCCACATGACAATTCTGTTTTACTATTCTACCGAGTGAATCCCCCTCTTCATGAACTCTGTTCCGATGTCCATGAAATTTCCACTTTCGCTATCAAAAAAACGGCTGCCACCTAACGAGGCCATAGACAACGAGGCAATAGACACATCAACAATGGTGGCGTTTAAGTGTTTGTTTGCTTTTAAATAAAAAATGAAAATCTTTTAAGTTATGGCAAAAAACAGATTTAGAAACAAAGCAATAAATGAATTAAATTACCAATACATAAGTGTATAAAAAGGTTCTTTAGTTGTAGATAAGATTTCGCGACAATTTGTATAATGAATGATTCATACAATACCTAGTGCTTTAACAATTTCACACATAACATTTTATTTAATTATATTGTTATGTTATTATTTATAAATTAATTTTCCTTATTTTTCTCTTTTCATGCAGTCTCGGAATCTGAGTTAAGACGCCTCAAGGAAGCCTTTAAAAAATCAGCCGGTGTTGGTCGTTTCTATCTAAGCCGTAATGCATTTCAACAGGATGTTTTATTCGAAGGTGTACCAGCCAATGTTACCGATCTTCTGTACACCGCCTGTGGTGGTACAAACAAGGGTATATCATTTAAAGATCTATTGTGTGGTCTAGTTCTGATTACCAAAGGCACAGAAGAAGAGAAAACTAGGTATGTAGTAGAACTATTTTCGAATTTATATTATTGTTCAATTATGATAATGTTTCTTTTTGTTTTATTTTAGATTTCTCTGGAATTTATACTGCAATGACAGTGGCACTTATATTCTAAAATCGGAATTTGCCAAATCCATTAATTTGTTACCCTACGAAAGTGTTTCACTGTTTTCCCAAACAGATCGTATAAATTTCGAGCAATTTCAGGCTTGGCTCTTGAAAAATCGCACCTCAACTGTATTATCCAAATGGCTGTTATCCGATAATTGTATAAGCTTAACATCTGAGTTGGAAACACCGACTTTCTATCAAAGCTTAGCTGGTGTAACACATTTGGAAGAAAAGGTTTGTGTAACTAATATATAAGAACGATCTCCTCAAAAAATAATTTTTACTAATTCATAAGGAACGCTTAACTGAGAATTTCTCAGGAAAATTAATGATATAAATAAATGAAATCATAAATTAAACTGAAGGCCGGGAATGATATTTGTATATATAACAATTCATCTCATTCTCAAAGAACATTTTTCTGTTCCTTAAAATTTATGACAAGGCAAAAGGTCAACGTTTTTTACTTTGTTAGAGTTCTTGAACTTATAACAAAAGGACCACACAATTTAAATCATACGATTTCTTTGTCTGCAAATGGAATAAAGCTTTGTCTTGTTTCAGTCACATTTTAGAAAGGATTCTGTAATATGTAATGATAATAATATGATTTCCCTTGTTTCCAAAGAGATCAAAAACGGCAAGACATATTTTTTTCTCCAAAAAAAGTTCTTATAAGGAAACTTTTCTATAAGAAAACTTCATCGTTGATGACTTTTCTATAAGAAAAGTTCATCGTTGATGACTTTTCTATAAGAAAAGTTCATCGTTGATGACTTTTCTATAAGAAAAGATCATCGTTGATGAATTTTCTATAAGAAAACTTCATCGTTGATGACTTTTCTATAAGAACACTTCATCGTTGATGACTTTTCTATAAGAAAACTTCATCGTTGATGACTTTTCTATAAGAAAACTTCATTGTTGATGACTTTTCTATAAGAAAACTTCATCGTTGATGACTTTTCTATAAGAAAAGTTCATCGTTGATGACTTTTCTATAAGAAAACTTCATCGTTGATGACTTTTCTATAAGAAAACTTCATCGTTGATGACTTTTCTATAAGAAAACTTCATCGTTGATGACTTTTCTATAAGAAAACTTCATCGTTGATGACTTTTCTATAAGAAATGTTTATCGTTGATGACGTTTCTATAAGAAAAGTTCATCGTCTATAAGAAAATTCCAACGTTGATGATTTTTCTATAAGAAAAGTTCAACGTTGATGATTTTTCTTTAAGAAAACTTCATCGTTGATGACTTTTCTATAAGAAAACTTCATCGTTTATGACTTTTCTATAAGAAAAATTCATCGTTGATGACTTTTCTCTAATAAAAGTTCGTTGTTGATGACTTTCCACTTTTCCATCGTTGATGATTTTTTCATAAGAAAAGTTCAACGTTGATGACTTTTGTAAGAAAATATCATCGTTGATAATTTTTTCATAAGAAAAGTTCATCGTTGATGACTTTTTTGTAAGAAAATATCATCACTGATGACTTTGTATAAGAAAAGATCATCTTTATGACTTTTCTATAAGAAAAGATCATCGTTGTTGGCTTTTCTTTGATGACATTTCTGTAAGAAAAGTTCAACTTTGATGACTTTGCTATAAGAAAAGTTGATGACTTTTCTGTAAGAAAATATGATCGTTGATGACTTTTCTTTGAGACCTGATGACTTTTCTCTCACGAAAAACATCGTTAATAAATTTACTTTGATGACTTTTAGAAGAAAATGTTATCATTGATGACTTTTCTGTAAAAAAACATTTTCGCTGATGACATTTCTCTAAAAGAGATCATCATTGATGACTTTGAAGTTTTTTGAAGTTTTTTCTTATAGCAAAATATGATTTCTTTTTTTCTACTTTTTTTATTTTCCCCCTCCTAAGGATATTGTCGATTTGGAAAAAGAATTTTGGCGCTTACAAAACACCTCCCCAAATGGTCAGCTGGATTTACAATACCTGGGACCGCTTCTAAGTCCACCCATACCCAAAAATGCTTTACAGGGTCTTTTCAATGCCTTCGACGAGAATCGTGATGGACACATTGATTTCAAGGAATTGTGTTGTGGTGTCAGTGCGGCCTGTCGTGGACCCGGGGTAGAAAGGACAAGATGTAAGTATATTGGGAAATCATTAGTGATATGTGGTTTTTTAATCTGTTTTTTTCTTTCTTATTTTAAATGCCCTACAGTTTGTTTCAAAATTTTTGATGTGGACAGTGATGGAGTTTTAAATCATACCGAGACTTTGCAAATGCTAAATGTTTTACTGTATGTGGCCAAAGAAAATCGTAATGTTAATGTATACAAAGAGTTAACGAAACAGGAAGCTTTAAAGGATCTTGTCAATTTTACCACCCTAAAAGGGACAGGAGGAGGAGAAAGGAGCAAGGTAAGGAAGGGAGGGAGAGAGAGATAGGAAGAAGATGAGTGCATTAATGGTTTTTCTTTTTTGTTTTTTTCAGGATCCCCAACAGTTGGCGGATTTGAGTATTACTCTAACAGCCGAAGATTTTATGATGTGGAATGTGGAAAGTAGTTTAAAATTGTTGCAGCCCTTTTTGGATTTAATATTTGAGGTGTGTCATATAGTATTTGGTCTATGGCCACAGTGTCGTCATATGGAACATGACATAGGTAAGACATATTTCGATTGCTTTTGTTAAAATGTTTTTTGTTTGTTATTTGATTTGTTGTCGTTTAATTTATTCCAGTTCGTGGCTGGCTGGACCGCGAGGAAAAACGCAAATACAGTGCTGGCCAGTTTTGGTATTTAATATCCCGTGACTGGTGGATGACTTGGCTGCATTATGTTTCAAATTCTTCGGCATCTTGTGAGTATTGTAAAAATTCCACGGCCGGTACTTATCAGCGTACCTCACTTTCTGGCATCGACGAGGCGGTGGTGTGCGATGAAAGCTTCAATACAAATTCTTTGGATTCTGCAGTAGTGGCCTGTGATATAGCTGGAACAGCTGGCGATAATTGTAGCTTGGGTAAGTTAATAATTTAAAGTTTTCTTAGATAACATCGGCTCATTTCGTGCAGGAGTGTCTGTCACTTCTCAAAATAAGGAAATTTCCCTTAAAGGTTATTTAAATGTTCTATATAAAAATAACTATTGCAGAGAATGGTTTGACATAGCTTTTGAAGTACTAAAAATTTATATAGTTATCTTTATCAGGGATAGGTCAAATGCTAGATTAACTGGTGGATATGGAATTGTGGGACAATTTGATATGAAATGTCCCAATAACAAGTAAGAAAGTTTCAGTCGGGTAAACCGACTAAGGTATACCCTCACTTTGTGAGTAATGTAATATTGAATATTACTCGAATTATTCTGTCAATTTGTGTGGGAGGTACCAGAAGGGGTTTATCAAATACACCTATTTTTCGCTGAACATTAGATACTTTAAATGCATTGCACTGTGTCGAATTATAAGCATTTATGTGCACTGGTAAAAACGTTATGAGATATTAAATTGTGGTAAGATTTGGCATTTTGTGGGGGAGGTACAAAAAGGGGTGTGGCGATAACGTCCATTTTTCACAGGGCTATAGGCACTATAAAAACATTACACTGTACAAAATTTCAAGTATTTTTATACACTGGTTTTAATGTTATAAGCTGTTAACTTTTGGTGCAAAAAGGTACCTTTGTGTGGGAGGTACCAAAAGGGGCGTGGCAACAACACCCATTTTTCCCTGGACTGTAGGCAATATAAAAGCATAATACTGTACACAATTTCAAGTATTTTTATACACTGTTATTAATGTTATAAACTGTTGACTTTTTGTGCAAAATGGTGCCTTTGTGTGGGAGGTACCAAAAGGGACGTGGCGACTTCGCCCATTTTTCTCGAGTTGATAGCGACTAATAAGCTAATACTATGTGTGGAATTTCAAAAGATTCGAATAAGTAGTATAGCAGTTATTAAAGAATCAATATTTCACAACATTTTAACCATTTGTGGGGGAGGTACTAGAAGGAGTGGACCAATATGGCCCATCTTCGAACTTAGCCGGAGATAGAAAAAAATATTATCACATACCAAATTTGAGGTCAATCGGTTACTCCTTTCGAGAGTTATCGTGCGCACCAGCCAGCAGACAGACAGACGGACGGACATTGATCATTCGACTTAAAATTACCCAAAACGGATTTCCTCCGAACATACTTGGGGTCTTAGGTCACTTCTTCGACGTGTTACACTTTTTTCCGTAGCAAATGATATATACCCTCGTATAGTGAGGGTATAAAAATGGGAAATTTCATGTAAGGGTTATTTAAATGTTCTATATAAAAATAATTAAAGAACCGAATGGAATGCAATAATTTTGAAAGCTCTTATAATATAGTTGCCTTCCTCTGGAATCAGTCAAATCCTGGATTTGCTTTTGTATATCGAATTATGGGACATTTTCTACGACTCTTGCACGAACAGTGCGCTATAGAGTAAGCTAATTTTAAATCTCTCTCTCTCTCTCTCTTTTGTTTAGGTTCCAGTAGCAGCGGTATTTCTTCCATACGTCAAGTAGGCTCTCGACCCGGACCCATAGACAATACCAGTCTTGTTACCCCCAATCCTTATAAGAATGTTCGAACTCTGACGGGCGAGGGTGGCCATTTGAAACGTGATACACCTCTGGTGCAAAATCACAACTTTGAATTGGTACCCAAGTCTTTGTGGAAAGCTTTAAATCGTTGGTATGGCGATAATTTGCCTTTACCCCGACAAGTCATACAACCGCCTAATTCCAATGAAGTAGAATTGGAATTATATCCACTGAATTTGAGGATCCTGTTGCATCAGATTGTGCCACAACAGCAGATGTCAAACAATTGGGGAGCAATGACAAGTAAGAGTTGTTACTTTTTCTCTCTAATTTTTACTTGAAATTCTAAATTTTTCCTTTTTTCATTTGCTTTCTCTAGGTAGTTATAGTGTTATAGCTTCAGGTGGTGGATTTGCTGCCATCTCCTCTTCCAGCGTTCTGCAGCCTCCTAAACGTTATCTGGCCTACACGGCAGCGTTTAGTCGTTTGGCTACTGTCCAAAAAGTGGGGGTGTTTCTTTGTGAACAGCTTCGTTTGAGAGCTGAAGATATACGTTTGTGGCATATACCTTCGGGTTCCATAGATAACAGTGCCATTCTTTTGGAAGAAGATTTTATGACTCTCAAAGAGCTCCTGATTAAAGATAATGATCAGATTTTATTGGAAATTCGCAATAAAGATCAAACCTGGCCCGAAGAATTGGGTTCGCTGACCTTAACACAATCGGGCGGAGCTTCCGTTAATGATCGTCGTCTTACCCGCAGTTCCATAATGTCGGTACAAGCTGCGGGAGCCACGGGACTACATAATTTGGGAAATACCTGTTTTATGAATGCTTCACTACAGGTGATGTTTAATACTCAACCCTTGGCTCAATATTTTCGCCAAAATATGCATTTATTTGAGCTGAATACTACCAATAAATTGGGTACTCGCGGTCATTTGGCCACACGCTATGGTGAACTCTTGAAAGAGGTCTGGGGGGCGACGACGCGTTCAGTGGCTCCTTTGAAACTGCGGTTTTGTGTTACCAAACATGCTCCCCAGTTTGCGGGGGGCGGACAACATGATTCGCAAGAGCTTTTAGAATGGCTTCTGGATGCTTTGCATGAAGATCTAAATCGGGTGATGGAAAAGCCGTACAGTGAACTAAAAGACTCTAATGGTAGACCGGATAAAATTGTAGCTGCGGAAGCTTGGTCACAGCATCATGCTCGCAATCAATCCATTATCATAGATTTATTTTATGGTCAACTAAAGTCAAAAGTCAGTTGTATGTGTTGCGGTCGTGAGTCGGTGAGATTTGATCCTTTCAGTTTATTGAGTTTACCTTTACCGGTGGAGAATTTTATTTATTTCGAAGTTTTGGGTATGTAAAGAAAGCACAAATAAGTTCATTGAAATTCTAAATAAGAACCTATTATTTTCTTTGCAGTCATTTTGTTAGATGGCTCGGTGCCCACAAAATATGGCCTACGCTTGAATTCCGAATCAAAATATTACGATTTGAAACGTAAACTCGCCACACTGTCATATTTAAATCCCAACTTTATGTTAATCTGTGAAATATGGAATTCTCAGATACGTCATATATTCCCAGATGAAGAGAAAATCAAACCCTCCTCGGCCAAGGAGTTGTACTGCTATCAATTGCCGGAAGAATGTCAAGATCGTTCGAGATCAAGTTCAACCTTGGGCATAAATATAGAGAAAGGGCTTAAGGATATACAAAGGAGTTCAGGTATAATAATCATCATTATCTTTAAAATAACAATAATTAAATGCTCTCTTTTTCAGCCATGTTAACCGCATATGATTCATATTCCTCACTAAATGCTTTAAACAATTCAACCACCTCGGCCAATAACGGTTCGTCTTCTGCTGCAAATAATCCCACAAATGGTGGCGATAAAATTGTTTATGCCGAACATTCACTTGATGAAGCCTCCCCTCCTCCTCCTCCACTACCAAATTTGCCTCCTCCCTCCTCATCGGCCATAAATGTGGTGGCGTCCACAACGCACTCTTCAGCGTCCGCAGCGACCACAGCAGTACGTTATCAAAATAGTTTCGACAATGTTACCTGTAATATGACCATTGTTGGCGGCGGCGGCATCGCTGGCAGTTGTGGCCATGATGAGGGCGATGAAACCGAAGACGATGATTTACATGTATCAACGAAGGTAAGGCGGTGCTTTGGAAACAATATGTGCATGCCCCAGAATTTATTATGCTTCAAGGTATGGCTATAGTTTTAAATTGCAAACAAAATATTGTATTTAATTACGTACTTTTTCAAACTCGAACAAAAGAAAATTCTCTAGGGGATGCAATGATTTAAAGAGAAACAAACAAATAACATTTTAATTGGAAATCATAAATTGTTTCGTGATTTAAAATGTTGAATAGCTAAAATCTCTTGATTTTTTTTTTTAAATATAAAAATCGTTTAAGCCAGGGCTATCTTTCCACTTTCAACCAGATGGTTCTCCACAATTACGTAAAATTTGTCATGGAAAATTTTGTAATGCAAAAAATTACTAGAAATTTAATTACACTATGCTAAAAAATAATGTTTTTTGTGTCCAAGGCCTAAAACTTTTTTATGTAGATAGAAGGGATATAAATCCAAAAAAATCAAAACCATAAACAATTTTACGTAAAGTTTTTTTTTAAATTCCAGTATTCATGAAAGGTACATCTTTCTTTCACGTAGAAGCAGTGGTTTAGTAACAGTCGTTATAAAATTAGAAAAACTTTTATTTTTGTGTTTTTCTCACTATGGAAGATCATAGGGTTTTCTTCTAAGTGAAGTTTAAATATTCAAATGAAAAAGAAAGTCACCTTGAAATCCAACACCAACCATATCAATACGTTTCACTGAGGGTTAATCAGATCGTCGGAGGCATTATTAATGTTTTGATTTGCTTCAAAAAAAATTTTTGCTGACACGAAGAAGACTTTAAAAAATAGAAAAAAGGGTTTGATTTGCTTGAAAACTACTTTTTTTTAAAAGAAAATAAATCGCAAAAAATAGTTTTAAAAAATAGTTTAAAATATGGAAAACATTCTTAATACTTGAATATTCTGGAAAAGTATCAATTCAGTTCCTTAAATTTGTTGGTACTAAAGGGTCAAACTATTATTCGCATTCGCAAAAATGCATATTTCACTATTCGCTTTCGCATTCGCAAGAAATATATTAAAATATTCGCTTTCGCTAAAGTCACTTTCGTTACATCCCCAATTTATACCACCACTATTGTGAACGAGGGAATCCGTTTTGGGCCATTTTAAGTCATTTGAGCAATGTCCGTCCATCCGTCCGTCTATCTGTCTGGCTGGCGCGCACGGTAACTCCCGATAGAAGAAACCGATTGACTTCAAATTTGATACATGTTAATATTATTTGCTATATCAAGCGAAGATCGTAGATGGGCCATATTGGTCACTACTTCGAGTATCACCCCCCCCAAAAAAGGTTAAAATTTAATGAAATATTGATTCTTTAATAACACTGCAACAAAATTTATGTTGAAGGGCTGGACATTAAAGGAAATTATGGGGACTACAAATGTTAATCATAACACTTTCATGTGGAAATAGAAGTTTAGTAACTGTCGTTTAAAATATTACAAAAAATTTGATTAAAAAAAATCGCAACAATTTGTTCCTTCGAATTTTTAAAACTAGCATCCTAACCAAGAATACAATGCCTATTTAAAGAAAATCTATGGATAAATGTAGAAAATATAGCACTTTTGGAAAAAAAATAAGATAATTTCAACATAATCCGGGTTTTACATATACCCCCACTATGTGATAAGGGTATACATCAAATGCTGCTGGCCTAAAGTGTAACACATCGAAGGAGTGACCCAATCCCTCAAATACATTTGGCGAAAAACCGTTTTGGGCCGCTTTTGGTACCTTCCACACTAATGGACAATTTTGCACAAAAGGTTAACTGCTTGTAACATTGATTCCATACATGCAAATTCCGGAAATTTTGTGCAGTCTAATGCTTTTATACTTAGTATTTACATTCCAGTGAAAAATGGGCCTTATTGCCACGCCCATTTTGGTACCTTTCACACAAACTTTGATTCCAGTGCATACAAATACTTGACATTTTGTGCCACGTAATGTTTTTATTGTATCTAGAATCCATTAAAAAATGGGCGCTATTGCCAGCCTCTTTTGCTACCTCCCACAAAAAGGGACCATTTTGCCCAAAAATAGTTGACATTTTGTGCAGTGTAATACTTTTATAGTACCTATGTACAGTCACGTAAAAAATGGGCTTATTGCCACGCCCCATTTGGTACCATCCACACAAATGGACAATTTTGCACAAAAATTTAACGGCTTATAACTTCGATTCCTGCACATAAAAACACTTGATAATTTTTAAAGTGTTTTTATAGTACCCATCATAGTATATTAAAAAATGGGCTCATTGCCGCGCCCCTTTTGATGTCTGCCAAAAAAATTACGAAATACAAAATATAATAAAATATTTTTTTGAATTTCCCTTTTACAACATGGTTCATAATTTATACATTTATTTTTTTAAATTATCATCATTTTTTTAATTATCATGGAATAAAGTAATTTTTTGCGATATTTTTTCGTGCCAGCAAAAAAAAGATTTTCTTGAAAAAAAAATAAATAAAAAATCTAATTGTTTTAACGACATTTACAAACCACTGTCTCTACGTGAAAATGATATTCCCAATATTTGTTGCCCATAATTTTCTTTAATTTAAAGGGTATCACGCCTCAATCTGGATTATTCTTCTTCAAAAAATGGTCCAAATACTAAAGGCAACTTCCATAAAAAATAAAATTAAAAAAAATAAATAAAAATCAAGTAAGAAAGTTCAGTCGGGTAAACCGACTTATGAGTCCCCTCACCTTGAGTCCCAAAAAAATATTAGTAAATTTATTTATTTTTTTGTTTAAATTAAATTATTATCAATTTAAATTGCATTTAATAACTTTAAAGTAACGGGTGATCTAAGTAGAGATTCTTTTTTCAATAGCCTTTTTTTAACAGATCACGTGTGAGTCGTGTCATGCTGTCATGTTATTTTTGTTAAGTATTGTTTGGCATTTCATCATGGAAAGACTTACGCCCGAACAATGTTAACAAATTATTCAGTTTTATTATCAAAATAATCGTTCGCCAATTGCGCTAAGTCCATTTGTTTTTTAAATAAAAAAAACAAACACTTTCCAGTCGACCCACGACCTTGACACCCATGAGCAATATTTTTGCTCTCGTTAAGAGCTATCTTTTTGCCATTGACCTATCCGACGTACCGGAATCATCGGTCCATATTTCTTCAAAAATGATGCCGGTGAGAAAGTAACCGTCAATGGCGACCGTTATCGTGCCATGATAACCGACTATTTGATGCCTGAAATTGAAGCTCGTGATCTCGGCGACATTTGGTTGCAACAAGACGGCGCCACTTCCCACACATCGCATCAATTAATGGATTTATTGAGAGAACATTTCGGTGAGCAGATAATTTCACGTTTTGGGCCGGTCGATTGGCCACCAAGATCGTGTGATATCACACCGTTAGACTTATTTCTGTGGGGATATGTAAGGTCTACAGTTTATGCGGACAAACTCGCTTCGATTCAGGCCTTGGAGCAAAACATCACGCGTGTCATTCGCCAGTTACCAGTCGAAATGCTCGAACGAGTCATCGAAAATTGGACTCAACGGATGGACCATCTGAGGCGTAGCCGCGGCCAACACTGGTTAGACATAATCTTCAAAAAATAAATGCCAAAGAATGCTCTTTCAAATGATAATAAATATTCCCCATCCAATTTGAATTTTCTGTGTGTTTTCCTTTAAAAAAGTAGGGAACCTCGAAATGGATCACGCTATATGTACTGGTATTAAAGTTATAAGCTGTTAACTTTTGGTGTAAAATGGTACACTTGTGTGGGGGGTACCAAAAGGGGCGTGCCAATAACCGACACTTTTCTCTAGACTCTAGGTACTATAAAAGCATTGCACTGTACGAAATTTCATGTATTTGTATGCACTGGTATTAAAGTAAAACCTGTTAACTTTTGGTACAAAAATGTCCATTTATGTGGGAAGTACCAAAAGGGGCGTGTCAATAACGCCCATTTTTCTCAGGACTCTTGGTACTATAAAAGCTTTACACTGTACAAAATTTCAAGTATTTATATGCACTGGTATTAAAGTTATATTCTGGGAACTTTTGGTACAAAATAGGCCATTTGTGTGGGAGGTACCAAAAGGAGCGTGGCAATAATGCCCATTTTTCACTGTATTGTAGGTACAATTAAACTATTACACAGTACAAAATTTCAAGTCTTTGTATGCTCTGATAATAAAGTTATAAGCTATTAACGTTTGGTTCAAAAGTGTCCATTTGTGTGGGAGGTAAAAAAGGGGGCGTGTCAACTTCGCCCATTTTTCTCGAGGTAATAGTGACTAATAAATTAATACTATGTATAGAATTTCAGAGGATTCAAATAAGCAGTATAGAAGTTATTAAATAATCAATATTTCACTAAATGTTAACCCTTTGTGGAGGAGGTACTAGAAGGAGTGGACCAATATGGCCCATCTTCGAACTTAGCCGGAGATATGAGAAAATATTACCACATACCAAATTTGAAGTCAATCCGTTACTCCTTCGAGAGTTATCGTACTCACCAGCCAGCAGACAGACAGACAGACGGAGGGACATTTCTCATTCGACTTAAAATGACCCAAAACGAATATCCGCCGAACATACTTGGGGTCTTAGATCACTCCTTCGATATGTTACACTTTTGTCCGTAGCAAATGATATATACCCTCGTATCACCAAAGTGAGGGTATGAAATGGGCATATTGCCGCGCCCCTTTTGATATCTGCCAAACAAAATGACGAAATACAAAATATGATAAATTTTTTTTTTTAATTTCCCTTTTACAACATGGTTCATAATTTATACATTTATTTTTTAAAATTGGCATTGTTTGTTTAGGTTATTGGTATATAATAAAGTGTTTATTAGTATATAAATAACATATTCACGAGGAACAACGAATTATACCCATCTATTTCTATCTGTGACTAGGGATTTGATTTGGTTCTATGTTTTTTGAACTCCTTCGCATTCTGATCTGACACATCGAACCCAAGTATTTCTTGGCCTACCTCTACGTCTATGACCTTGTGGGTTCCAATCAAGCGCCGTTCTAGAGTTAGACTTTAGAAATTCGACCTTTAAGATTAGTAAGAATAAAATTGGACCCCAAAAGATAACAAATATGCCCAGGTCTTTAAATCATAAGCTTCAAATATGCTAGTTTCTTCACTTTAATTTGATATAAAAATGGAGAAAGACCCTCTCCCAAAGATAAAATAATATTAGATTTCTAGAAACTGGCTATTGGGTCATAAATTGTGAAAAAGGAGAAAATCATCCAAAGATAAAATAATATTAGATTTCAGAAACTGGATTTTGAGCCAAAAATTTTGAATAATTTTAAAATTGTGATTAACAGTCAAATTTCGAAACAATAAACCTTTAGAATAGAACCATTTACTTTAAACTATAATACTTTACTTTTCATTTCACTGAAATATATGATGGGACTTTAAAGCGCACCGGTTTATATCTAGTTAAAATATTAAAGTTCCTATGAATTATTGTATTTTTTCCTAAGAATTTTAAAATTAATTATTAATATTTAAAATTAATTAATTTTAATTTTAAGTAAATATAAGAGAGAAATCCACACTTTGAATTAAAAAAATCTGATCATTGCATCCCCTAAAAATTCATAAAAAAACATTTGCATATTTTCTATAAAAAAAACGCATTGTATAGGCTTTGCTGCTGCCGTCGTGTTGTGTGTCATGTGAACTTTTTTCCCCTAAATCTTTAAAGATTCATTCAAACAAATGAGAAAAAGAACAACAACACAAACATCAACAACTCTTCTTGTCAGTTTCAGTTAGTCAAGATTGCTTTATATTACTAAGTATATGTATGTTAGTACAGTATTTAAAAAAGCAACTTCTTCTCTCACTTCCTGTATGGAAAACTAATTGCCGCAACAGATGAATGGGTTTAGAGTGAATCCAATTAAATTTTTTGTTGCCTTCATTTCTTCTATACAAAATGAAAAAAAGTGATACGTATTAAATACAAATTTTTATAAATGCAACAAAATTTTTTGATTTTTTTGTAGTGGTTTTGGTTGTACATATATATAGTTCCTGTTTTTTATTATTTACTCGCCGTTTTCAGGAAGGTCTGTTAGGATCCGTTAGTGCTAACCGAAAGCTATTGCTGTCAGTTTGTGTGGAGTTTTGACATGTACAGGGTTTTCCAACAAGGGGTATTATTTTGAATCACCCGGTATTTCGGTAGCTGTCACTTTTGAAGCTTTTATTCTTTGACATTTGACAAGTGGAAACTACGCCATTACTAAAAATGGAACGATACACGATCATCGAACGATACAAACGATCGAAGAAAAAAACGATACGAACGATACAAAATCATCTTGACTGATGAGGCCCATTTCCACCTCGGTGGCTACGTCAACAAGCAAAATTGTCGCATCTGGGGCTCGGAAAACCCAAGAGTTATTGTTCGGTTTATGGTCCGGCGGGGTCCTTGGACCTTACTTTTTCGAAAATGAGGTTGGATCAACAGTTACGGTGAATGGTTTGCGCTATCGAGAGATGATTACTTTCAACAAGACGGCGCTACGTGCCACACAAGCAACGAAACCATTGCTCTGTTATGGGAAAAGTTTCCGGACCGTGTTACCTCTCGAAGAGGTGATCACAATTGGCCACCGAGATCTTGTGATTTAACACCTTGCGACTTCTTCCTTTGGGGCCACGTGAAAGATGAGGTCTACGCCAACAGCCCAGCGTCGATTCAAGACCTCAAAGATAGAATTCGTGAGGCTATCAAGGACATAGGGCAGCCACTTTGCGATTTGGTTATGGAAAATTTCATGAAAAGGATATGGTCCTGTAAGCGTGGTCGTGGTGGCCATTTGACTGATGTTGTTTTTCATTATTAACGGCATACCTTCCTCTTTATTATAAAATAAACATCCGTTCATTTATCTAAAAAAAATGAATTTTTCTTTGAATACCAAAATAACACCTCTTGTTGGAAAACCCTTTATAATGGCTCGTTTGCCTTTGACGGAGCTTCTTGAAATCGGGGGTTAAAGTATGTTTTTCTTTTCTCGCAGATTTTAATGATGTACACTTGGGAATGGTTGAAAAATGAAAATTTTACTAAATGTTCCACTTTTAATACTAATTGTTCCGAGGACTTGAGCTTTGAACTCCAGAATCATTAAATGCACGATGCACGTTGGGCCGACCCATTTTTGTACAAATCCAGATGCATATCAACAAAATTACGACACTTTCGCAAAAAAATTGTTCAAGATATCGTAAATTCAAAACTTGGCCCGATTGGGGGTGGGGCCACGCCCACTTGGCATAACGCAAATTCAATCCCCCTTATTTTTATCACCGACTACACAGCTATACATTCTGTGAAAAATTTTTAGATCGGTTAAGCCGTTTAGGCGTCTATACGGAACAAGAAAATAAACATACATACATTAATTTATATATACATATATATTAGCCGGGTCGATTTGTGGGGAGGCAAAAAAAGTCGCCATTGCTCAGTGAAAATCGTATTCTAGGGATCAAAATAAGAAACTTTGCCGAAGGAACCATACCTCTAAAACGAATTCTGATGTCCCGGAATTTGGGTCGAACTTTTGGGCAGGGGCAAATTTTGAAAAATCCCACTTTGACCCATTTAGAGTGCTCCAGTCGAGTCCAAATGTATGACCGACCCCCACTAACTTTGGAGGCCGACCCACCCATGCCAGTGGCACACCCCCTGGAACCCCCTGGGGGTTCCATACATTTGGACTCGATTGGAGCACTCTAAATGGGTCAAAGTGGGATTTTTTCCCGGACATCAGAGGTATGGTTCCTTCGGCAAAGTTTCTTATTTTGATCCCTAGAATACGATTTTCACTGAGCAATGGGCGATTTTTAAATCGACCCGCCCTAATATATATATACATATATAGTAAAGGCCCAATTGGATTTGACTTCTTGGCGCTCTAGAGAATACGCTTTTCAACCGATCTAAACCATTTTCAACTGTAATTCGAAAAAAATCAATGAAATTTCGAAAAAGATCAATTGAAATTCGAAGATCCCATTTGAAATTCGAAAATGATCAATTAAAATTCGAAGATTCCATTTGAAATTCGAAAAAAATCAATTGAAATTCGAAATACATCAATTGAAATTCGAAACTCATCAATTGAATTTGAAAGCACATCAATTGAAATTCGAAAAACATCAATTGAAATTCGAAATACGTCAAATGAAATTCGAAAAACATCAATTGAAATTCGAAATACATCAATTGAAATTCGAAAATGTAAACAAATCTGTACATTAGATTGGGTAGAATTTATTTAAACACATTTGCTGACTAAATCTTAACATATAATGTGACGAACAGAAAACATATAGATGATCTTATCTCTTCTGAATATTTATTCAAAATTAGTTGAAACAAAACATATTTAAATATTTTAATATTAAAGGTTTAAGACAGACAAATTGTATCACTTAAATGCTACCCCATCTAATATACAGCATTGATTTTGTTTACATTTTTCGAATTTCAAATGATGAATTTCGAATTTCAATTGATGTTTTCCGAATTATAATTGGTGTATTACGAATTTCAAATGGAAAAATTCGAATTTCAATTGACGTATTCCGAATTTCAATTGCATTTTTACGAATTTCAAATGATGTGTTTCGAATTTCAATTGATGTTTTTCGAATTACAATTGATGTTCTTCGAATATCAAGTGATGTGTTTCGAATTTTAATTGATGGTTTTCGAATTTCAATTGATGTTTTTTGAATTTCAATTGACCTTTTTCGAATTTCAAATGGAATATCCGAATTTCAATTGATATTTTTCGAATTTCAAATGGAATCTTCGAATTTCAATTGACTTTTTTCGAATTACAATTGAAAACGGTGTAGTATAGGCCACATATATAGAGTGATTTTTTAAGAGATTTTGGATTTGATTTAAAAACACACAAAAAAATTTAGAGAAATGTATGAAATCTTTATTTGAGTCGATAGAAGGGTCTATATAATTCAATGTTTAAAGATGAAAAGCAAAGTGTAAAGAAGAAAACATGAAAAGAGCGTAGCTGCCAAATAATCACCCATTATATGTTCCTTCCGGTTTGGTTTTTAAGGCCTATAGAAGGTGTATTTTACACCAGATCGAGGTAGAAATTTGGCAGAAACAAGACTACAAAATTTAGTGGAAATCGGCTCAGATTTAAATATAGCCCCCCATATATATGTATGTAACTTCCTTCCGATTTAGCTTCTAATGGCTATAGACGGTGTATTTTACACCATATCGAAGTACAAAATGGCAGAGACAAATCTCTTCATCCATTGATAAAGACTATTAACCCTCTAACAGGCAAGACCGTCGCTTCTTGGGCTCCAGTACAGAATTAAAAAATATTTTCCCCTCAAAATTGTGACAACTCTCTTTGGACGGTCTTACTTGACAATATGATATGTTCCCCAAAACATTGTGACATGTCCATCGTGAGAATCAACAAATTGGCGTCGAAAATTATTTTTCCAATTTCGCTGTTTTTTTTTAATTTACACTTTTATAATAAAGCGATCGACTTCAAATTATTACCAATAGTGGTTAACATATTATATTTTAATTTTATAATGTATATTTGGATTGAACAGAAATTAGAATTGTGATTTCTAATCGAAATAGTGAAAAATATTTTTCACATAACGTTCGTTTTGCTGGCTTTTTTGCCTAAAAATGAAAAGTTAAGGTTATTTTGTCTACATATATTTGAAAAAAAAATGTGGGCTTCATAGGATCATTTTTACGATTTGGCCTGTTAGAGGGTTAAATTCAGTGCAAATCTGTTCAGATTTAGATATAGCCCCTATTTATATGTTCCTTCCGATTTGGCTGTATTTTACAGACTCCCGTTACGAAAATGGGAAGAAGTGAGTCACTTGCTCTATGAATAAACGCAGCTAAATTTTAAAGAAATCGGTTCAGATTTATTCGATATACGTTTCAAAATTTAGATCAAGTATTTGCTTGCTTATTCTGCTCGATCAAGATGGTGTAGGGTATCATATAGTCGGATCCGCCCGACTTTTGTCTTTCCTTACTGGTTATTTTGTCCAGTGCCACGCGGATTTCAGTAGGCTGTAACCCTTTGTAATTCATAATACAGGATGAATAGAAATTTCATTGCAGTCACATCGACTAATCCATTGTAATTCAATATAACTGTCTTTTCAGACTTCGAATTACAAAACAATATATATACATGAACAATTTACTTCAAAGAATGTGTAAATTAAACAAATGGAAAATCCTATTGTAATTTTAAATTTCCCGCCGTTATTTTCCACCATTTTTCCTTTCAAGTTGTACATCATTTTTTCCACAAAACTTGAATTTAATTTTTAATTAGAGTATTTCTTGATTTATAATTTTTTAGTATAAAGCTTTGTTTTTAAAAATATTCCCTCTTCTCCTTTTTATTACTTCAGTTATATTATTGCTAGTGTACATGTATAGTGATGTTTTTTTTTTTTCTTAGAATAGTTTTCTAATAAATTGAATTTTTGTCACCTTTCAAGAAGCCTAGAGCACTTTTTTTTAATTAGTCATTGTTCAATGTTTAATTTCTAGTTTGCGGTAGTTTTCAAAATTAGTTCTTTATTTTTTTCAAGTTGAAGTATATTTTGCGTTTTAGATTTTGGTTTTTTAAAAATAAATCCATCTTATATAGTGTATTTAGTTTGTGGTGGTAGCAAATGTGCTTGTGGTTGTTGTTGCTGTAATATAAATTTAAAAAAAAATAATAAAATAAATGCAAACTAATTTCTTTAAATATTTTCTCAACACCTAAAAATGCTTTTCTTTTGCACTTGATAGCTTTTGGTTTGAGTCTCTCTAGAGAAGAAAATATGTGTAAATATCTATATAGACTTTCTTCTATTTGGCTTTTTACCCCTCCTATGTTTTTTTTAACCAAAGCACACTTGCTAAATAATTTATCGATTTATTGAAATTAACTTGAAAACCCAAAATATAACACTTTATGAAATAATGTATTTTATGAAACCTGCAGCACACCTCTAATATAAGTCGTAGTCCTGAGAATACTTTTGTTAATGGCGGTACCCTGCAGAAACATGTATCCACCTCTAAGCTATTACATGCCACTGAACCGAATACCGGCTCCTCCTCCTCAATTACTGCTACACATTCCGGTGAAAATTCCATGGAAAGTTCCACCTGTGATCCCATAATAAACAACAATTCCAATTCTGAGCCATTGTCCATGTGTGAGGGGGGTCTGAGGCGTTTAAGTGATTGTCCTTGCCGCCTGAATGCTACGGCGGATGAGGCAAATGCCCAACGGTTAATGGAGTCTGAGATAAATCGTCAAAATTTCTTGCAAAAACAATTAAATGATTCATTTAATAATGCGCCTTCGGTCTTATTGCCGCCCGCAAGCACCCTGGACTCAGCTGGTTTGGTGGGAGCTACTGCCGCGGCTGGTGGTGGTCTGGCTAATGGTATTTTCTCGCGTCTGCCCTCGCAACACTATAGAGTTGGCAAATATCTTATGGCCCTGCATCGCAAGATAACACGTCAGGATAGCTATTTTCTGTCGCATCATAAAACTCGACCCAGTATCTTTGGAGTGCCTTTGTTAATTCCCAATCTGGAGGGTGGCACAAATAAGGATTTATATTGTGCCGTGTGGTTACAAGTTAGTCGATTGCTAACCCCACTGCCAGCCTCAACAGAGCAAGCAAATCATGCTGCGGACTGGTAAGTATTAGAAGACAGGAATCTCTGCCATAACCTACCTACCAAATATATATATCCTTGTTTTATATATATAAATATATATAAATATATATAAATATATATTTATTGCTCCCCCAGTGATGATAGTTTGGGTTATGACTTTCCCTTCTCACTGAGAGCTGTGAAAAATGATGGCTTAACTTGCGCCTTATGTCCCTGGTCAAATTTTTGTCGTGGCTGTGAAATACCCTGCAACAATGAATATGTATTCCAAAGCTTATTATTTACCAATAGTTTTGAAACAAGTAGGTTTTCTTCTCCAAAAATTTATTGTTTTTAGTGACTGTTAATTATTCTACAAATTTCTCTCCAAAAAAGGTAACACTTCTACACCTAAAATGATGCCAAAATATACCAGCAGCAGCGGTTCTTCTTCGAACAATTTAGAAAATCGCAAACCTTTAAATTCCACCTCATCGGACAGAGATTCGCTGCAATCTCAACAGTCGACAACGCCGTTGACGCGTAATTATGATAATAAATTTATTATAGCAATAGACTGGGATCCAACGGCTTTGCATTTGCGTTATCAAAATACCTTCGAAAGGGTAAGTTACAAAGAAAGTTAATGACATTATACACATTTCCCCTTTATATGGGGAAAGTTTAGAGACACATTCAATAGACTTGAAATGAAGATGCCAACTATCTGGGATATAAAAGAAACATTTCAACGAATCACTGCAACCCTTATTGATCGTTACAAGTCCTAAATAAAATTAAATAGAAAATGCCAAATTTTAGCCCAAACGATTGGTATTTGTGCTTTTTAAGGCATAGAGAAGTCCAATCTGGTTAGACCTTTGTATTGGGGCTATATAAAAATGAGGACCAATGGGGCCCATAACTCTTTTGAATAATTCTGGGTAGAATTAAATAAAAATTGCCCAATTTTAGCCCAATCGACTGGTATTTGTCGTTTTTAAGGCGTCAAGAAGTCCTGGTGAGATCTTTTGTATGGGGTCTGTATAAACATTTGGACCAATGTTGTCCATAACCCGTGTACATAATTCTGTGTAAAATAGAGTACAAATTACCAAATTTTAGATCAATTGGTTGTAGTTTCTAAGGCGTCAAGAATTCAAATCTGATATTTTCTGTAGCTGGTATTCCAACCCCTACTATTATCCCGCCATGGTTCGGATCATGGTGTGTACGCAATCCCTACGTTATGGGGATGTGGCCCTCTCGGTCGGAAGGGCGGGAAAGAGTGGCAGCGTTGGGACCGTTCGCAAAAAAAAAAGAGATGTGACCTTGGTGAAAAATAAAAATTTTAATTCGTCGAAAAGTCCAATCTGGTTAGACCCTTGTATTAGGGCTATATAAAAATGAGTACCTATGGTAAATGGTGAAGGATAACATTAATAAAAATTACTCTTTTATATATTTGCAAATAAAACTTAAGTTATCTCTTCAATCTATTCTATTATTTTAGCTATGGATGGATCATGAAACCGTGGCTATATGTCGACGAGAACAAATTGAACCCGTGGATTTGAATCACTGCTTAAGAGCCTTTACTTCCGAAGAAAAATTGGAACAATGGTATCATTGTAGTCACTGTAAGGGCAAAAAACCAGCCACCAAAAAATTACAAATCTGGAAATTACCTCCAATTCTGGTGAGTTTTTTTCTGTTTTTGTTTTTAAAAGTGAATAAGTAATAACTAATATTTTATTTTTTTGTTCTTACAGATTATCCATTTAAAACGTTTTAATTGTGTCAACAACAAATGGGTCAAATCTCAAAAAGTTGTACACTTTCCCTTTGATAATTTCGATCCCACGCCATATTTGGCAGCAGTGCCTCAGGAAACTATACTAAGACACAAGGAATTACTCGAAATGAATGAAATTTCTAACACATTAAATGGTATTGGTAATAACGAGAGCGAAGTAGGAGAAGTAGTGCAGGGAATAGGAAGTGCTAATGATATTAAAGAAAAATCTAAAGAAAATCACCGACAAAATGCCTGCGCTGCCACAAACGCTACCGTCAATACAACGACTGCTAGTGCTACTATTCCCTCGCCCAATAATGGCAATTTTGCTGCTAATAAAAATCTTAATGGTCTAACCACAGAGGCTCAATTATCCTTAAATGAAACAGTCA
Organism: Eudasyphora cyanicolor; assembly: GCA_963930755.1. Lineage (NCBI taxonomy): Eukaryota > Metazoa > Arthropoda > Insecta > Diptera > Muscidae > Eudasyphora > Eudasyphora cyanicolor. The sequence goes on along the minus strand of OZ005735.1, from coordinate 37,484,852 downwards.
ATAATATCTTGAATTTGCAACAGCAAAACAATCCCCACCACCAACAACAACAGTCCAAGAAGAACATTTTAGATATTTGTAATAATGCTGAAAATTCTAGCTCCGCCTCCTCCTCCTCCTCACCTAATCAAAATTGTGACGTTGAGGATGAGGATGAAGAGTCTTCCGATAAAATGTTGGATAATGCAGCTATAATAAGGAAAGCCGGCGATGATCGTACACTGACCCGTCGGAAACGTTTAATTTCGACAAGTCTAACAAAGACACCCATTGTTGATGGGGCATTTGAAGATTTCCATCAACATAAACTGAAAAATGGCGATGATCCATTTGATCCCAAATATAAACTTTATGCTGTGGTGGTAAGTATCTAAAAATATTATTTTATTCGTCTAACTGCCATTCAAACAAACTCAATAGTGGCCTGAGAAGAGTAAATTAAAATAAATCGAAATCGCAAAGGTCGACACAAATATATTGAGGATGACCTCAGAAGTCAACGCTAGTATGGAGGAAAACCTCAGAGGTCAACGATAGTATGGAGAAAGACCTCAGAGGTCGACTCTAGTATAGTGGAAGACCTCAGAGGTCGACTCTAGTATAGTGGAAGACCTCAGAGGTCGACTCTAGTATAGTGGAAGACCTCAGAGGTCGACTCTAGTATAGAGGAAGACCGCAGAGGTCGACTCTAGTATAGAGGAAGACAGCAGAGGTCGAATCTAGTATAGAGGAAGACCGCAGAGGTCGACTCTAGTATAGAGGAAGACCTCAGAGGTCGACTCTAGTATAAAGGATGACCTCAGAAGTCAACGCTAGTGTGGAGGAAACCCTCAGAGGTCAACGATTGTATAGTGGAAGACCTCAGAGGTCGACTCTAGTATAGTGGAAGACCTCAGAGGTCGACTCTAGTATAGTGGAAGACCTCAGAGGTCGACTCTAGTATAGAGGAAGACCTCTGGGGTAGACTCTAGTATAGAGGAAGACCTCTGTGGTCCTCTATACTCTTATACAGAGAACGACCTCAAAGGTAATTTCTAGTAAAGAGATCGATCTCAGATGGCTACTAAGAATAGACGATATACTATGAGATATATGTGGAATATAAAATAATATATAAAATTCATGTTGTTCTTTTTCAGTCTCACTCTGGCATGCTAAACGGTGGCCATTATGTTTCCTATGCTGCCAATCCCAATGGATCATGGTATTGTTATAATGACAGTTCATGCCGTGAAATATCCAGTCCACCCAATATAGATCCTAGTTCAGCATATTTACTTTTCTACGAACGCAAAGGCCTGGACTATGAACCGTATTTGCCAAATATAGAGGGTAAAAGTATACCAAATGGTGGTTTAAGTGTTGCCGATGCCGATGAAGCTGAAAATGACCTGAAGAAAATGTGCGCAATATCATAAAATTTAGGAAAAGCCGAAGTAGCAGAGAAGATATGTACGGTGAACCACACAGAAGAAATAATGCTGGGGAAGAAAACAGAAAATAAAAATACTGAAACCACTATACGCCGAGCGTTTAACAATTATTGTGATTATTATATAATTTCTAAGGTATACTTTTATTAGGTTTGTTTATTTGTTTTTGTTTTTAATGATTTGGAGAAATGAACGAAGCAAAATGTATGTATATGTAGTAGTATGCTGAGTGAAGGCAATTGTTGATGGTGATGCTGATTTCATAATTTATGTTTATATGTATGTGTATACAAATTACAAATTAATTATATGTTATAAATAAATTATAATAGTCGAATTTAGGTTCTTTCTTTGCTTTTGATTATTTTTATTTCACAATTATTACTCTTTTTTTTGCTACTATTAGGTGTTATCTCTTTTGTTTCCATTTTATTTTTGTTCGTTTGTTTAAAAGTCGCCATGTTTGGCGGCTTTTAAGTGCAATATTATTATTCTTTTTTTGTTTGTTTTGTTGTAAATATTTATGCTAAGAAGTTAAAAGAAAATAAAAAAGCTTTTGGAATGTTTTTTCCTAAAAAAAATTTCGAACTCTAAAGATAATGATATTGATTTGCGCTTCGTAAATGTTTCGTTAAACGGAATTTTGATTGAATATAAGAGTATCCCACATACAATGCTTTAATAAAACTATGTCAAGCTTATTTTGAAATTTATAATTTTTGGTGTGTTATTTTATTTATTTAAATGCATGGGAGAGAGACTTGCAAAGAAAACTGGTTGAAAAGTTTGAAATGTTAATGTTTAGATTGAAGGTAATTAATTAAGCAAAAGGGTCGTGACTCATAAAAGTTATAAGGGCTTGCTAGAACTGAGTTTCAAAGCAAAACAAAAGAAAACAAATTAGATTTGCGGCTGAGAATATACAGAACGAAAAAAAAATTAAATTGAATAATAAAATATTGAGCTTAAGAAGAATATTTTCATTTTTTTGAGATTTTGAATGGATTTTTTCCATCTTTAGCTATTAAATTAAATCAAGAAAATTACCTATACATATATATACAGGCATGTCACAGGTTTTGTACGAAATTGATTCGTTTTGGTTTTTAAAAATCGTATCGTTTTATTTTTGCTTCTACAGCTCTTGTACGTTTTCATGAAACCGAAAGAAAATGAAAACCGAAAAACACTATCAAATAGAAATCAGAAATAGCTGTTTCAGCCGTCGCCGTCAACAATATCGGCTCGACTCCAGATTCTGATTGGTGGTAGTGAAAATAAATAAAACATATTAAAGCAAAAAAAAATTGATTGGCCAAAATCTTGGCTTGATTAATGTTTCTGTGTTTGCCCCTTTAAATATATAAAAATAATTATTATTAAATTTAATATCAAAATATAAACTTACATTTCAAATCTTGTTTTTTTTTTTTTTTTGGTTTAAAATCCACGTCTTTGTGGGGTTGGTTGAACAAATCTTTTTTTGTTTTATGGTTACTTCAGTGGTTATAGCACTTCGAAGACCAAAAGTATTAACATTTTCGTACGAAAAGTATTTGAAATAGTTTTTTTGCTTGAAATTAATTCAAATATTATTTATACCTAATCTTTAGTAGATTTTTTGACGTTTCTGAAGTTTAAATTACTAAAAACACTTCAGATTTTGTGAACGTTTTAAACCGAAATTTATTTATTTATTAAAAATAAATAAACCGAAAAATAAATAAATTTATAAAATACAAAGAAAGTAATCGCAGGGTAGCTATAAACCGAAATTTATTTTTCGGTTTACGTATTCTGTAGAAACTAAAAACGTTTTCGATTTCAAAAACGTACATTCTTGTACGATTTTGCACTCTGTGGCAGGCCTGATATTCTCAATTTTAAATTATTGTAGGGTTACGCTTTAGATATTGATCACAAAGATATTTAGCATGTTAAAATTTTTTCAAAAATAAAAACAAAAATTGCCTTTTTGCGGTAATTCTACGTCATTTTTGGTAATTGTAAGTTTTTCTTAACAAAAAATACAGAATTCCAAAAAAAACAATACTATATTCCAAAAAATAAGGATTATCATTAAGAAAATATTGAATAAAATAGACATCATGCTTTAATTGATATTTAAAAAGTGTGAAAAAATTTTACTGTGGGGAGCGTTTTATTTATTATATTAAATTTTTTAGAAATAAAAAACAGTGAGGAATGACTAAAGTGGGCGGGCCGACTATGTGATATCTTACACCAATTTGTTAGCAGAATAAGTGCAGTACGAGTTAACTTCGCAACATTGAGAGATATACATACAGTGGGGAGCATAACCGAGTGCATGTATGCTACTTTATCAATTTTTATTTTGTGAAAACAGTATCTTTAGTCCAAACGTCATAAAATATGCAACAAATATACTTTATTTATTGCTAAACAAAAATTATTGTTTAAAAAAAGCTATACACTTAGTGAATATCATCATATGAACTAGATGAAATTCTGTATGCACTCAGTTTTGCACTTAATTTTTATTACATTTAAAGGCAGATGTTTTAGCCAAAAACAATATAATATAAGAAGACATTCCTTCCCGTGGCGAGTAAGTATCAGTTACGAACGAATAGCAATTTGATTTCAACGAGTAAGGTTTTTCACGTATTTTCCGACCGAATTTCCCGATTTTTTTTAATTATCACGATTAAAAAATTAATATCAATCGATATGTGCAAAAAAGGTTAAAGAAAAGACACCAGAAAACAGTTTTTTCGCGGTTGAAAAATCATTTCTATTCCTTCGTAACTCGAGAAAATGTAAACAAACTTGCGATGGCACATCTTCTATATTCATTGACTTTGGTTTTAGAATTTAGTTCATCGTCCTTTGTTTTTCATTACGCTTTGCACTCGTTTGGGCATACTTTCCACTAGGTTTTGGCTTATTTCATTTGTAATATCACTCCATTAATGCTGCAACCGGCTACACAGCTTGTTGATATAACCCAACCACTTTTTGACCACAGCCCACAAATTTTCACTTGGAATTAGGTCGAAACTTTGTGCTGGCCATTCTGGAAGTTGAAATTTATGTTACCACAACCATTTTGCACTATTTTGGAAGTGTGCTGGGATACACGTCTTGCTGAAACACAACATCCTCCTCAGGGTAATGACTCACCTCTGCAAAATCCGGTAAATTTGATTTCAAAATATGATGCCAACATGATGCTCTTATCGTTTACCAGCGGCCAAGTGCGCCACCACGTAAAGCATCCTCATATCATAAGCTTCCTCCTCCATGCTTAACGGTTTGCTTGACTTGAGGTTTTTTTAATAATTTCATTAATATTAATTCCCATCGAATTGGAAACTGTTAATTTTTGTTTAAACTGGGCAAATAACACTTTTTCAGCTACCAATCCTTCTATTTACGCGGGTCTTGCAGAATTCCAACCGCTTCTTAATTTTTTTGTAAGACAAATCTGTTTTTTTTCTTGACTGCTGCCTCGAAACCAGTTCTTTGTATTTGATGTGATTACTTTTTCAAAATTTAATTTGCGGTGTTTTGTCCTTAAGAAAGTAAATAATAAGTGCTGACAATTTTATAACATTTGGCCTAACAACACTATTTTTACTGAATAAATGATACAAGAGTGGCAAGCATGCACTCGGTTTTGCTCCCCACTGTATTTTACATACATATGTGGTCGATATCGAAATGTATATAATAATAAACTCCACTCTGCCAAGTTTTATAAGGATGCCAAATCGGAACGAATACATATATGGGGGCTACTTATGTATATATAAATCTCAACAGATTTTTTTCAAACTCAGCAATCTTCGTTTCTGTGTCAAGAAACTCCTTTCGACTAAATTTTATAATCGGGTGTAAAATAAAGGTTTTGTAGTACCCCAGCAAAAAATAAAAGAAGTACTTCCAAAAGAATAACATTATAAGTACTTCCAAATCATAAGTATGAACATTTTTTCGGCATTTAATGAAGTTCTTCTAAATAACTAACCAAAATGTAATTTCGGAATATAAATTGTTAACCCTAGAATGCATAATTTCAAAACGATTGGATGTAAAATAAAGCTTCTGAAGTGATAAAAGTCCAGATCGGAAGGAACATATATATGAGGGCTATGAACTATAAGTAAAATACTGCTTCTATATATAGAATTTTCTTCGAAATATGTTAAATTGTGGAATTGTAGTACATTGGATTGCGATAAAAACTGAATTTATTAATAAAATTTTATACTTTATAAAAATGTTGATATATCGTCACCAGAAATGCCCATGAGCATAACCCTCAAACTAAACTAATATCTGCCAAATTTAATAATGATTTGAAGTAAAACATGAAAACACATTTTTCCAACCTTGCTAGTGACCGTTTATTCTCGGATTAAAAAATCCTTTGTGCAAAATATAGTACATTTGACTAAAATATGACTTCTATGGAGCTTAGATGCCAAATCGGAAGGAACACATCCATGCGACTATGTGGGGCTATATGTTCTATATGTAAACCGATATTGTTCACACAGATATTAACTGTTATTATCTTCTATAGATGGTATAAGCTAAATCGAAGGTACATTCAATTCATATATTAAGATATCTGGTTCTAAACTGGTTCTGAAATAGTTGAGAGTTTTTTGATCGTTCGCCGTAGACGAAAGAAAATAAGTTACAGGCCCTATATCTAAATACGGATTGTCTTTCAATTCCAATACGAATTTGTTTGTCCCAAAATAAAGATATGTGCAAAATTTCTTTGAGATCGGACTATATTTGTTACCTGCACATTGATTACAAGAATGCATGCACAGACTGACAGCTAAATCGGTTCAGAAAATGATTCTAAGTCGATTGGTATAATAAACGATGGTTCTAAATACCTCTTCTCATTTTGGGTGTTAGAAACAAATGCATAAAATTATAATAAATTGTAACACAGTGTGGTGTAGGTTATAATTAAATAATTTTAAAAGAAATTATGGTTATTAAATATACCATACCATACTTACTGTACCACACTGTTGTACTTTATTACTATCCGAACCGGGAAAATACATAGCGCCGCACAAATGTGCTATGTATTACAGTGTAAAATAAAAATACTTTGTTATTAGTGACAATGTGGATCATTTGCGAAAATGTTACTCACACTTTTCAAAGCCAGCTACGCCATACAGATTACAAACATCTTCAAATGTCATAAACATACTTACATATATATGATCGTTTATCTCTTTGGCCAATAGTATATTATTTATACGTTCCCTTCCCAACAAATGTCAACATTTGCATTCCTTTAAAATAAGAGATCTCTGGACCCAAAGATGTTAATAAGAACGACATACATTCATCAAATAAATACAACACCAAAAAAGCAAATCTTACAGTGCTTTGAAAGGAGTTGTGCAAAAGTGGTGACAAAGAAGTACTTCCTCGGCGCGACAACCCCTTGTTAAATTCATTGGTGAAAATCCTAATAAGAACAACTTCGGGATCATAAGTTGGGGATTTTTATTGCTTCTTTGGATGCTCTTTTTTTGCTGGGACGTTGATGCCCAAATTGGAATGAAAGTATAATTACTTATAACTTATAACTTATAACTTATAACTTATAACTTATAACTTATAACTTATAACTTATAACTTATAACTTATAACTTATAACTTATAACTTATAACTTATAACTTATAACTTATAACTTATAACTTATAACTTATAACTTATAACTTATAACTTATAACTTATAACTTATAACTTATAACTTATAACTTATAACTTATAACTTATAACTTATAACTTATAACTTATAACTTATAACTTATAACTTATAACTTATAACTTATAACTTATAACTTATAACTTATAACTTATAACTTATAACTTATAACTTATAACTTATAACTTATAACTTATAACTTATAACTTATAACTTATAACTTATAACTTATAACTTATAACTTATAACTTATAACTTATAACTTATAACTTATAACTTATAACTTATAACTTATAACTTATAACTTATAACTTATAACTTATAACTTATAACTTATAACTTATAACTTATAACTTATAACTTATAACTTATAACTTATAACTTATAACTTATAACTTATAACTTATAACTTATAACTTATAACTTATAACTTATAACTTATAACTTATAACTTATAACTTATAACTTATAACTTATAACTTATAACTTATAACTTATAACTTATAACTTATAACTTATAACTTAACTTATAACTTATAACGTATAACTTATATTCATGTAATAATAAAGCTATTTCTGCCTATTTTCGTACTGATCGGATGTAAAATACAATTTATACAGTGCTTGCATATCAAATCGGGGTAATATAAGTATATATATGCGGGATATATCTAGATCTGAACCGATTTTCCTCAAATTAAATCAAGTAGACTTAGCATGTTCTAAAACATACTAAGTAGACTTAGCATGTTTTAGAATGGAGGTATCGATATATAACGTAGTATGCCATCCAAGCACTAAGCTCGCATCACTCGAGAACGGATCGTTAGATTTTCACCCTCAAATCGCGAATAACTTCTGTTCTATCAATTTTATTTGAAATTTAGACAATTTTTAAATCTCATTTTAAAATTAATTTTTTTCAATTACAAAGGGAAATTTCTCCAGTACTGTTGAAAATGGTGTAGAAGAAAAACATATGGAGTTATAGTCCTAAAAATGCATCCTCGTACAGAACTAATTAAAGCAAGGCTTTTGGAAAATTAATGTATGAGTTTGCAGGTAAATTTTAATTTCATTTGAAATTGAGATTTTACATTTGACTAAGTTGACTAAATTAAATTTGAAACGACCAGACGTATAAAATTATTCCAGTTATTTTTTTTTTAAATTAAACAAGATTTTCGCTGTTATTTTACTAAATCAAATTATCATTGTCAATTATAAATGGAATTTTTTAAATTTAAACAGGAAATATCCGAAATGTAACTAATCTCAAAATGTAAAATCTAGATTTCATATGGAATTTTGTCATAATTATATAGCGTGATCCATTTCGAGGTTCCCTACTTTTTTAAAGAAAAATTCAAATTGAATGAGGAATGTTTATTATCATGTGAAATAACATTCTTTGGCATTTATTTTTTGAAGTTTATGTCTATCAAATGTTGGCCGCGGCTACGTCTCTGATGGTCCATCCATTGAGTCCAATTTTCGATGAATCATTCGAGCGTTTCGACTGGTAACTGGCGAATGACACGCGTAAACGTTGTTCAGGCGTAAGTCTTTCCATGATGAAATGCCAAACAATACTTATCAAAAATAACATGACAGCATGACACTTGGACTTGGATCACCCGTTATAAAATTACACTAATTAATCTATCCATTTGTTGTCAAAACGTTGTAAACGTTGTTCAGTCGTAAGTCCTTCCATGATGAAATGCCAAACAATAATTAACAAAAATATCATGACAGCATGACACGACTCACACGTGATCTGTCAAAAAAGTATCTCTACTTGGATCACCGTTATATATAATATAGATTTTAAATTAAATTTTGCCAAATTCAAATTGAAAATCTCGATTTCAAATGAAATTTAGCCAATATCAAGTTTAAAATCTCATTTTAATATGAAATTTTCTCAATTACCAAGGGAAACTTCTCAAATACTGTTGAAATAGATTCCTTAATTAATATCATGAGCGACCCAATCAATATTTTGATTTAGGATTTGTCATTGACAACTATGTATTTATTTATCTCCATTTAAATTATATCAACTTAAATTGATTTTTCATATAATGGTAAAAAAATGTGCCTTATTTGTTATTACATTATTAATGTTTTAATTTTTTTTGCTATTAATTTGTAAAGCTTATGAATTGTAAATCTATCAACATATGGCTCTTGTAGCCTCCGTTTGATTGAATGAATGAAAATGTTGTAGAACAAGAATCGATGGATCTATAGTACCAAAAAATGCATGCAACTACACCTTAACTCGAACGATTGCAACGGTCGCTCTTTGCAATCGAGTTTGACGTCAGCAGACACGCTTTCCATTTTGGGGTAGAGCAGCAAAGCAACCCTGGCCGTTTTAAGGTTATGTTACTGCACTCTGCACTGATAATATTGACAGTTCTGTCGGTGTTTTTGACTGCTGCTGTTTTCCTCCTTAATTTTGTAACACTTTGCCAAATAAAAGCAATATTTCCCCCCAAAAATATGGCGCTTTCATATTCCTGCCATGATTTCCTCGGTTTCCAGGAAGCTCTAAAGAAAATGCGTGACATGGATGACAAAATTATCTATGCCCTGAATTCCTCCCTGCCCACAGAATCGTTCAAGGGACAGGTGGATAGGGAAAAAACTTGTAAAGATTTATATGGAAAGCTACATGAAGGACACCAGCAACGTGAAGAAGCCATCCGTAGTTGCATTATGGTATCAGCGGATACCCTGAAAACATTGCGGGAAAAAAGAGAAGCTCAACCGGATGATGTTGATGTGAATAGGAAATTTAAATCGGAGCAAAGGAAGGTGGGTGCATTTGTCCGAGTTTTGATTTGACATTTAATTTATTTATGTGCATATTATTTCAGTTGCGCGTTTTACAATCGGAATTAAATGTGGAAGACATTGTAAAAGATCGTTCATACAAGGCTTTCAATGAGCGCTGCAGGGTCTTTTTCAGAGCTGGTGATGCAGCTTTATGATTAAGCAATTTCCGCGGTGGGAATTCAATATACAAATCTAGCCTTAATAAGACTTCCTTTACAAAACCTCAAATTGAGGAGGGTTTCAGCAAAAAGTTTTAAGATTTCTTACAACTCGCGATATAGATTTTTTTGCTTTGTGGCCAAGTACAATATCTAAACCGAAATGTTGGCATTTTAATTTTCTTATGTAATTAAAAATGGAAATTTCTAGAAATAGGTCAAACATGTTATTGTTGTTACTTTTGTAATTTTTTCCTTAAAAAAAATGAAAATTAAGTTGAGAAGAGTTTGTTGTGTTCATAGTAGTGATTTGCAAAAAAATCACTCAATGGGGAACAAGTGGGGATAGCTATACATATAAATATGTACATATGTATATAAGAACAGAATGTTTAATAACACTGGGCAACAAAATGAAAGTACAAGTCAGAAAATCCGAGTCCTCCGTAAATCGAGAGAAGGATTCCCACTTTAAGTCCATATTCACACTTGCCAGGGACGCAGTCGGTTACCACCTTACCGACTGCGTCCCTCCCCACAAACACTGCAATTCTGCGGGGGAAAATTGCATGTGTGAAAATGGACTAAGAGATCCATATTCCATACAATCATAGCATAAGTTATCAAAGATATAGAGTTTCAAGACATTGCGACGATTGTTAAGAGACTATAGGGACATGATTTTCGTATGAATTTGTAAATTTGTTTGGGGTCAAAGACAAATAGAATATAAGAAGACATTCCTTCCTGTAACGAGTAATTATCAGTTACGAACGAATAGGAATTTTATTCCAACGAGTGAAGTTTTTCGCCGATTTTAAGACGGGTTTTCCCGAATTTTTTGTAATTGTCACAATTAAAAAATTAATATCAATCGATAAGTGCAAAAAAAGTTCAATCAATGTTCGCGGAATACAGTTTTTTCGCGTGTGACAGTATATTCCTATTCGTTCGTAACTGATAGATTTTGACGTATTGGCCTGAAGGAATGTCTTCTTATATTCTATTTGTCTTTGTGTGGGGTATGAGAAATACGCCGATTTCCCTGATCTCTAGATACAGATACAGAATTTGAAGTTTTAATTATTTTCAAAGATCAAAAGATGAATCTTTCTGAATGAAATTATATTTTTTGTTCAGTTATATTAGCTTGCAGGATTCCTAATTTCCTTGGGTTGGATCCAAAGGGGTGTGGTGTGGTAAGCAACTCCTTATTTTTGTAAAACATTTTCTTTCATCTACGTCGAAAAGTCACAATTCAATCAACTATTGCTATAAATCTATAAAATGCAGTTGGTGTGAAATGTGAAATGCTATAGGTACGAACTCTTTTCGTTCTTTCCTTTCTTTCTTTCCAAAGGGGGTGTGATTTGGTAAGTAACCCCTTATTTTTGTAAACTGTTTTCTTTCGTCTACGTCGAAAAATCAAAATTCAATCAACTATTGTTATAAATCTATAAAATGCAGTTGGTGTGAAATACTTAAGGTACGAACTCTTTTCGTTCTTTCCTAGAGAATTTGGCGAATTATTGACTGTTGTGGACTCTTTTGCGTATTACTGGAGTGATTTCGAATGATTCGTCGTACAGGAACGAAATTGTTTTACAAAACGGAGAGGTAAGTCTACTTTTCTTGGCTTATTAGCTAATACAGTGGAAGTCACAAGGAATTGAAAATTTCAAAAAAATGTTTACCCCTTTTAGGGGACGTACCACAAGGTCAATTTTAAGTCATTCGCCGCCTCCTTTCAAATGGCTTAGAATTGCCTGATTTCTTCCATATTCGATGATTCAAAAATGGCGTTGCTTAGTCTGCAATTAATTGATAATATTAACTGTATTTACTCATTTAATGGTAAATTATACAATAAATGCATCTCCTTTATAGTCTTACGATCTAAATTCGCCAATGCTCCTATAACTGTTTGAGCCGCATCTTTTATATCATTGAAATTATGCAGCAGATCCATAATTTCCTTTTTGCGATTAATCTCGGAGCCTAATGTGGCACTATTCTTTAATTTCCCTTGCAAGTCGTTGAAAATGGAACACAGTTGTGCGTTAGTAGAATCTGTATCAGGACAGGTGGAATCCATAACTATATTTGTGGGGAGGGTAGGTAGCAGGGCGAGTCTATATAAAACCAAACATTTGAAAATCTGCCTTGGAAATCTGGGAATGGGAAGCTTACCTTAGCAATGCAATAATGAATTGGGGCGTTAAGCGTGCGGGGAGATCATAGTTTGATCAATTTCTTCTTAAGAGCTTTACTTGCGGTTTTTAGTCTTTGGGAGGCATTTAATTTAGGTTGTGGTAGTCACAAAACCATGATACAATAATTGTAAAGGTAGTCTCAAGCTAACAGCTGATTACAATTTTTTTATTTTGGCGTGTTTGACAGCATTTTGGTTGTCAATCTCATTGTTTACATTCCAAATGTTTGTTTACATTTTTTGACAGCAGTGGAGAGCGAAAAAAGGAAACGTATGAGTTTAAATTGAAATTGGAAAAAAGTAATAGGAAGTGAAAAAAATAAGACTGAGTGAAAAAATATAATATCAAGTGGAGAAAACAATAAAAAATTATTGTTGTTTTAAAATTATATTGTGTGTTTGCTTTTATTTTAAAAAATATATACTTTTCTAATAAGAAAAAATGCGCAAGTGTCGCATTTGTGACAAACGTGATGACCATGGAAATGGATCGTTTTTCAAAATACCGAAAGATGGAGAGCTCCGATGGAAGTGGTGTCAGGCTAGTGGTATTGCATTAGAAAGCGGTCAGTTCATCAGCGACGATAATTTTTTGCCCTCGGATATTGTAAGAGGAGCAAAAAAGAGCGTGTTATTGACTAATGCAATACCATTTGTTGTGTCTGATCTGTGTCAAACGCCACCTCTAGAGTAAGTAACTCCAGTATTGGAAGCAATGAATATTTATGTCCTTTTTCTAATTTAGTGTCAGTTTTCCATCGATAATCTCCGACATTAATTTTAATGACGAGATGGATATGTCCTTTGGGTTAGTAAGAAACATATCAGTATAAATATGTAAATTTTTTAAATTTTTATTTACAAATCTTTTTCTAGAATTCTTCTTCAAAATACAATCTATTCGGAAATGCAGAGACAAGCGTCAGGGAACAAAAAATTAATTAGAAAACTTTAAATGGAAGTCGAGGATTTGAAAATCCAACTGGAACAAGCAAACCGAGTAGTTACTTGTATGCGTTCTGTATTCACGGAAGGGCAATTCTTCCACAGTCGTCTTTGTTTTCTTTATCCATATTGACTTCCAAATTCTTCGTTTCGGCCTATCTTCTGCCGCTGTTTTTCTTTTTAGTTGAAGGTTGTTCCATTTGTTTTTCAGTTTCCGGGGGGTTTTTCACTTTTTTCATTGTTACATATGAAGACGTTCAAAAGCCACCACTGACATACGTGGCGTTCGATTGTTGCGTTCCAGGAATGTTTGTGACGTTTATCCTTATTGCGGTACACGGTCACGTTGCTTAGGCCGTTGAATGGTTTGCATGGTTTCTCCTGTGGCCGTCGTTTCTCTATTTACACTCGATGAGGGGGAGGAGAACCGTTGTCTTTAGTACTCGTTGTTTTCTTGCAAAAAATTCCTTTTCGTTGCCTTTGTGGTTTTTGCATTGCTGTAGCCCAAGATTCCAAATTCTTGGCGAAGAATTTAGCTGCTACTGCAACTGCCACATCACATCTCAAACTACTGCACTTTTTACGTCTTCTCTTCGATGAGGTACCTTGGCCAGTACCACCGGAGGGTGTCACATTAAGATAACAAAAATCAAAATCGAGATTTTATGACATTTTTATTTTTCTTCACTAACTTTTGTTATTTAACAAACAAAATTCCGAGTTTGTTGTTGAATTGTTGTTGTTGTGCTAACTCTGTCACTGACGTCTATCTGTCAGTTCAATTTGACAACCAAAATGGCAAAAATACGCAGGGTTGTACCGGACTTTTTGTTGTTGGGCTTATGAGACTACCTTTACAATTATTGTATCATGTCACAAAACACTTCAGGGAAATTTCGCGCTTGACAATGTTCAACGCTAGTTTGTGACAATTCGTAACGTATCGTTCAACCTTACTTGTTTTGATACTTAAATACGAGCGAAAGCATTCGGCGTTTGTCAAACTTGATTTCGAATGTATTTGCTGCTTCACACGAGGCAATTTTTTCCAAGCAAGTGTCAAAGTTTGTTGGCAGAGGCAGGTGGAAAGAGCTCTCTCCTACAAAACTTTGACACTTGCTTGGAAAAAATTGCCTCGTGTGAGTCAGAACTATGGAATTGTTGCAAAACTTATGAAATATGCCAGGCATATTTAGAATAACCGGAATTTGTCAGATTGTACCGGCGCACAGTGGTTCAGAAACGTTTTTTACTGGCCAAAACTCTGTAACTATGGAACCGATAGAGATATTTTAGTATTTTTTTTTGTTCGACAGGTAACTCCTTAAGTTTTTCGCAAGTTTTTATTTCAATTAAATTAGGGTCAGCAGTTATTGAGGAATTCAAGGACAAAGTTGAACTTTTGATTTTTTTTAATATTTAGCATGAAAATGTGAGGTTTTGTTTTCATCTTCCTTATTTATTAAAAGAATGTCATACGTTTTTCGACAAAATTTTGTTTTTACTTTTACAAAATTTATTTCTAAAATGGTTTATTTATCAACGTATGACATTCTTTTAATAAAATTTCCTCGGTTTTTAAAAAAACACCTTGCATAGCAAACTTTTTTTATATTTTGTATTTGAATAACATTAAGGGAAATCATTTATTATGCGTGCTTAATGTTAATAAATGACGATCATCGGGGTGTACCTCCAGCTGTAAGTAAGCCTGGTTCAAATCGATCTTGGAAAACTTCTCCCCACCAGCCATCTTGCTGAATAATTCCTCAATGGTCGGCTGAGGATGTTCATCGACCACCAAAACAGTGTTTAAAATGACTTTATAATCACCACACAATCGTACGGCTTTTCGGCACCACCACAATAGTTGTCGCCCATTCGCTCTTTTCAATCTTTTCGAATGGCCCCTAATCAACATGTTCTTTGAGTTGTTTCTCTACAGCATCCATCATCGAAAACGGCACACGTCTCGCTTTTATGAACTTAGGTGTAGCTCCGGGTTTCACATACAACCGCACCTGTAAATTATCAATCTTACCCATTGACTTGGAAAATATTTTTGGGTATTTCCTTACTAGGCACTATGTACTAAATATAGCCTTCCTTGAACAAATTTCGTTTACTGAACCGTAGCCCTCTGCTCCCAAAATATTTTGCCAATTTAATTTAATTTTATGTAACCATTCTCTTCCTAGAATTGGTTTTTGGTTCGATCGCACAATATACAATTTTATTTTTTTTCTCCTCGTCGCTACCTGTCACTGCGACACATATGTATCCAACACATTGCAAAGTTGTACCGCAATAACTCACAACTTCCACATCGGGATGACACACTTTCAATGTCGGGAAATAATGTTTGGCATCTGACAAATTAATAATTGATATCGGTGATTCCGTGTCTATTTCGAAAGTTATCATTTCTTCATTTACCCGCAGAGTGTGCATGATTTTGTTGCTGAGTCCAGATTTAAACTAGGATATTTTTTCAGGAGATTATCCGCTAAATCTCTTTTAAACTTGCCTCTGCGTTTAGACACGTAATTTTGTTTCGGATATTCCTGTGTGAATTGTTGTTGTTTCACAGTGCGAGTGAAAAACACAAAACGTTCAGCCCGAGTACGGGAGAGTTTTTTCCCCTCTTGCCGACTGCCTCTCTCCTACAAAACGCCGATAATCACCTAACCATTCAGCCAATGTAAATCGGGACTTAACTAATTTACTTCGCCTTTAGAATTCACCAACAACAATTCTTCAACTGTCGTTTCTTTTTCATGAACTTGGTGTATTTGTTTTTTCTCTTTAAAGCACACTTTCCCCTTTCCCTTTTGATTACAAAAATGCCATGTAACATTTTTAGCCTTTTTTGCATTTCTTTTGAGATCGTTCTTCTTCTTTATTTTATTCACATTTCTCGATTTCTCACCGACATTTTGTAGCTCCATACCGCATTTTTCTGCCATCCTCCAAAGTCAGATCTTTCTTTTCCAACAACCGGCTTTGCAATTTGCTATCACATAGACCAAATACAAATTGATTTCTGAGAGCCTTACCCAAATAATCACCAAACTCGCAACCAACCGCCAACTTTTTCAATGACACCACAAAATCACCTGCTGACTCAGACTCTTGAACCTCAGACATGTTGAACCGAAAACATTCCACCAACTCACTAGGCCTCGGCTCAAAGTGTTCTTCCAACACCTTGAATATTTCCGCGAATGTACTGTGCACTGGTTAATTCGATCTATTTATACCCTCACTTTAGTGTGACGAGGGTATATATCATTTGCTACGGAAAAAAGTGTAACACGTCGAAGGAGTGACCTAAGACCCCAAGTATGTTCGGAGGAAATCCGTTTTGGGTCATTTTAAGTCGAATGAGCAATGTCCGTCCGTCCGTCTGTCTGTCTGCTGGCTGGTGCGCACGATAACTCTCGAAAGGAGTAACCGATTGACCTCAAATATGGTATGTGGTAATATTTTTTTCTATCTCCGGCTAAGTTCGAAGATGGGCCATATTGGTCCACTCCTTCTAGTACCTCCCCCACAAAGGGTTAAAATGTTGTGAAATATTGATTCTTTAATAACTGCTATACTACTTATTCGAATCTTTTGAAATTTCACACATAGTATTAGCTTATTAGTCTCTATCAACTCGAGAAAAATGGGCGAAGTCGCCACGTCCCTTTTGGTACCTCCCACACAAATGCACCATTTTGCACCAAAAGTTAACAGCTTATAACATTAATAACAGTGTATAAAAATACTTGAAATTTTGTACAGTATTATGCTTTTATATTGCCTACAGTCCAGGGGAAAATGGGTGTTGTTGCCACGCCCCTTTTGGTACCTCCCACACAAAGGTACCTTTTTGCACCAAAAGTTAACAGCTTATAACATTAAAACCAGTGTATAAAAATACTTGACATTTTTTACAGTGTAATGTTTTTATAGTGTCTATAGCCCCGTGAAAAATGGGCGTTATTGCCACGCCCCTTTTTGTACCTCCCACACAAAATTCCCAAATCATAACACAATTTAATGTCTCATAACGTTTATACCAGTGCACATAAATGCTTATAAGTCGGCACAGGGCAATGAATTTAAAGTATCTAATGTTCAGCGAAAAAAAGGTGTATTATATAAACCCCTTCTGGTAACTCCTACACAAATTGACAGAATAATTCGAGTAATATTCAATATTACATTACTCACAAAGTGAGGGTATACCTTAGTGGGTTTACCCGACTGAAACTTTCTTACTTGTTTTATTGTTCCTTTCTTTGCACTAATCACTTAATATTAATTTTTTAATTGTGACAATTACAAAAAATTTGGGAAAATCGGTCCGAAATCCGCGTAAAACCTCACTCTTTGAAGTCCTACTCGTTGAAATTTCTATTTGTTCGTAACTGACAACTTACTCGCTCCGGGATGACATATCTTGTTATTTATTATTTTTGCACGAAACGTACAGATTACGTACACTTCACGGAACATATACGATACTTGGCTGGTGTTATGCCAAGTTTTGACCCTCCCACTGGAATCGGCTTAAGATTCCTCCTTCCACATTTCTTGGTTTAGGTATCCCATAGTCGATCCCTTACTTACCCATTTCCTACCCTATTCCCCTACGACTGTTTAAATAGGCCTTAAGCCAACAAAATTTTTAGTAATTTCTTTTAAATTCAAATTGTACAATTTTATTTGGGTTCATTTCCCGAAAATTTTCATAAATATTCTCAATTACTATATAATATTGGGTGATCCATTTCGAGGTTTCCTACTTTTTTTAAAGAAAAAAACGCAGGAAATTCAAATTGAATGGGGAATGTTTATTATCATTTGAAAGAACATTCTTTGGCATTTCTTTTTTGGAGATTATGTCTATCAAATGTTGCCGCGGCTAAGTCTCAGATGGTCCATCCGTTGAGTCCAATTTTCGATGACTCGTTCGAGCATTTCGGCTGGTAACTGGCGAATGACATCGAAGCGGGTTTTTCCGCATAAACTTTATATATCCCCACAGGAAAAAGTCTAACGGTGTGATATCACACGATCTTGGTGGCCAATCGACCGGCCCAAAACGTGAAATTATCTGCTCACCGAAGTGTTATCTCAATAAATCCATTGATTGATGCGATGTGTGGGAAGTGGCGCCGTCTTGTTGAAACCAAATCCCGCCGAGATCACGAGCTTCAATTTCAGGCATCAAATAGTCGGTCATCATGGCACGATAACGGTCGCCATTGACGGTTACGTTCTCACCGGCATCATTTTTGAAGAAATATGGACCGATGATTACGTCGGATCGGGAATCGGTCAATGACAAAAAGAGAGCTAAAATATTGCTCATGGGTGTCAAGGTCGTGGGTCGACTGGAAAGTGTTTTTTTTTTGGATTTAAAAAAAAAAATGGGCTTAGCGCAATTGGCGAACGATTATTTTGATAATAAAACTGAATAATTTGTAAACGTTGTTCAGGCGTAAGTCTTTCCATGATGAAATGCCAAACAATACTTAACAAAAATAACATGACAGCATGACACGACTCACACGTGATCTGTCAAAAAAGGCTATTGAAAAAAGTATATAGTTGCCGATGTAGTAATAAGACGTTCGTATTTACATTTAACAACTATCTAATTCTATTTATTATTACTATAACTAGTTCACAAAATCTTACGAAGTATTACTAAAAATGCTACCGCTGACGGCGAAGACTTCTCTAGGAATCAGCTGTTGTTTTCTCCTCCTCTGGTTCGTTACAACGTTGCCAGATTGTTTGTCATTCGAACACGGCGGTCTTGGTGCTGCCACAGCCACTCCCTCTCCCGTGACCAAGTCAGGATCCGATACCTGATCCGCTTGGAACGATATTCTCTAAGTTGGTGTGTTCCGCACAATTGGAAGTTCGGTGGACTGTGTACTCTGAGTTGATGTTGATGAGTCTTGAGAGAATGTCTGAGGACTCAGTAGAGGTATTTGTGTTGTTTGAGAATGTTCAGGCTCAGTATTATTGATGACGAAAGCTGGCTTGAGTCGATCTACCGATATGTTCACGTCCTTGTTCTTCATTCGTATCGTTTATAATCGATCTGAAATTCGTCGCACTATATCAAACGGTCCAGTGTAAGGTGGTTCAAGTGGTCCTCGTACTGCGTCCGTGCGAAGAAAAACGTGAGTGCAATCATCGAGGTTCTTGAAAATAAACATTTTGTTTTTGTTGTGGTGAGACACTGGAATTGGTCGCAGGAAGTTGAAGTATTCACGAAGTTTCCTTAAAAATTCAGATGAATCGACAGGAATTTCTGATTCGGTGAAGAACACTTGAGGTAACCGTAAGTGCCCACCATAAAGAAGATCCGATGCCGAAGCTTGAAGATTCTCTTTGACAGCTGTCCTTAATCCGAACAAAACAGTTGGAAGTATATCAACCCACGATACTTGTGAATGACACATTAAAGCTGCTTTGAAAGATCTGTGTCATCTCTCAATCATTCCATTCGATTGTGGATGATAAGCCGTTGTTCGAGTACGTTTCGAACCTATTAAATTCGCTAGGACCTTGAATAACGCGGACTCGAATTGTGTGCCCTGGTCTGTCGTAATTATCTTAGGACAACCAAAGCGTGAAATACAGTTGGACCAAAATGCAGTCGCGACCGCCTGCGCCGACATGTCCCTCAGAGGAACAGCTTCAGGCCATCGTGAAAATCGATCGATCATGGTGAGACAATATCTATAACCCTGTACTAACGGCAATATCACGATGTCCAAATGAACATGATCGAACCGATTGTCTGGGACATCTATCTTGTCTGGAGTAAGGCGGTTGTGTCTGGTGATCTTTGCTCTTTGGCACTATATGCAATTCCGAGACCAATTTCGGATTTGTTTCTTCATTCCAGGCCATACGCATTTCTCACGTATCTGTTGAAGACTAGCACGGCCGCCAGGATGTGAAAGATTTTGAATTGAATTGAAGATTTGTTGACGTAGTGACTCAGGAACATACATGCGAACATATCCTGTGGATACGTCACAGTATGCTGATGTCGTATCAAAATGTACTATTTGTAGTTTTAAAGAATCCAAAATAGTTTTCAACTCTTCGTCCATCTCTTGAGCTGATTGGAGTTCCATTGGAGTGACTGATGTTGGAATTGAAATTGCTTTAAGGCGAAATTTCTGTCGTGAATTGCGAAATGAAATCAAGGTGCCTCAATAGTCGAGGCGAGGCTTTTTCCGGTTTTTGCGAAAATGCATAGACGAGCGGTTTGTGATCGGTCCGAATTATGAAATGTCTGGCCTCCAGCAAATGGCGAAAATATCTTATGGCCTCGTAGATAGCAAGCAACTCTCTGTCATATGTGCTATAATTTCTCTCTGCCGCAGATAATTTTCGGGAGAAAAATTCGAGTGGTTGCCAAATTCCATTTGCTTTTTGTTCCAACACAGCTCCAATGGCGATGTCTGATGCGTCGGTTGTAAGGACCAAATTTGAATTGGGTGCTGGATGAGCTAGCATAGTTGCTTCACGAAGGCTGCGTCTACAGGATGCAACAGCATTTTCAGCTTCAAGTGTCCGAGGAACCTTCCTCTTATCATTTTTCTTGGAGTCCTTAAGGAATTCATTGAGTGGTGCCTGTAGCTGTAGTTTCTGGTTTGGTGTAATTTTCAATAGCGGCAACACGATCTGTTGGAGGTGTTCAACCATTGCCGTTGATGATGTAACCAAGAAACTGTCCAAATTTACATTTATTGACGTTGATTGTTAGACCGTATTGTCGAAGGCGGTCAAAAATCTGCCGTAAATGTATTTGGTGTTCTTCAATATACTCAGACATAACGATCATATCGTCAATATAATAATAAACCTATGAAAGGTTTGTATGGCGTTTCTCAACCCGAATGGCATATATAAAAATTCCACAAGTCCAAAAGGGGTGCACACAAAGGGGTCTTTTCGATGTCTTCCGCAGCCATTGGTATTTGGTAATAAGCCTTAACAAGGTCGAGTGTAAGAAAAACTTACTTACCATATAATTTCTCACAAAAATGGTTGATGTTGGCAATTGGGTATCTGTCAGGCACAGTTTTCGAATTCTGCTATCGGTAATCTCCACACGCTCGCCAACCACCATCTTTTTGCGATACCCTATGGAGCGGACTAGCCCAAGGACTTTTGGAGGGACGACATACATATACCATTGTCCAATAGGAAGTCAATTCTGCTTTAGCAGCTGCAAGTTTCTCTCCAGAAAGTCTTCGTGGCTCTATTGCTGCGCCTGTCCACAGGCGCAGTAGACATCGTCCTGATACAGGAGCCCTACGTAGTGGGAGGAAGGGTGTGCGGTATTAGGACACCCAACTTTAAACTGCTTGTGGCCAACTGTGAAGGCACTCCAAGAACCTGCATTTTGGCCAGGAAAGATCTAAGTATCTTTCTCCTGACTAATTTAAGTGGTAAAGACCAAACAGCTGCTAGCCTGGAGATCGGTAATCGCATATATTGGGTGGTCTCCAGCTACTTGCCTTATGAATCTGTAGTACCGACTGCTCTATTCAGGGAAGTAGTAGAAGAAGCAACGTCTGACGAGCTCGAGCTGATTATTGGCGCAGACACGAACGCTCATCATACTATCTGGGGTAGTACGGATATAAACAATAGGGGTGATTCGCTTCTTGACTTTATTCTAACTACCAACCTTAGTATTTGTAACATAGGTAATAAACCGACCTTCACAATTAAAGACAGACAAGAAGTACTCGACGTAACGTTTGCTACTGACCGGCTGTCAGACAAAATTATTGGGTGGAATGTACTGGACGACCACTCATTCTCAGATCACCATTATATTGAGTTCAAACTCGCGGAAAAAGCGCCTAAACCCGCCGTCCACAGAAATGTAAGGAAGACAAAGTGGCATCTGTATGAGAAGAATTTCAAGAAAGTCCTCAACTCTAAACTTCTGTACGAACCGAATGACAAAGCCGGTCTGGATAATCTGGTCGATCATATCACCATATCATTCAATAGATCCCTTGAATAACCCTGTCCAAAAACAAGGTACAAAGGTAAAACTAAACCCCAATGGTGGACTTCTGAGCTAACGGCTATGAAAAAGACATGCAACAAGCTATTCAATAAGGCTAAATCTACTGGGGTCGCTAATGATTGGGATGCCTATAAAGGGCAACTCAAGATCTATAAGAAGGAGCTTAGAAAGGCGCAAAGGCGCTCTTGGTATACCTTCTGTGGTGAAGTGGAAAAGGTCTCCGACGCCGCTAGGCTGAGGAAGATATTATCTGCTTCACCCTGTACAGTGGGATATTTACAGGATGAGGCAAATAACTGGACCAAAAACAGCGAGCAGCCGCTCAATGTACTGCTCGACACACATTTCCCGGGGAACTCTGTAACAGAACCCGAGGATCAGCAGGACCAATAAGAGTGCGATTGGACTGCGAGCGTCGCTAGCTTCTTGACTGAGAGATCCAGAATAAGCTGGGCTATTAACAGCTTTGAGCCCTTCAAGTCACCTGGACCAGATGGCATCACTCCAGCAGAAATGCAGAAAATGTTAAAGTATATTATCCCCTGGCTGGAGAAAATTTATGTAGGCTGTATCAGGCTTTCATACGTCCCGAATCGATGGAGGGATACCAAAGTGGTATTCATACCTAAAGCGGGAAAGATATCACACACTAGGCCAAAAGACTTCAGACCAATTAGCCTATCCTCCTTCCTATTGAAAGGTCTGGAAAGACTTTTAGATCATTTCATTAGGGAAAACCTGAATACAAAACTCCTGTCGGGGAACCAACATGCTTACAATAAGGGCAAGTCTACAGAATCAGCCCTGCACGAACTTGTGAGCACTATCGAATCGTCCCTGCATTTCAAGGAATTCACCATGGTGGCATTTCTTGACATAGAAGGGGCTTTTAACAACATTCACTCAGATGCGGTAATTGCGGCACTCTCACATCTAAAAATTAACACTAGTTTGATTAGACTAATTCAAAGTCTGCTCACCAGAAGACGCATAACAGCAGGTCTAGGGTCCACAACTCTAACAAGGTATGTAAACAGAGGGACCCCGCAAGGAGGAGTATTGTCTCCACTAATTTGGAACCTAGCGGTGAATGAAATCCTGCTAGATCTAGAACGTTGTGGCTGCAAGGTCGTGGCATATGCGGACGACGTGGCAATCGCAGTGAGTGGCAAATTCGTAAACGTCCTCAGAGACATCCTACAGGTGGCTCTGAACAAGTTGGGTAGATGGGCCAGAAGCAGCGGTTTGGGCGTTAACCCCAACAAGACAGAATTGGTTCTCTTTACTAGGATGAATAATGTCCCACATGTGGACCCTCCACCTCGGATAAATGGAACAGATCTAGTCTTTTCTGAAAGTGCAAAATTTTTAGGAATAATTCTAGATAGGAAAATGTTATTTAGACTTAACGTATTGGAACGTGTAAGGAAATCCAACGTCGCCTTATATTCCTGCAAAAAGGCTGTAGGGTCGCGGTGGGGACTCTCTCCTAAAATCGTCCACTGGATATATATAGCAGTAGTTCGTCCAATACTGTTATACGGTATTGTGGTATGGTGGACGGCAACTGACAAACTAACCATTACCAACCTACTAACAAAGGTTCAGAGAATTGCCTGCCTGAGCATAAGCGGAGCCTTAAGGACTACAGCGACCGAGTCTCTACAAGCCCTACTCCATATACTGCCGATTAATATTGTGGCGAGAGAAGTTGCAACCAAAGCGGCAATAAGATTAAACTGCCTATCAATGTGGAGGTACAAGAACTATGGTCACATGAGGATATCAAAGTGTAGTGCTATGGTAACCGACAGAGTGGACTATATACCAACTGTGTACACCTTCGAGAGAAATTACATCACTATGATTCCCGCCAGAGATGAATGAGTCGCCAGAATACCAGGTAATAGAAACCATCTCCAGTTTTACACGGATGGTTCGAAGCTTGATGAAAAGGTTGGCTTCGGAGTACACTGTGAAGAACTTAGTCTGGATATAGCTCACAGACTACCAGATACCTGCAGTGTCTATCAAGCCGAAATAATGGCAATATGGGAAGTCGCCAAGTGGCTGAGTCGCAACATAGTAACCAACACTGGCGTTGTCATTTACTCGGACAGCCAGGCTGCCATCAATTCTCTGGAGGCAACATCCCTAAATTCACAAACAGTCCTCGACTGCCGCAGATCTCTTAACGAGATGGCTGAGCAGTTTAATATACACCTCATATGGGTGCCTGGGCATAGGGATATCCCGGGGAATTGCAAAGCCGATGAACTTGCTAGGAAAGGGACGACATTACAGATTCTCGAAGAATTTGCATATATTGGTGCGCCACTATCCACGTGCAAGCTTTGGCTTAGGCAAGTGGCAATCAGGCAGTCCAACGAAAGATGGACAGAAATCGGCACCTGCAGGGTAGCTAGACAAATCTGGCCAAGGTATGATCTGAGAAGGTCAAAATATCTCCTCGCACTAGAGAGGAAACGATTGTCTACGATAGTACAGGTTCTGACGGGACACTGCTTGATCGGCGAACACGCAAAAAGATTGGGTATTATTGACTCCAATGACTTCTGCCGAAGCTGTGGAGATGAGGAAGAAGTGGAGAGCATTGAGCACTTGCTTTGCGACTGTCCCGCTTTGAGTGAACGACGACTGGACATACTGGGGTCGACCTTTTTAGGCAGCCTAACAGATCTTTCCAGTACTGATATTCGTACTATCGATAAATTTATATATCAAACAGGTTGGTTTCGATGAGGGGCATTTCAGCCCGTGGTAACACTAGGGACCTAAACTGGTCTATGTGAGCTTGTAAAAAAAATAATACGGCTGCCACCCTAACCTAAACCTAAACCTAAGTCTTCGTGGGCGGTCTGCAACAGGGATTCCGATTGTTTCGAAGTTGTGAACAATAATTGCATCACTTGTCGATTTATGCGTCAAAGTAGTAGCTGTAATGTCAATAAACTCTTTCAGTAATTCTTGGAATGGTCCTGTCGATGGCGATAATGTTGAAATACTAAAATCTTAGGTCTTACGAATTTCACCACGACTTTTTAAATTTGTTGAATTATCGATGAGGCATTTCCGTTTTAAATCAATCACCAAATTGTAATGGATTAGAAAGTCTGCCCCCAAAATGGGCGACTGGACATCGGCAATGGTAAACAACCACTTGAGTTCACGACGTAGAGCTAGGCCTAATTTAAGAACACAATTACCATATGTTTGCATTTCGCTGCTGTTTGCAGCAAGAAGTCTCATGCCGGACGGCTTTAGTGTTGCTCTGAACTAGTGTTGTAGCGGGGACAATTCGGTTTACAATGTTTGGCAGAATCTCCAAACTTTTGATGATACCAGCAAAGCAATTTGTTGTTAGGAGGTCTATCATTTGAACGTGAATGACTGTGAGATCTGGATCGATGATGACCGTATCTGCTTTTATTGCTCGTTTGAAAGGTGTCCACTTTAGCAGAAAGATCCGTTAACGTCTTGCAAATATCAGCTAAAGACACAGGCGAATTAATTGCGTCAATCGAAATTTTGGTATCAGAATGTGGTGGTGCCTCGGAGACAGCACACACAGTATTTCCTATAGCATCCAACATTTTTTCTGCGTTTTTAGGGTGTCTCTTAAATACCAGTGAATGCGTCAGCGTCTGTCAAAAAAACGCATAATGGATAATTTTTAACGCGCGCTGTACCGAAATACGCAGTAAACAAAAAACAGCTGATTTATCATCCCCATTTCAGAAAAATTTTGATTTTCTACATTTGGAGTGGATATTCAGAGCAATATCGATATTATGGATGATTTATATGTTTTGAAAATATTCTGGACAAATCACAAAGCAGAAGGAATAGAAATATATTCCAAAAACAGGAAGCATTCGAAGTTTTCGTAAGGAAAGATTGCAGAAGCTGCACTGAAGCAATTTGATAGTTTGTATTCGAGCAGTATTATTGTGTATACACCCCAATGACACAACGTTTGTTAACTACAAAATTTCCATAGCATTGTAGTTATATGTTTTAATTTGTTTGTTATGCAAGATGCTGTTTTTCATTAGAGTATAAGGGGAACATTGCTAATATATCGTGGAGTATCTAAAGATGTTGCCTTTGTCTACCGAAGTCAAATTATGTTTCTTAAACTCTTTATTGGTTGTGCAAAATGTAAAGACCTGTCATTCTCCTCCTGACTTTGTAAAAGCCAACCAAATCTATCGAAGCTGTCGGCACTTGCCATGTTGGGACTAAATTGTGTTTTATATCACATGGCAGTGTCGCTATTAAATCAAATTCTACCATATCAAATCATGCTTCAAAGTTGAGAATTGTTTATTGGCCAGTTTCAATTTATATTTCCAATTGTCCTCATTGAACATGGAATTCAAATGCAGCATCGTAAAGCTATGGAAATAAAAACTATTCGGAACAAGCTCGTGTCACATGCTTCATTGTAGGAAGAACAAACACCTGGACTAACGATTTTCTTAGGTTAGATCCGACCGGAATCAAAATGTGTTCTTGAAAATGGATTCCTTGCGTCCAAGCAGCATGAATAGGTTCCTCACGTTTCTGTTGAATTAATAAACATTAATACAAAAATGCTGGTACATATTTTAAAGTTTTGGAATTTACTTGGTGTTGACAACTTCAGAGAAATTGCTTGCCATGTGCCCTTCTTGATTTTTACACATTTGTGGAGAGGCTCCTTTGTATTCCATAAGTGGGCAGTGTCCCAGCTATTTCAATCATTTCTTCGCTGTTAATTTGAAAAACACATTTTGATATAAATTATAACAGTAAAATATTAAATTCTTACCAGTTTGTATTTGGTATTACCAGAAAATTCAATATTTAGTATTTTTCTACTTCGTGCACTGTTCCAAAATAAAAAATAAAATGCTGCTTGTCATCTGTTTGTGTTTTCTTTTGTTGTTGTTTTGTTTACTATCGTTGTAGTTGTAAGCGCACTGTCAAATTCGGATTTTTTGAAATTATCCGGCGTATCCGTGTGCGTATTTCGGTAGCTGTAGTACATTTCCATACATTTGAAATCGAGTTTGACAGACGCAGGACGCATTCACCGGTATTTAGGAGATGCCCTTAGCTAGTTTGTCGAAATCTTCCTCTTCCCACACAGTTAATAGAGGGCGAATCGAATCTGGCATTTGCCAGACAAATAGTGCCCGAATAATTGTTTCATTTCCTTTACCAGGTGCCAAACGTCTCATGTGGGATAGCATTTCCGACGGCTTCATACCTGTTGACTCACCACCTTGCAATAAACGTCGCAATTTAGACTCGGAAGACTCAGCTAATTTCTATATTAGTCTCTCCTTCAATGTCGTCTTTGGCAAAATGATGCATGAAAAAACGTTGAAAATTTTAAAAGCGCTGCTGCTGCTCTGCTATCAAGTTTTTTCGCTGCTCTGCTTCCAAGAAGTTTTTGTAGCAATGTAAAAAATACCACTTCAGATTGTGCGTGAAAAGCGGGGTATTTGCAGCACTTTAACAGGGTTGATAACGTTTGCCGATCTGGCAATCGTCTATACTCAGCTTAACAAACTTTGACACTTGCTAGGAAAAAATTGCCGAGTGTGAATCATTACCAAATAAAACAGGCAGGTTTTCGTTACAAGGTAGCGATTTTAGTTTAGCAATTTGCAACGAAAACAACTGACTTCTACTTATTGACACATAAGCAGTAAGTGGCGGTTTTCCAGACAAACAATTCGTGAAATGTATTTATAAAACATAAATATACTTTCTATGTTCAATCGTTTACAGCATTTTTTGGAAATATTGAAATTATTTTCCATTTTTGTTCTTCCCGTTAACTCACAATAATTGATAACAATCTCTTCAAAAATGAGAAGCCATACTCCGAAATGATTAAATGATTGATTAATTAAGACAGGAACACAAGCACCAAACTTCATCGGGAACTAATAATGCTTAAAAGTGCTTAGCTCCCCATACAAATTAAGCACCTATGGTGTAACGAAAACGCCTAATATTTTTGCCAGACTGTAATAAGAATCGTAATAAAAATCCTCAAGATGTGAACCCTCCCTATGAAAACCTAACCGCCGTCGAGGAAAATTCCAAAAACCTAACGCCGTCAAATTCAAAGATTCGAGCTAACGCCGTTTTTAAAAATACATTTAACTTCGTTCTCTGTGCTCATTTAACAAATTTTTTATTAACAAATTCAGCACAAAATCCCCTTAAAAAATAGGTAAACTTTAAATAGTTTTATTCAACAATCAAATTTAGTGTATAGTGAAGTGTAAATCAGGACAAGGACACAGTCGATCGATACGATAAAATCATTTGTGAGAAAAACGTGTGTTTTATAAGTAAAAGTGTGAAGAAATAGTATTTTTTCTCATGCATGTGTGATGATGGTGTGGTAGTGGTTGAAAAAGTGTTTTTTTTTTGGTTGTGTGGGGAAAGGCAGGGAAGAGTAGAGTATGCACTTTTTATACACATGATAATCAGCGGCGCAAAGACGGGATGAGCAGGCCTTCGATGAGGCCATTTCTTCGTAGACTAAAGTTTATTAAATACCACTGGGACGTCAAGTGAGAAACTAAACATTTTATTAAGATAGATTTGATATACTGGAAGTCCTTCTAGTGTGGACGCTATAATGGAATGTGTATTGTGTAATATGTTAGCTACGAAAAGGCCTTATTTATTAGGCCTGGACATTTACGCTGCTGGCTGGCTATGTTCAAAGAGTCAATGGTTGTTGGTTGGGTTATGCATGTACGCTCATGATGATGTAGTGCGACGACGACGATGATAAATGTGTGTAAAGTGTGTCCGAAACGACGTCAGATACCTGCGGAAGAGAAAAAGTAAAAGTATTTGGCATTTTAATTGTTTTAGAAGCATTCATAATCCAAAAGTAGTCGTCATCTCATTGCAATTCCATAGTGAGAAACTTTAGCTATTAGTCAATTATGTGATGTTGCTTCTTTAAGAGAAGAATAAAAATAGAAACCAACCACACCCCTCCTTGTCCCGGTTCGTCGATGGTTTTATGAGTAGATTTTGATTGCTTCTTTTTCTTCTTTCAGCAAAAATGTCCACTACCAGTCACAGGCATCGCTATAAAAATGCTGGCATGGATTCCTCCGAAATGCGCAGACGGCGTGAGGAGGAGGGCATACAGATCCGCAAACAAAAGCGGGAACAACAGCTAACGAAAAGACGTAATGTGGTTTTGGATAATCCACCCAACAGCATGTCAAATAACATGGATAATGATATAATGCAGGTAATGTGTATTTTTTGCATATGATCGATTCTGTAGCACTATTGTTTCTTTTCAGTTATCATGTAAGCTTTTAAGTTTTCGTTTTCTCATATATAGAAAATTTTGTTTCAATAAATTTTCCCAACTTCATTGGTAGAAACCTACCCCATCCATCTTTACATCAATATTCCATCTTATATTGTTACATTTTTAAAGCAGATTGCTCATTATACAACTCCTTCTCATTATCTAGGAATCCGAAATGCATCAAATTCCTAATGACCTTCAAACAAATGATGTGGTGGGCTTAGATTTAACCAATCGACAGGCAAATGCTGATCAACAACAGTTCCAACAAATACCTCAGACGGTGCTTAATCACCAACAGCAGCAGCAACAGCAACAACAACAAAATCACTATGGAGCACCAATGCCACAACAGATGCCACATGCTGCGGGGACAATTATGATTATTAAAAAGGAAATGATAGACGCTTTGCATAGTGAGGTGGAAAGTGTTCAACTGGATGCCACGCAAAAATTTAGAAAACTTTTGTCCAGAGATCCAAATCCACCCATCGAGGAAGTTATACAAAAGGGTATTGTACCGAGATTTGTAGAATTTCTAAAGAATAACAACAACGCTTCACTGCAGGTGAGATGATTACACATACATATAGTACATAATGTAGGCTTTGCTGAAGGCATAGTTTTTATATAGTCCCGGGGGCGTATACTCCGTTTTGTAACACATCGAAATATTGATTAGGGACTCCACAAAGTATATCGTCATAAGGAATGAAAAGGGACAATGAACCAAAATATTCAAAAATTGTGTTATTTATAGATGGATTATGGTTTATTGCTTAAAAATACATACCAATCTTCAAACATTTTTAGCGACCTGCAATCAAAAAAATATTTCATTTTTATTTCAATAAATTTTCCATAATCTTATAAATACCGACTGTGTGAATGAATATACATATATCATTGTGTTTATGTACTATCTATAAACCCCGTTTTTTATCCATAAAATTTTCATTTTATTTAGTTTTATGTCTCCTATAATATTGATGATTGGCCCTTTTCTGGCGACGATATATATTCTTAATCGTCGTAAAATTATACCGCGAATAAGCAAGGTTCGTCTGTCCATCCGTCTGTTGTAATAACGCTACAATCTATAACAATTGAGATAGATAACTGAAATTTGGTAAATTTCTTGTTATAGTTGCAGGTAAATTGTTATTGAAAATGGGCAATATAGCTCAATTTTCAATATCTCCCGATTATACTTCTTAACGGCATTGAGAACACAAACTTCAACTAATCGGCTTGTGAGAACCCTTCACACGAACAACGGTCAGCATAGGTCCATATTTTGATATAGTTCCCATACAAAGATCCCTCCTGATTTCCCGCCCTAAAGCAATAGAGACCACAAATTACAACTGATTGGGCTCAAAAAAAGGAAATTTAGGTTTATATATAACCGCAACTCTTCACACGAACTAAGGTTGTCATAGGCCCATATTTTGGTACATGTAGCTGGTATATGTAGGTCTCCACCACTTCTTAACGCCATAGAGAACACAAATTTCAACTAATCGGGTTGACAATTGGTAACTTACGCATATTTATAACCACAACTCTTTACACGAACAACGATCACCATAGGTCCATATTTTGATATAGTTCCCATACAAAGATCCCCCCGATTTGACTTCTAAATGTCATAGAAACCAAAAAATATAACTCTCATACAGAGTCACTTCCCGATTTGATTTCAAATACCAATTTTATTTGATTGGTAATTTAGGTTTATTTATACCGAAACAAATCACATGAACAACGGTATCCTTCCGATTTGAATTCGTAACTCAAAATTTCAGCTCATCGGGCTAAAATGTGATAAATTGTGTTTATTTATAACGGAAAACATTCACACGAACAACGTTCGTATCTTCCGTTGTTTTATTTATTATACTATGGATTTCAATTCATGGTGGAGGGTTTAAAATTCCATGACTTTTACCCGTTTAACTGTATAATTTTTTAACTCTTCTCCGAACTATTCATGGTTAATAACATAACATAATTCACCGTTTTCCATAAAATAAATTCGCCCCTCAATTAAATCTACATTCAAAGAAGAAGGATGCCAAATTTTGTACTCACATCAGAGGTATCCTCTGATGGAAAACGGATCTTGTATTCTGCCAAATCGAATGTATACCAAGATCTATGTTAATGTAATCAATTTTCTACAGAGTTATGTTCTCAAAGCTTAAGGCAGCTGAACCAAAGATAATTTAGGTTATAGACACCCCAGTGTATTTGCACATTTTTCCCACAAGATGGAAAGTGAGAAGATTTTTAGGTAGCCATCATATATAACACCCGGTTAGGGCTTTTCTTCTCTCAAGGCTCTTAACTTTTTTTGATTTCACAGTAAACATTAAAACATGGTGGAGCAGCAAACGACATTCTTAGTAGAATATCTAAGTCTCAAGGAACCTTTGCTCAGCTGTGGAAAATTTGGAGATCGTCATCGATCTATTCCAACACTAAACTAAGCATCTTCAATTCTAATATAAAATCGGTGCTCCTATACGGATGTGAGACCTGGCTGATGACGAATGAGCTTGTGAAGAAACTTCAAACGTTTATCAACAAATGCTTAAGGCAAATTTTAAATCATTCAATCCATTCACCGTAACTGTTGTTCCAACCTCATTTTCGAAAAAGTAAGGTCCAATGACCCCGCCGGACCATAAACCGCTCCAAACAGTCGCACGTTGAGGATGGAGAGGCTTCTCAACAATAACTCTTGGGTTTTCCGAGGAATTGATGGAAATACGCGAAAAATTTACTCTATCTATGTTAGTGGGATTTTTTCATCTGTTAAAATATTTTATGAAGAACAAGACATTTCAAACAAGAAAACTGGGATTTCGGCCCGACAAAGTCATCGTTGCATTAACATTGCAAAAAATATTGAAGAATATTATAAGATTTCGACCTATGTATATTCCATACCTAGATTTATTCATCTCGAAGATTGCTTTAAAAACACCGTGGAATTCTTTAAAATTTCCAAAGTTGTAAACAATTATTTGAAAAATATTCATCAATTTTGCCTGACAGTTCTTTTGAAGTGTGGATTGTGTCGTCTGAAAAATTACTTGCGGTTAACCATGACTGAAAATCGTTTAAATGGATTGGCTTCCCTGAATATTCATCGAGACATTCCAGTAGATGTTGACGCAGTATTAGACGATTTTTTTATTTCGCCTCGCCGTGTCAATTTATTAAAACAATAATACAATTAATCACCCCTATCGCGAATAAATGTTGTGTTCACTTTCCACCAAATTCCAATCGGCAATTTTGTTCCCTGAATAATTCCCTTGTTCGAAAAAATTCCCCCTATCGTGAATTATTTTTGTGTGTGGAATTTTTTCCCTTCCCACTTCGATTTGTTCACTTTATTTTTGCTAGCGAACAGAACGGACTCATCGTGAAAGTGTTTATTTTTGTCTTCAAATAATGAATAAAACTAAAAAAATATTTATTTTACAGGAGTGGATCAGTTAGAAAATAACAAAGTGATCTATTTTTAAGAACTCTATTTGTCCGTTCTATAATGTTTCGACATTTACCATGGACATAATTAAATTTCTGTTTGACAGAGCCAGCTGCAGGAGTTCTATATGGAACTAACAGTCAGGGCTCCAGTGGGTATCCGCCATCGTCTACAAATGTTGGTATGATATATGGCATACATATGTACAGGGTGGCTGATATGTAATGCAACAAAGTAAAGCGCTATATCTTTTTAATTTTTTTTAAAATTTTATTGTTCAAAAGCAAAAAATGTCGGAAATAACATAAAATTTTAGAAACAGTTTAGATTTGTTCGAATTGGCCACCTTTGCACGAATTATGGCCTTCAAACGGCCGACAAAGCCATCACACGAAAGTGGCTCTGCGGTATTTTGGCCCATTCCCGGCGAAGCGCCGTCTTGAAATGATTGATACTTTGGTATTTTTTAGTACGAACCTTACTCTCTAAAATGGCCCAGGCGCAAAAGTCTAACGGATTGAGATCAGGAGATCTTGGTGGCCATTGTGCGGTAGATATGAAGCGAGGAACCTCCTTTTTAAGCCATTCTTGGTTGACGCGTGCTGAGTGCGATGGTGCTGAGTTTTGTTGGAATGTCTATGGTCTGCGGCCGAAATGTTTGTCTGCCCAGGGCTTCAATACTGTCTTTAGGACATTTTCCCGATAATATTCGGCATTTATTTTGACCCCGTGGTCGATGAATACGAGCTGGGAGCGACCATCGGCCGTTACCGCGGCCCACACCATTACCATCGGCGGCGCTTGAGTTCTGGTGGCCAATCGAAGGTGTAAATTTTCAGCTGACCTCTTTGGCAAGTAAACCCGATCATTTTGTTTGTTCACAAACTGCTCAATTTGGAATGGCTTCTCATCGGAGAAAAGCAAATTCGGTAACTGGCCACTTCATTTTATTGTTTACTGTCACTGAAATACATATCAGCCACCCTGTATACGTATATATATTCGCAACTAATAACCACAATTTGCTTCGACTTTATAAATAGTCTTGTTCCATCACATTTCTGAAATAACTCGTACTCCACGCAAAGGAATCGTGACAAGCTCCGTGATATGCCCTATTAGCGTGTCGTATCCTCAGTTTACTATCGTTTATCTTTGAAACATATATTTGACTAAAATATATAATAAAATGGCGGAAGTACGATTGTCTCATTTACCTAAACTATCCTTTTCTGTTAAAGTACAGGTGCTTATTTGTCTGTGGTGATAAGATTTTCACGTTTCAATACATCCAAGGACACCGGGTATTCCAAATTTAGTGCATAAATCTTGTGCTATAACATTCCCTTCCTCTTGAGTTCGATAAGTTATCCACTTGCGACAAATTCTCGATACTAATGGAATCAAAACATGGGAGAGTACTTCACTGACTGTGCCATGCCGACTTGAGGATCTTTGCCAAATCCTTTCTGATACCCACCATCTGCAAAGAACTGTAGACAGGCACTCAGTTTTACAATTGGAGTAATCGCAAATGTTGAACAAATCTAAAAAAAACAATTTAGACAAAAAAACGTATGCTACTAAGGACAATTACAGTCGCCCTTATTCCAGTTGGCGTCGTCGACGTCGTCACATCATTTTCGTCATATCTATGAAGTTCTAGCTTTGTCATCTTTACGCCAAAACGAATGTTTTTGGTATCCACGAACTAACAAAAATCATTTTTATAACTTAAAAAATATTTTAAAAAAAAATTCAAAACGTCGACGACGCCAACTGCAATAAGGGCGAGTATATCAGGCAACTCCAAAGGATTTGATGCATCTCTCAAACTTCACCGCTCGTTGTTCTATACACCCTTCTTGTTCCTCTAATAAAAGAATAGTTTTTTTTTTAAACATTTAAGTAATATTTTTTACTATTACTTTGAAAAACAAAATGCTTTTCAACACTTCTTCTTGTTTTTTGCGCTCACTGTGCACTGATAATTTATTATTTTTGAACAGCTGTTCGTTTTCAATACATCATACAGATTCGAAGTGAACAAACTGTTCCCTAATATTCACGATAGCATATTCCACTTCCCGTGAAGTGAAGAAATCGAGGGAACAAATATTCCACTTATTATTCGCGATAGGGGTGAATATAACATTTAAATACAGAAACGTTAAAAATAGTTGAAGATGTGTCCAACATGTTTGTTCGGAGTATCATAGCATACAATTTAAGTTAAACATTAATTTCGGAAGTAAATTTTTTCTCAAAAACACACAGCGTAGGCACAATAGTTTTGTCTTTGAATAATTCTAATTGAATATATTACCTAAGTATTATTTAATGCTAATGACAACAATGAATTTTAATGAAAAAAATGGGTACCACGTGTGAAACCCTCCCCCCAAAAACAAAATCCTGCGCACGGCCCTGATAATAGTAATAATAAAAATAAAGTAATACCATGTCTCTCTTTTCAGTTTGAAGCTGCTTGGACTCTAACTAACATTGCTTCGGGTACTTCACAACAAACGAAAATAGTAATTGAAGCCGGTTCAGTGCCCATATTTATTGAATTACTCTCAAGTCCACACGATGATGTACAGGAACAAGCCGTCTGGGCTTTAGGTAATATAGCCGGCGATTCACCAGCCTGCCGTGATCATTTGCTTAACTCGGGTATAATGCAACCATTATTGCAGTAAGTTGACAAAAAAAATATTGCATATACAGGGAATGACTCAAAATAAAAATATGTCCCCACCCCCCAACCTATAGCGTTTTAAGCACCACCGAACGTTTAACCATGATCCGCAATGCTGTTTGGACTCTATCAAATCTGTGTCGCGGCAAAAATCCTCCAGCTGATTTTACAAAAATTGTTCACGGTTTACCCATATTGGCACGACTGCTCAATCACACAGACACCGATGTGCTAAGTGACACATGCTGGGCCATCAGTTATCTATCAGATGGACCTAATGATAAAATTCAAGCTGTAATAGATGCTGGCGTCTGCCGACGTTTGGTAGAATTGTTAATGTATGTATATATTAAGTTGCACGAATCATTTTACCTTGTTTTTATTTAATTTATCGTTTTTCCTAATTATAGGCATCCTCAGAATAATGTGGTCACCGCTGCCCTACGTGCTGTTGGCAATATTGTGACCGGTGATGATGCCCAAACTCAAGTCATTTTAAATTGCAACGCATTGCCCTGCATTAGTCATTTGTTAACCTCACCCATGGACACCATTAAAAAAGAGGCCTGCTGGACGATCTCAAATATTGCCGCCGGTAATCGTCAACAGATTCAGGCTGTTATCGATGCCAATATATTCCCCATACTTATCAATATAATGCTGCAAACGGCCGACTTTAAAACGCGGAAGGAGGCAGCCTGGGCCATAACAAATGCCACTAGTAGTGGCACAGCCGAACAAATACGATATTTGGTAAGTTGATGGAAGAGTGTTTGGGGTATTTTGTTTCTGGAGACATTAGACATAGAGTTGGCTTTAGGCAATGTGAGCAGATAATTAAGGAAAAGATGTGAAGACGATTATTCTGTTGGGGTGGAGAAGTAATGTGAAAGAAAGGAAGAACGATAGAGTTCTGGGATTTAGGTAAAAGTACAGCGAGTAGCTGACGTCTATAGTGATTTACTGTGAAAACAGTGGACAGCCTCACCCACTTGTTTTAAGAAATATATATATTTTCTGAAGAGGTATTGGAAAAATAGATATACCGTTAGAAAGATCACATTTTTATACCCTCCAACATATGATAGAGGGTATCTCATTTTGTCACTCCTTTTGTAACATCTCGAAACACTGATCCGAGACCCCATAAAGTATATATATTACTAATCGTGGTAAAATTATAAGACGATTTAGCCGTGTCCTTCTGTCCTTATGTTGTAATCACGCTACAATCTTCAATAATTAAGCTAGATGACTGAAATTTAGTACAGATAATTGTTAAAGCTGCACATATTATTAAGCTAGATGACTGAAATTTAGTACAGATAATTGTTAAAGCTGCACATAAGTTGGTATTGAAAATGGGCAATATCGTTCCATTTTTTGATATAGCATCCATGTATAGCATAATTTCGATTTCACTTCTTAACGCCATAGAGAAGTTGAAAATTGGTAACTTAAGTGTATTTATAATCAGAACCCTTCACATGTCATCATAGGTCCTTTTTTTGATATAGCTTCCATATACATAAATAAAGCAACCCTCCGATTTGACTCTCAAATAAATAGAGATTACAATTTTTATCTGACCGGACTAAAAACTGGCATTTTGAGTTAATTTACACCCAGAACCATTCACACGAACAATAGGTCCATGATTTGATATAGTCCCCATATAAAGGTCACTTCCTATTTGGATGTGTTAACGCCATAGAAACCACAAATTTCAATTGATCAGACAGAAATTTAGTAAGAGTTTATTTTTACCCGAAATCATACATTGTGAAGGGTATAAGATTGGGCATGGCTGAACTTAACGCCGCTTTTACTTGTTTTATTTTTAAAAAATAATTTTCTTGTATTCTTTTTTTTCAGGTACATTTGGGTTGTATACTTCCGATGTGTGGCTTTTTGACGGTGGTCGATTCGGATATTGTGCAAGTAGCTTTAAATGCTTTAGAAAACATCCTCAAGGCTGGTGAGAAATTCCCCGAGAGACCAAATCCCTATGCCATGGCCATTGAAGAATGTGGAGGTAAAACCTGAACTACACTTTTATTACAATACATTACATGTGCACTAATTCTATATACAATTTTCCAATTTTTATTTGTATTTCAAAATCTCCAGGTTTAGATAAAATTGAATATTTGCAATCGCATGAGAATCGTGACATCTATCACAAGTCGTTTTATATTATCGAACAGTATTTCGGTAATGAGGAAGAAGACGAACGCGTGGCGCCGTCCGTGGATGGCAATCAATATGCGTTTAATACGGATTTAGGTGCTCCCCAGGGAGGTTTCAATTTCTAGCCTTGTATAAAGTTAAAGCAACAACAGAAACAACCTCATAACAGACTCATTATTATGGTGACGACGATGATGATGATAGCGATGGCAATGATCATGAGAAGAAGAACAGCATCAACCCTTATTTAATTTTAGTTAGTAAAACTATTTGGACAAAAAGAAAAACAAATAAAAAAACGGAACAATTCATCAAAAACACATACATACTAACTATTAAGCACACACACGCAACAAGGCAAGATGATACATGCAGCAACAATTTCCTACTGAAACAACAACAATAACCACACAGAAGATGGTCCATGATTCAACTGACTTGCAATCTTACAATGCTATAAAAAATGATGAACATTTCTAAGCTTTTTTAATGGATTACTGAAGATCTTAAGCAACAACTTCCAATAGTTTAGTAAACAATGTATGTTGCTGCTCCTCCTCCACCTCCTACTAATACTGCTCAGCCATTTGTCTTAGCATTTGTATTTTTGTTTTCAGTTTAGCCTGTGAACATTATCTCTTGATTTTGTTGGTTTTCTTTTTTTACTTTATATGTAAGTCAAGAGCTATTAATAGTTTTTGTTTTAGATTTTTCTCTACATATTTTTCTACAATGCTGCTTAATGTTGTTAATCTTTTCCTAAATTCCCTTATTTTCTTTCATTTCCTTCTCATTTTTTAGTCTACATTTGTTTTCATTTTGAATGCATTACGCCTACCTACTTACCCCTACCCTAGCTCCTATGTAATATGTACATATATTTTTATTATTATTATAATAATTATAATATTTAACATTAAAATGAAAACATGTTTAAAACAAAACAAACAAATATGGTTAAAGTTAATTTATAGTTTAACATTGAAGAGAAAGAAAAAACTGTTATTTTTTTTAAATATGATTTTTTTTCTTTATTTTTGTTTTTTCATTTTCTTAACTTTGGTTTGTTATCTCTTTTTACATAGTGTTTTTGCTCTCTTTATTATTTTTCTAATGCATTAGAGAACAATGAAAAGATAATTTAACAAATTCATAAATAAAGAATTTAAATTCTCAACAACAAGGAGATAAATGTATTTTTTTTATATCTAAAGCTAAGTCCACACGATTGCCAGATCGGACAACTTTATAAACCCTGTTAAAGTACTGCAAATGTACTGACAATCGCAGATTGTTAGGCAAAGGTGAATTGACAGTTCAGACGAATGCAAGAAAACCTTACAATTTCATATATTTACAATATATTATGTAAATATTTACATGCAGGACTGCCAATACAAAAAAATAATAGATAGTGTTGCCAATAAAATGTTTTTCTGACAATGGCGCCGTTGTCACATGCATAAATTTGGCAAGTCCAGATTTAGTCTGCATTTACATGATACTTTTTTTTAAGTATTAAAGGTAAGTACACACGATTTGCGGATCGGACAACGTTGCCAGAAAAATGGCGGAAAAATGCAACCCTGTGAATTTACAACCGTCTGAACACACAATTTTTGTTTTGCAACGTTAGCAAAAAAGTCATTGCGAGATAATTTGCAGATTGTTATATGTGCGAAGTTTATGTATGTAACAACGGCGCCATTGCCAGAAAAACATTTTATTTGCAACACTGTCTATAATGTATTTTTATTGGCAATCCTGCATATAAACATTTACAACATATATTGTAAATATATAAAATTGTAATGTTTTCTTGTAATCGTCTGAACTGTCAATTGTTGTTGTCACATGCATAAACTTCGAACATATAACAATCTGCAAATTATCTAGCAATGACTTTTCTGCTAACGTTGCAAAACAAAAATTGTATGTTCACACGGTTGTAAATTCACAGGGTTGCATTTTTCTGGCAATGTTGTCCGATCTGCAAATCGTGCGTACTTACCTTAACTATACTTATCGGCGTTTTGTGGGCGAGAGGCAGTCGGAAACGGGGGAAAAAAAGTATGCCGTACTCTTACTCATAGTTTTGTGTTTTTCGTTCGCACTTGGAAATGCAACCCTGTGAACATATAATTTTTGTCTTGCAACGTTGGTAGAAGTCATTGTGAAATAATTTGCAGATTGTTAGATGTGCGAAGTTTATGCATGTGAAAACGGCGTCATTGACAAAAAAACATTTAATTAAGGTGGTAAAATATTTTAATGTTAATCCTGCACATAAATACTTACAAAATATATTGCAAGTATGTGAAATTCTAAGGAGTTCTTGCAATCGTCTGAATTCACCTTTGTCTTCAATTCACCTTTGCCTAACAATCTGTCATTGTCCGTACATTTGCAGCACTTTAACAGGGTAGATAACGTTGTCCGATCTGGCAATCGTGTATACTTAAGGTAAGTACAGACGATTTGCAGATGGGACAACATTGCCAGAAAAATGGCGGAAAAATGCAAGCCTGTGAATTTACAACAGTGTGAACATACAATTTTTGTTTTGCAACGTTAGCAGAAAAGTCATTGCGAGATAATTTGCTGATTGTTATATGTGCGAAGTTTATGCATGTGACAACGGCGCCATTGCCAGAAAATCATTTTATTTGCAACACTGTCTATAATGTATTTTTAATGGCAATCCTGCATATAAATATTTACAAAATATATTGTAAATATATGAAATTGTAATGTTTTCTTGCAATCGTCTGAACTGTCAATTCACCTTTGCCTAACAATCTGACATTACCCGTATATTTGCATCACTTTAACAGGGTTGATAATGTTTGCCGATCTGGCAATCGTCTAAACTCAGCTTTAGCTTAACAATCTGCAAATTATCTCACAATGACTTTTCTGCCAACGTTGCAAGACAAAAATTGTATGCATTTTTCTGACAATATTGTCGATCTGGCAATCGTGTGTACTTAGCTTTATGTGAGAGTTGAAATTCCTGACGAAATTCCGTCAAGGCTGGCGGCGTGTCGCCTGATTAGAATTTAGTTCATATTCACACTTGCAATTTCCCCCCGCAGAATTGCAGGGTTTGTTGGATAGGGACGCAGTCGGTAAAGGGGTAACCGGTAACAGACTGCGTCCCTCTCCCACGAACACTGCAATTCTGCGGGGGGAAATTGCAAATGTGAATATGGACTTACGGCCTGTTTCAGTATTTCAAACGAAAGTCTCTGCGAACGAAAACCAATCACTCACTTTCGGCTGGAATTTGGTTTCTCTAAGGTTCGTTCGTTCGTTCGCCTGGCTTTACGTCAATGACTTTAGCAATTTACCAATTGGCAAATAATAGGCATGTTTTCGCTACAAGCTAGCACTTTTAGTTTAGCACTTTTTTTCAAGATCTGGTAGCAATGGTGTCATGAGTTGCGAAAAAAGAACAGTGCGAAACAGACAAAAAATTCGTGAAAAGTTTTTATAAAACATATATTTACTATTCTATGTTCAATTGTTTACACTCTTTTGCAAATATTAAAATAATTTCCAATTTTTGTTCTTCTTCTTCCCGTTAATTCGCAATAATTGATAAAATCTCTCCAAAAATGGGATGCCATATTGCTAAATATAGGGTGCCCAATCTGGCAACATCATACTCGATTAAGACATGAACACAAGCACCAAACTTCATCGGGAACTAATAGTGCTTAGCTCCCCATACAAATTAAGCACTTAACGAAAACACGCCTACTATGTTAGTCCTGATTCACATGAGAAAATTTTTTCCAAGCAAGTGTCAAAGATTGTAGGAGAGAGGCAGTGAGCTCTCTCCTACAAACTTTGACACTTGCTTGGAAAAAAACGTCTCGTGTGAACCTGGACTTATAATGCTATAAAAATGATTAACG
Source organism: Eudasyphora cyanicolor (assembly GCA_963930755.1). Lineage (NCBI taxonomy): Eukaryota > Metazoa > Arthropoda > Insecta > Diptera > Muscidae > Eudasyphora > Eudasyphora cyanicolor. Next base: position 37,442,773 of record OZ005735.1, on the reverse strand, counting down.
TTTCTAAGAATCGCGTATGGATTTCTGAAGATCTTAAGCAACAACTTCCAATAGTTAAATAGTAGTTGTCTGCATTTGTATTTTTGTTTTCAGTTTAGACAGTGAAGTCAAGCGCTATTAAAGTTTATGATTTAGTTTTTTTCTATATATTTTTCTACAGAGCTGATTAATGTTGTTAATCTTAAGTTCCCTGATTTTCATTAATTTCTTCTCATTTAGTTGTAATATGTACATACATTTGTATTATTATTATAATATTTAACAAAATAACAAATGAAAACATGTTTAAAACAAAACAAATAAGAATAGCTAAAGTTAATTTACTGTGTTATTTTTTTAAATGTTTTTTTTTCTTTATTTGTTTATTTTTCTTAACTTTGGTTATCTCTTTTTACATAGATTGTTTGATCTATTTATTATTTTTCTAATGCATTAGAGAACAATGAAAAGAAAATTTCATGAATTCATAAAAAAAGAATCGCCCATGTGATGGCAATCGCATTTCGCCTAAAATTGGCGATCGCAAAATGCATGTTCTGAATTGTTTTCTAACACAACAATTTGGATTTATTAAAATCAATTTATTAATTACAGTGATAAATAACTACATACAAGTGTGCATTTTATTAAAATTAAATTTCGAATACCATTAAAACTGAAGGGGAAATTTTTGCGTTTTGCGATTGGAACTCACGCGATTGTCATCACATGGGCGAATATAAATTCTCAACAACCCAACAATTTTGTTTTTTTTAATCAAAATATTTAATACATATATTTTTTAGATTATTTCCGCAGCTCTTAAAGTATTAGTCAAGAGCCGAGGCCACATTTAGACAGCCATAGCCCTCGGCGAAGGGTATATAGAGTTATTTTACTCTAGAGATACGTGTATTTCTTCTTTGGGCTTTATTATAGTTTTCCGCAGCTCGTATAGTATTAATGTCAGGGCCGATGCCACATTTAGACTATCAAAGCCCTCGGCTAAGGGTATATAGAGGCATTTCCCTCTAGACCCCACCGTTGACATAAACCTAGAAGAAAAGACAAATAGATAATTTCGTGCGTATATATGTATATATGCTGCCAATTTTGAAAAAAACTTATATATGGGGGCTATATTTAAATCGGCGTTGATTATGTTCACAGCTTAAAGTGTCCGTTCTCCGATCAAGAAAATACAAATTCTATTGCTTAATACTTAACCGCCAATAAAAAAATTTAGAGAAGTTTTTTTTGCAATTATTTTCTGTTTAAATGCATATCGCGACCTAAGAGTGTAAAGGCCCTAAGTCCAATATTTAAAATTGTACAGGAGAGGCAAAATACTGTATATGAATGCTTTTATAAAGGGATTATGGCTTTTACGATTCAGCTCTTAAAAATGACAAAGCATGATTTTTTTGGCTTTTTGTTTTTAAATCGATGTATATTCAATTTATCTTACGTTCCGCTTCAAAAAATACATTTAGAAAAAAGTGGACTTGCGCCTTTTCACTCTTAGGTCGCGACATCAGTTTATATTACTGTGCAATTTATTATAACGGTATAAGTAAACGATTGCCCTCAAACAAATAATTCACGATGGCGGTTAAGGTTTTTTGGCGGTTAAGGATAGATATACTATATGGGGTCTATAACTAAATTCGAACCGAATTTCTTCAAATTTTAATCTATTAAATACGAAGAGATTTTCTTAAAATTTAAGGGCCTTATTCATAAATAGTTAAAGAAGGTTTGAGGAACGCTTTAGCAGTGTTAAAGCGTTCTTCAAACCTTCATTATATTTTTATGAATAAGGGCCTAAATACATAACCTACCTGTAAGCTTCATTACTAACGCCATGACTCTCACCACCAATAACAACAACATTATGGGAACCGGTCCGATCGATTTGCGAATAATCCATAACTTGCGCATTGCTGTTTTCCAACTTTTGCCAATTATTCTCAGCTATAAATATACAGCAATCATTTGCCACCTCAGCTGGTATGGTTAATGGGACATTTTCCCAAGGGACATCATCTCGTATGGGTACACGGAAATGACCACCACAGCCACCTCTCAAAGCTTTCGAATCCCAAGGATCGCAGCAGCCTTTGGTTATAACTATTTGAAAACAAGGCAAAGCGGCACATGTTCTGATAATACTGCCCAGATTATTGGGTTCTCGAATGTTATCACATACCACAGTCAGCGGTAGGGGAGTAACGATAGAGTTTTCTTCAATATACTCCAAGGAGGGTCTTTCGAAGAGAGTCATTACGCCCGGGGGTGTGGTAAGAGTAGACCAGGTTTTTAAATCATGATGAGGTACTTTATAAATCTGGGAGTGAGGATGGAGTTTAATTGCGGCCGCCACTTGTTCCTTGATTTCGGCCAATTGGTCCTTTTGACTGAAGATTACCGCCTTCAGTTTGAGACCACATTCTAGAGCTTCCAAAATCAAACGCCGGCCCTCGATCACAATTTGGCCATCTTTGTCGCGTCTCTTTTTCGAACGCGCCGTTGTCATTAGTGTGACCAGACGAGGATCCTTAAGATCTAATTTAAGATATTGTAATCCCAATTCTATGTCATCTATAATTCTCGACTGTGATTCACGCTCCTGGCGGGTTTTCTTGATAAATGAGGGCACTTTGGGTTTGTTCGCTGGCTTCGGCATCTTTTTGTTTTTCCTTAAAACTTCCTCTGCCATCACCGGTTCATATTTGATGGAGGATTGTTCGAAAAGACTGGCTTCGATTTTCAAAACATCCTCCTCTTCGTTCTTAGCAGCACGTTTGCTACCGGGAATGTTGTCTTTGTTCTCTTTTTCTTGAGTGCGGGAGCATAATTGCCGTGTAAGTTCAAATGTGTAGCGCACCTGCGTTTTGTTTGTTAATGATTTCAATAAATTTGACAACATTTTTCATTCAGAATTCGTAAAATTTATAAACAATCAAATTACACTCAACCTAACCAATAAATTGGCACTGTTATGTCTTGTCGGTCTGACAACCCTAATATTGGTTAGAGAGGAACGCAATTACGGCGCTAAGCGTCAGGTGGCGATCAAAAGATACAAAGTAACGACAATATTTCAATTTCTAATTATTGTAGTGTATATACATATGTACATTTATTTGCTAGTCATCATTAATCACGCATTCAAAATTGTAATCCAGGGGCCTAATTACCGCATCCGTTTCGTATCGTAATCTGAATTTTCGATAGCATAAAACGAGAAATTGGGAAATTATTTTTTGCTTATTTTTATATAAATAAGTTATGAATCGCCTTTGGAACGATATGCTGAAATTTCATCAATATCTGCCCATAAATTTTAGAGCTATTAGATCTCACGTAATCGAATTACGATACGAAACGGATGCGGTAATTAGGCCCCAGTTCGGAGTCGCTGTGGAAAGAAGTTTAAAGCTAATCTATATCTTCACAAACGTCAACAGCTTTAATTCTGTTTTGTTGTACGAGCCCCTATTGCCAGCTGGCGCTTCAACGCATTTGCGTTACAATTTTGTTGTCAGCTGTTTTTGTTTTGACATTTCTTAACTGCTCTGCTTTGTAGTTTCTTATTTATTGTATAATTTCCATCGATAAACAGCGTATCAAGGTATTTTTGGCGTATTCTTTTTATGAAAATAATTTAAATTTTATTTTTTTGTACTGTATGCTTATCTATGCTATTATGCTGCGTTTGCAGATGTTACTGGAGTCCATGAATGCTGCACGTTGCCTTATGCGTCGCTACATCAGCACCAGCCCAATTATCCGACAAGGTATCAGTAACCATCAACCAAATAATATGGAAAAAAGGTTTTTGGTTTGGACAGGAAAATACAAGAGTATGGAAGAAGTTCCAAATTTTGTCAGGTAAATACTAGAGAGTATATAAAGATGGGGGCGCAAATTACGACCAGCACTTTGCATTTTCAATTTTCTTGCATTATATTTCATCATAATATATGTACATATATCATTATATTAATGCCGCCTATTTAATCCATACATAAATGATTGATGGAATTTTCCATTTTGTATTGATATCATATATATTCCTTAGTATTAAGAATCTCATATATACATATGTATATGTACATACACACTCATCTAAGATACAGAAATTTTTAATTAAACGAAATGTTTGGCAATTATAAGATCCAACATGCATAGCAGCGTTATACTGCAAACAAACACATAAGTATATCCATCTATACCTGTTGATTGATGTATAAAAACCCCCAGAGACTCGCCGGGCAATGCGTGTCAGGGTCATAGCGTTAAACAAAACGACTAGAGAGAGTTAGAAGTAACAAATGGTTTTAGATACGAGTATCATTATGCAAACCAGCATTTATTGGTCAAAATTGTATATTGTTACATTGTTCTGCGACAACTCCCCTCCCCGTATCGCGAATTAAATTTCGCCTGGAATTCGGCATTCCAACAATTTTTTGCGTTATGCTGGAATGCTTATTTCATAATTCTATATTCTATATTCATAATTAGAAGAATAAATATAAAGGTTTCGAACGTGCAGTTAAGTATGTACGTATGTTAGGTAGGATGTTTATACTTATATTGCATAATTTATTCTTAACCTTGAATGGGGTCACTATTCGTGTAGTAAACTTTTTTTAATATTCCCTCTAATATATACATTGCACAAAACATTTCGCAGGAGAAACGAATCCAAAGAAACATATGTATAAAGTAAGAAATCCTACAAATTCATGTATGGAAACTTTCTATTATACGAGTATACACTTAAAATGCTAAGTAATATAATTTCTGTAGAGTAATTCTCTGGTAGGCAGTCAATCGCCAGTTATTCTATTCGAAATTTACTAGAGAGGAGTTTCTTGACCCAGTAAAATTGGAGAACATTGGCTTTAGGTGTAGCCCCCATATATATATAGAATAGAATTCTTATTTTACATCTGACTCACGAAAGCCTTCAAATTTAATAAAAATTGGTTCTCATTCAGATACAGACCAAATTTCGATACAGACCACATATTGACCCAAGCTGTTATTGGGACATTTAAGTATTGTCTACGATATATTATGGTCGCGAGATGAGAAATACATAATCACCTGTGATAGAGATGACAAAATACGTGTTACTAATTATCCCGAGACGGCTGGCATACATACATATTGCTTGGGCCACAAGGAGTTTGTGGCTGGAATGGAATTGCAGAATGAAAACGTATTGCTATCCGTGTCGGGTGACAAAACTGTGAAGAAAGTGTTTTATAAACAAGTAAGAAAGTTTCAGTCGGGTAAACCGACTAAGGTATACCCTCACTTTGTGAGTGATGTAATATTGAATATTACTCGAATTATTCTGTCAATTTGTGTGGGAGGTACCAGAAGGGGTTTATCAAATACACATTTTTTTGCTGAACATTAGATACTTTAAATTCATTGCACTGTGCCGACTTATAAGCATTTATATGCACTGGTATAAACGTTATGAGACATTAAATTGTGGTATGATTTTGGCATTTTGTGTGGGAGGTACAAAGAGGGGCGTGGCAATAACGCCCATTTTTCACAGGGCTATAGACACTATAAACACATTACACTGTACAAAATTTCAAGTATTTTTATACACTGGTTTTAATGTTATAAGCTGTTAACTTTTGGTGCAAAAAGGTACCTTTGTGTGGGAGGTACCAAAAGGGGCGTGACAACAACACCCATCTTTCCCTGGACTGTAGGCAATATAAAAGCATAATACTGTACAAAATTTCAAGTATTTTTATACACTGTTATTAATGTTATAAGCTGTTAACTTTTGGTGCAAAATGGTGCATTTGTGTGGGAGGTACCAAAAGGGAAGTGGCGACTTCACCCATTTTTCTCGAGTTGATAACGAATAATAAGCTAATACTATGTGTGGAATTTCAAAAGATTCGAATAAGTAGTATAGCAGTTATTAAAGAATCAATATTTCACAACATTTTAACCCTTTGTGGGGGAGGTACTAGAAGGAGTGGACCAATATGGCCCATCTTCGAACTTAGCCGGAGATAAAAAAAAATATTACCACATACCAAATTTGAGGTCAATCGGTTACTCCTTTCGAGAGTTATCGTGCGCACCAGCCAGCAGACAGACAGACAGACAGACATACAGACAGACAGACGGACGGACATTGCTCATTCGACTTAAAATGACCCAAAACGGATTTCCTCCGAACATACTTGGGGTCTTAGGTCACTCCTTCGACGTGTTACACTTTTTTCCGTAGCAAATGATATATACCCTCGTCACACTAAAGTGAGGGTATAAAACATTTTAAATTGTGTTATGTATTCGGCAAGTAAGTAAGTATCAAAAATTGCCAATAAATGTACTCGAAATGTATGGGCCCGTCAAAAACGTATAGAAATACTTTTACACCAACTTTTGCGAGGAAATAAATTGTTGTTTTTGGTTTTGGCTAACTTATTGATAGAAAATAATTATTTTTTTACAAATATCGAAAGAAAATAATTGTATAAATAATACAAAATTTAGTTTTTCCAAAAAAGTGTGTCTGAAGGTAAATGTTTTGCAATGTAAAAACACTATCTTGACATACTTTATCTCAATTTTGCATCTATTCTTTAAGCAGATGACTTTTTACTTTCCTTACTGGTTGAACAGTCTTTTTCAAAATTGGAAAGATATCGTCTGAAGCGGCAAACACAGGTAGTAAACTGAAGGAGACAAGTGAGACACTGCCAAAAACTGAGGTGGGAGTAGGCGTTAACAGCACCAGTTTCTCAATAGGATTGCCAATTTTGCAGGAAATTCCCAGCAAAGGTGGTGATCAAAATAAAAAGAGCGACACAACGAATCAAATTACGAGGGAGTGAAAACAATAACTCCAACTCCAACAAGAATTGTAACTCCTGGAGGCATCATATCTAAAATAAAAAAAGTTCCTCTCACAAGCTTATATCCAAACAGAAACGCTGGTGGATGACACCGTAAAAACGATGGAAAAATAGAGGATACGGTAAGCCTCTTGATGAAAACTCATTTTCCTACTGATACAGCTGGACCAACAGAGGGCCAGTTACAGAATTGCATCACGTACCTATTACGGACAGAACAGATGGCATGATTAAGGAAGCGATAAAAGCTTCTCCAAAGCATCAAGACTGCGGGACCGGATGGAATATTTTCAACACATCTTCAGAATGATAGGATAGTTTATACGTCTCCTCTCTTCAACCTAAACTAACCTAACTCATCTGGCTGAACGATGATAAGAAAAGTCATCAACCATGAACTTTTCTATAAGAAAAGTCATCAACCATGATCTTTTCTATAAGAAAAGTCATCAACGATTAACTTTTCTATAAGAAAACTCATCAACGATTAACTTTTCTATAAGAAAAGTAATCAACGATGTACTTTTCTATAAGAAAAGTCATCAACGATGAACTTTTCTATAAGAAAATTCATCAACGATGAACTTTTCTATAAGAAAATTCATCAACGATGAACTTTTCTATAAGAAAATTCATCAACGATGAACTTTTCTATAAGAAAAGTCATCAACGATGAACTTTTCTATAAGAAAAGTCATCAACGATGAACTTTTCTATAAGAAAAGTCATCAACGATGAACTTTTCTATAAGAAAAGTCATCAACGATGAACTTTTCTATAAGAAAAGTCATCAACGATGAACTTTTCTATAAGAAAAGTCATCAACGATGAACTTTCTATAAGAAAAGTCATCAACGATGAACTTTTCTATAAGAAAAGTCATCAACGATGAACTTTCTATAAGAAAAGTCATCAACGATGAACTTTTCTATAAGAAAAGTCATCAACGATGAACTTTTCTATAAGAAAAGTCATCAACGATGAACTTTTCTATAAGAAAAGTCATCAACGATGAACTTTTCTATAAGAAAAGTCATCAACGATGAACTTTTCTATAAGAAAAGTCATCAACGATGAACTTTTCTATAAGAAAAGTCATCAACGATGAACTTTTCTATAAGAAAAGTCATCAACGATGAACTTTTCTATAAGAAAAGTCATCAACGATGAACTTTTCTATAAGAAAAGTCATCAACGATGAACTTTTCTATAAGAAAAGTCATCAACGATGAACTTTTCTATAAGAAAAGTCGATGAACTCTTCTATGAGAAAAGTCATCAACGATGAACTGTTCTATGAGAAAAGTCATCAACGATGATCTGTTCTATGAGAAAAGTCATCAACGATGAACTTTTCTATGAGAAAAGTTTTAAACGATGAACTTTTCTATGAGAAAAGTCATAAACGATGAAATTTTCTATAAGAAAAGTCATCAACGATGAACTTTTCTATAAGAAAAGTCATCAACGATGAACTTTTCTATAAGAAAAGTCATCAACGATGAACTTTTCTATAACTTTTCTATGAGAAAATTCATCAACGATGAACTTTTCTATGAGAAAATTCATCAACGATGAACTTTTCTATAAGAAAAGTCATCAACGATGAACATTTCTATAAGAAAAGTCATCAGCGATGAACTTTCTATATGAAAAGTCAACAACGATGGAATTTTCTATAAGAAAAGTCAAGAACGATGAACTTTTCTATAAGAAAAGTCAACAACGATGAACTTTTCCATAAGAAAAGTCAACAACGATGAACTTTTCTATAAGAAAAGTCAACAACGATGAACTTTTCTATAAGAAAAGTCAACAACGATGAACTTTTCTAAAGAAAAGTCAACAACGATGAATTTTTCTATAAGAAAACTCATCAGCGATGAACTTTTCTACAAGAAAACTCATCAGCGATGAACTTTTCTGTAAGAAAAGTCATCAGCGATGAACTTTTCTATGAGAAAATTCATCAACAATGAACTTTTCTATGAGAAAATTCATCAACGATGAGCTTTTCTATAAGAAAAGTCATGAACGACGAGCTTTTCTATAAGAAAAGTCATGAACGACGAACTTTTCTATAAGAAAAGTCATCAACGATGAACTTTTCTATAAGAAAAGTTATCAACGATGAACTTTTCTATAAGAAAAGTTATCAACGATGATCTTTTCTATTAGAAAAGTCGTCAACGATATACTTTTCTATAAGAAATGTCATCAACGATGAACTTTTCTATAAGAAAAGTCATCAACGATGAACTTTTCTATAAGAAAAGTCATCAACGATGAACTTTTCTATAAGAAAAGTCATCAGCGATGAGCTTTTCTATAAGAAAAGTCATGAACGACGAGCTTTTCTATAAGAAAAGTCATGAACGACGAACTTTTCTATCAGAAAAGTCATCAACGATGAACTTTTCTATAAGAAAAGTTATCAACGATGAACTTTTCTATAAGAAAAGTTATCAACGATGAACTTTTCTATAAGAAAGTCATAAACGATGAACTTTTCTATAAGAAACGTCATCAAAAAGTCATCAACGATGAACTCTTCTATAAGAAAAGTCATCAACGATGAACTCTTCTATAAGAAAAGTCATCAACGATGAAATCTTTTATAAGAAAGGCCATCAACGATGAACTTTTCTATTAGAAAAGTCATCAACGATGAACTTTTCTATAAGAAAAGTCATCAACGATGAACTTTTCTATAAGAAAATCATTAACGATGAACTTTTCTATAAGAAAATCATTAACGATGAACTTTTCTATAAGAAAATCATCAACGATGAACTTTTCTGTAAGAAAATCATCAACGATGAACTTTTCTATAAGAAAATCATCAACGATGAACTTTTCTATAAGAAAATCATCAACGATGAACTTTTCTATAAGAAAATTCATCAACGATGAACTTTTCTATAAGAAAAGTCATCCACGATGAACTTTTCTATAAGAAAAGTCATCAACGATGAACTCTTCTATAAGAAAGTCATCAACGATGAACTTTTCTATAAGAAAAGTCATCAACGATGAACTTTTCTATAAGAAAAGTCATCAACGATGAACTTTTCTATAAGAAAAGTCATCAACGATGAACTTTTCTATAAGAAAAGTCATCAACGATGAACTTTTCTATAAGAAAAGTCATCAACGATGAAATTTTCTATAAGAAAAGTCATCAACGATGAAAGAAAAGTCATGAACGATGATCTTTTCTATAAGAAAAGTCATCAACGATGAACTTTTCTATAAGAAAAGTTATCAACGATGAACTTTTCTATAAGAAAAGTTATCAACGATGATCTTTTCTATTAGAAAAGTCATCAACGATGAACTTTTCTATAAGAAAAGTCATCAACGATGAGCTTTTCTATAAGAAAAGTCATCAACGATGAGCTTTTCTATAAGAAAAGTCATTAACGACGAGCTTTTCTATAAGAAAAGTCATGAACGACGAACTTTTCTATAAGAAAATCATCAACGATGAACTTTTCTATAAGAAAATTCATCAACGATGAACTTTTCTATAAGAAAAGTCATCCACGATGAACTTTTCTATAAGAAAAGTCATCAACGATGAACTCTTCTATAAGAAAGTCATCAACGATGAACTTTTCTATAAGAAAAGTCATCAACGATGAACTTTTCTATAAGAAAAGTCATCAACGATGAACTTTTCTATAAGAAGAGTCATCAACGATGAACTTTTCTATAAGAAAAGTCATCAACGATGAACTTTTCTATAAGAAAAGTCATCAACGATGAACTTTTCTATAAGAAAAGTCATCAACGATGAAAGAAAAGTCATGAACGATGAACTTTTCTATAAGAAAAGTCATCAACGATGAACTTTTCTATAAGAAAAGTTATCAACGATGAACTTTTCTATAAGAAAAGTTATCAACGATGATCTTTTCTATTAGAAAAGTCATCAACGATGAACTTTTCTATAAGAAAAGTCATCAACGATGAGCTTTTCTATAAGAAAAGTCATCAACGATGAGCTTTTCTATAAGAAAAGTCATTAACGACGAGCTTTTCTATAAGAAAAGTCATGAACGACGAACTTTTCTATAAGAAAAGTCATCAACGATGAACTTTTCTATAAGAAAAGTTATCAACGATGAACTTTTCTATAAGAAAAGTTATCAACGATGAACTTTTCTATAAGAAAAGTTATCAACGATGAACTTTTCTATAAGAAAGTCATAAACGATGAACTTTTCTATAAGAAAGTCATAAACGATGAACTTTTCTATAAGAAACGTCATCAAAAAGTCATCAACGATGAACTCTTCTATAAGAAAAGTCATCAACGATGAACTCTTCTATAAGAAAAGTCATCAACGATGAAATCTTCTATAAGAAAGGCCATCAACGATGAACTTTTCTATTAGAAAAGTCATCAACGATGAACTTTTCTATAAGAAAAGTCATCAACGATGAACTTTTCTATAAGAAAATCATTAACGATGAACTTTTCTATAAGAAAATCATCAACGATGAACTTTTCTGTAAGAGAATCATCAACGATGAACTTTTCTATAAGAAAATCATCAACGATGAACTTTTCTATAAGAAAATCATCAACGATGAACTTTTCTATAAGAAAAGTCATCAACGATGAACTTTTCTATAAGAAAAGTCATCAACGATGAACTTTTCTATAAGAAAAGTCATCCACGATGAACTTTTCTATAAGAAAAGTCATCAACGATGAACTCTTCTATAAGAAAGTCATCAACGATGAACTTTTCTATAAGAAAAGTCATCAACGATGAACTTTTCTATAAGAAAAGTCATCAACGATGAACTTTTCTATAAGAAAAGTCATCAACGATGAACTTTTCTATAAGAAAAGTCATCAACGATGAAATTTTCTATAAGAAAAGTCATCAACGATGAACTTTTCTATAAGAAAAGTCATCAACGATGAACTTTTCTATAAGAAAAGTCATCAACGATGAACTTTTCTATAAGAAAAGTCATCAACGATGAACTTTTCTATAAGAAAAGTCATCAACGATGAATTTTCTATAAGAAAAGTCATCAACGATGAACTTTTCTATAAGAAAAGTCATCAACGATGAACTTTTCTATAAGAAAAGTCATCAACGATGAACTCTTCTATAAGAAAAGTCATCAACGATGAACTCTTCTATAAGAAAAGTCATCAACGATGAACTTTTCTATAAGAAAGGTCATCAACGATGAACTCTTCTATAAGAAAAGTCATCAACGATGAACTTTTCTATAAGAAAGGTCATCAACGATAAACTTTTCTATAAGAGAAGTCATCAACGATGAACTTTTCTATAAGAAAAGTCATCAACGATGAACTTTTCTATAAGAAAAGTCATCAACGATGAACTTTTCTATAAGAAAAGTCATCAACGATGAACTTTTCTATAAGAAAAGTCATCAACGATGAACTTTTCTATAAGAAAAGTCATCAACGATGAACTTTTCTATAAGAAAAGTCATCAACGATGAACTTTTCTATAAGAAAAGTCATCAACGATGAACTTTTCTATAAGAAAAGTCATCAATGATGAACTTTTCTATAAGAAAAGTCATTAATGATGAACTTTTCTATAAGAAAAGTCATCAATGATGAACTTTTCTATAAGAAAAGTCATCAATGATGAACTTTTCTATAAGAAAAGTCATCAACGATGAACTTTTCTATAAGAAAAGTCATCAACGATGAACTTTTCTACAAGAAAAGTCATCAACGATGAACTCTTCTATAAGAAAAGTCATCAACGACGAACTCTTCTATAAGAGAAGTCATCAACGATGAACTTTTCTATAAGAGAAGTCATCAACGATGAACTCTTCTATAAGAAAAGCCTCAACGATGAACTTTTCTATAAGTAAGGTCATCAACCATGAACTTTTCTAAAAAAATCGTATACGATGAACTTTTCTATAATAAAAGTCATCTACGATGAACATTTCTGTAAGAAAAGCTATAAGAAAGCTCCTTGTTGCCGAACTTAGGTACAAATCCAGGAACATCTTTCGTATTTTGATCTTATAAATACATATACATATATGTTTGTATAGTGTGTTTTTTAATTTTGTTAATAAAGGTACAACCGTGTGAACACACAATTTTTGTTTTGCAACGTTAGCAGAAAAGTCATTGCGAGATAATTTGCAGATTGTTATATCGTCATCAGAAACGAAAAAGGGCCTATCATCATGTTTGAAAATTTTACAGGAGAAGCAAAAAACTAAATAAAATGAAAAGTGTTGCCGTTAGAAAAACGTAGTTTTCAGGATAATATCTAAACATAATGATGCATATATAAAATCACACAAACATGATTTATAACTTGTTTGTGAAAATTGCGTGAAATAGTAATTTTTAACTATGAAAAAAGAAATAATTTGTTGCTAGGTCCTTTTGAATTTCGTTATTAAATTCGGCATTTTTAATATTACGCCGCTAACAATTTGTCAGGATGTGTATTTTGATGCAGGGTACCGTACTCAGTCAAAAACTGAGTTTCCATTTTTCTTGTTGTTACGCCCTTTTTCGTTTCTGATGACGATATGTGTGAAGTTTATGCATGTGACAACGGCGCCATTGCCAGAAAAACATTTTATTTGCAACACTGTCTATAATGTATTTTTATTGGCAATTCTGCATATAAATATTTACAAAATATATTGTAAATATATGAAATTGTAATGTTTTCTTGTAATCGTCTGAACTGTCAATTCACATTTGCCTAACAATCTGTCATTGTCCGTATATTTGCAGGACTTTAACAGGGTTGATAACGTTTGCCGATCTGGCAAACGTCTATACTCAGCTTAATGCTTCTTAAACTAAATGCATATTGGAAAACATATGTTAATTAATTACTAGTTTTTGTGCATAAATATTTATGTATATATAAAATATAAACCACATTTCATTCATAATTAGTTGCTTCATTCCCTCTACCTGTGCTTTTGGAATTTTCTGTTTTAAATGATTTATTTATTTTTTTTTTTTAATGCAAATCTGTTTTTTATTTTTTATATTTTAGTCGCGATGTTATGGAGCGCACCCGCAATAAAGTTCGCATCCGTGTGGCCAATATTATGATGGTTCTCACTGTGATTGGCTGTTCCATTATGGTCTACAGTGGCAAGGAGGCGGCTAAACGCGGTGAATCTGTCACTAAACAAAATCTCGATTGGCACAAACAATACAATGAAAAATATTCCAATAAGGAGGAAGCAAAGGAATAAGAATTGCTATTAATTCCTCTGATTAGCAAAAACGAAATTTAAATATTTTTCTCTAGCTGATGATACTCGTGTTCATTTTAATGTATGTACATATACTACAACGCGGTGACTCGATTGATATTTAGATCATTATTATTTGATTAAAAATGTGAATAAATTATAATAAGTGTTTTGAACATAAAAATATTTCAGAGTCCACGAATTTGATAATGGCGGGAAGTAATTGGATTCGATATTCATCATTCACCTCATCCATCTTCTCTGAATGAGAAAATTGGAAATTAGTAATATGAATAGAGAAAAAACAAGTAAGAAAGTTTCAGTCGGGTAAACCGACTAAGGTATACCCTCACTTTGTGAGTAATGTAATATATAACATTACACCAATAAATCTGTCAATTTGTGTGGGAGGTACCAGAAGGGGTTTTCCAAATACACATATTTTTCGGTAAACAGTACATTCTTAAATACATTGCATTGTGCTGAACTATAAGCGTTTGTGTGCACTGGTATATTAAAGTTACGAGCTATGTAATTTTGGTATGATTTGGTCATTTTGTGTGGGAGGTACAAAAAGGGGCGGGGTGATAACGCCCACTTTTTACAGGACTATAGGCACTACAACAGCATTACACTGTACAAAATTTCAAGTATTTGTATGCACTGGTATTAAAGTTACAAGTCGTTTACTTTGGTACGAAACGGGCCATTTGTGTGGGCGGTACCAAAAGGGACTGTACAATGATGCCCATTTTTTACCGGACTATAGGCGCTACTAAAACATTATACTGTAAAAAATTTCAAGCATTTTTATGCACTTGTATTAAAGTTATAAGCAGTTAAATTTTGATGCAAAATGGTCCATTTGTGTGGGAGGTACCAAAAGGGGCATGCCAACTTCACCCATTTTTCTCGAGTTAATAGCGACTAATATACTAATATTATGTGCATAATTTCAAAAGATTCGAATAAGTAGTATAGAAGTTATTAAATAATCAATATTTCACTAAATTTTAACCCTTTGTGTGGGAGGTACCAGAAGGAGTAGACCAATATGGCCCATCTTCGAACTCATCCGGAGATAGATCAAAATATTACCACATACCAAATTTGAAGTCAATCGGTTACTCCTTTCGAGAGTTATCGTGCGCACCAGCCAGCAGACACACAGACAGACAGGCAGACAGACAGACAGACAGACAGACAGACAGACAGACGGACGGACATTGCTCATTCGACTTAAAATGACCCAAAACGGATTTCCTCCGAACATACTTAGGGTCTTAGATCACTCCTTCGATGTGTTACACTTTTTTCCGTAGCAAATGATATATACCCTCGTCACACTAAAGTGAGGGTATAAAGATACTCATCAATTTTTGTAAGCATTTGAAGTTTGCATTTAATTGATCCTTATTTTTAGCAAACAGGAGCCGAAAAGATCAACATGGATGTCTAGTCTATACGAGAAGATCATCACGGATGACTTTTCTATACGAAAAGATAATCATGGATGATTTTTATGGACGAAAATATCATCATGGATGACTTTTCTGTACGAAAAGATCATCATGGATGACTTTTCTGTACAAAAAGATCATCATGGATGACTTTTCTATACGGAAATATCATCATGGATGACTTTTCTACACATAAAGATCATCATGGATGATTTTCTATGCAAAAAGATCATCTTGTTTGTCTTTTCTATACGAAAAGATCATCATGGATGACTTTTCTATACGAAAAGATCATCATGGTTGACTTTTCTATACGAAAAGATCATCATGGATGACTTTTCTATACGAAAAGATCAACATGGATGCTTTTTCTATACGAAAAGATCAACATGGATGACTTTTCTATACGAAAAGATCATCATGGATGACTTTTCTATACGAAAAGATCATCATGGATGACTTTTCTATACGAAAAGATCATCATGGATGACTTTTCTATACGAAAAGATCATCATGGATGACTTTTCTATACGAAAAGATCATCATGGATGATTTTTCTATACGAAAAGATCATCATGGATGATTTTTCTATACGAAAAGATCATCATGGAGGATTTTTCTATACGAAAAGATCATCATCGATGACTTTTCTATACGAAAAGATCATCATCGATGACTTTTCTATACGAAAAGATCATCATGGAGGATTTTTCTATACGAAAAGATCATCATCGATGACTTTTCTATACGAAAAGATCATCATGGATGACTTTTCTATACGAAAAGATCATCATGGATGACTTTTCTATACGAAAAGATCATCATGGATGACTTTTCTGTACGAAAAGATCATCATGGATGACTTTTCTATACGAAAAGATCATCATGGATGACTTTTCTATACGAAAAGATCATCATGGATGACTTTTCTATACGAAAAGATCATCATGGATGACTTTTCTATACGAAAAGATCATCATCGATGACTTTTCTATACGAAAAGATCATCGTTGGTGACTTTTCTATACGAAGAGATCCTCATGGATAACATTTCTATACAAAAAGATCATCATGGATGACTTTTCTATACGAAAAGATCAACATGGATGACTTTTCTATACGAAAAGATCATCGTGGATGAATTTTCTATACGAAAAGATCATCATGGATGACTTTTCTGTACGAAAAGATCATCATGGATGACTTTTCTGTACGAAAAGATCATCATGGATGACTTTTCTGTACGAAAAGATCATCATGGACGACTTTTCTATACGGAAAGATCATCATGGTTGACTTTTCTATACGAAATTATTTAATTTTTTTTTCTATACGAAAATATC
Organism: Eudasyphora cyanicolor; assembly: GCA_963930755.1. Lineage (NCBI taxonomy): Eukaryota > Metazoa > Arthropoda > Insecta > Diptera > Muscidae > Eudasyphora > Eudasyphora cyanicolor. Next base: position 37,425,829 of record OZ005735.1, on the reverse strand, counting down.
ATCATGGATGACTTTTCTATACGAAAAGATCATCTTGGATGACTTTTCTACACAAAAGATAATCATGGATGACTTTTCTGTACGAAAAGATCATCGTTGATTACTTTTCTATACAAGATCATAATGGATGACTTTTCTATACGAAAAGATCATCATGGATGACTTTTCTATAAGAAAAGATCATCATGGAAGACTTTTCTATACGAAAAGATCATCATGCATGACTTTTCTATACGAAAAAATCATCATGGATGACTTTTCTATACGAAGAGATCCTCATGGATGTCTTTTCCATACGAAAAGATCATCGTTGATGAGTTTTCTATAGGAAAAGATCATCAAGGATAACATTTCTATACAAAAAGATCATCATGGATGACTTCTCTATACGAAAAGATAATCGTGGATTAATTTTCTATAGCAAAAGATCACCATGGATGTCTTTTCTATACGAAAAGATCATCATCGATGACTTTTCTATACGAAAAGATCATCATCGATGACTTTTCTATACGAAAAGATCATCATCGATGACTTTTCTATACGAAAAGATCATCATCGATGACTTTTCTATACGAAAAGATCATCATCGATGACTTTTCTATACGAAAAGATCATCATCGATGACTTTTTATACGAAAAGATCATCATCGATGACTTTTTTATACGAAAAGATCATCATCGATGACTTCTATACGAAAAGATCATCATTGATGACTTTTCTAGTCGAAAAGATCATCATTGATGACTTTTCTAGTCGAAAAGATCATCATGGATGACTTTTCTATACGAAAAGATCATCATGGATGACTTTTCTATACGAACAGATCATCATGGATGACTTTTCAATAAGAAAAGATCATCATGGATGACTTTTCTATACGAAAAGATCATCATGCATGACTTTTCTATATGAAAAAATCATCATGGATGACTTTTCTATACGAAAAGATCATTATGGATGACTTTTCTTTACGAAATAATCATCATGGGTGACTTTTCCATCCGAAAAGATCAACATCGATGTCTTTTCTATATGAAAAGATCATCATGGATGACTTTTCTATACGAAAAGATCATCATGGATGACTTTTCTATACGAAAAGATCATCATGTATGACTTTTCTATACGAAAAGGTCATCGTGCATGACTTTTCTATACGAAAAAATCATCATGGATGACTTTTCTATACGAAAAGATCATTATGGATGACTTTTCTTTACGAAATAATCATCATGGGTGACTTTTCTATCCGAAAAAATCATCATGGATGACTTTTCTATACGAAAAGATCATCATGGATGGCTTTTCTATACGAAAAGATCATCATGGATGACTTTTCTATACGTAAAGATCATCATCTATGACTTTTCTATACGAAAAGATCATCATCGATGACTTCTCTATACGAAAAGATCATCATATATGACTTTTCTATACGAAAAGATCATCATCGATGACTTTTCTATACGAAAAGATCATCATATATGACTTTTCTATACGAAAAGATCATCATCGATGACTTTTCTATACGAAAAGATCATCATCGATGACTTTTCTATACGAAAAGATCATCATCGATGACTTTTCTATACGAAAAGATCATCATCGATGACTTTTCTATACGAAAAGATCATCATCGATGACTTTTCTATTCGAAAAGATCATCATCGATGACTTTTCTATACGAAAAGATCATCATCGATGACTTTTCTATACGAAAAGATCATCATCGACGACTTTTCTATACGAAAAGATCATCATCGATGACTTTTCTATTCGAAAAGATCATCATCGATGACTTTTCTATACGAAAAGATCATCATCGATGACTTTTCTATACGAAAAGATCATCATCGACGACTTTTCTATACGAAAAGTTCATCATCGATGACTTTTCTATACGAAAAGATCATCATCGATGACTTTTCTATACGAAAAGATCATCATCGATGACTTTTCTATACGAAAAGTTCATCATCGATGACTTTTCTATACGAAAAGATCATCATCGATGACTTTTCTATACGAAAAGATCATCATCGATGACTTTTCTATACGAAAAGATCATCATCGATAACTTTTCTATACGAAAAGATCATCATCGATGACTTTTCTATACAAGATCATCATGGATGACTTGTCTATACGAAATAATCATCATGGATGACTTTTCTATACGAAAAAATAATCATGGATTAATTTTCTATAGCAAAATATCATAATGGATGACTTTTCTATACGAAAAGATCATCATAGATGACTTTTCTATACGAAAAGATCATCATCGATGACTTTTCTATACGAAAAGATCATCATCGATGAATTTTCTATACGAAAAGATCATCATCGATGACTTTTCTATACGAAAAGATCATCATCAATGACTTTTCTATACGAAAAGATCATCATCGATGAATTTTCTATACGAAAAGATCATCATCGATGGGTTAATTTTCGATAGTAAAAGATCATCATGGATGACTTTTCTATACGAAAAGATCATCACGGATGACTTTTCTATACGAAAAGATTATCATGGATTAATTATCGATAGTAAAAGATCATCATGGATGACTTTTCTATACGAAAAGATCAACATGGATGACTTTTCTATACGAAAAGATAATCATGGATGACTTTTCTATACGAAAAGGTCATCGTTGATGACTTTTTTATACGAAAAGATCATCGTTGATGACATTTCTATACGAAAGGATCATCGTTCATGACTCTTCTATACGAAAATATCATCGTTGATGAATTTTCTATACGCAAAAGATCATCGTTGATGACTTTCCTATACGAAAAGATCATCGTTAATGACTTTTCTATACGAAGAGATCATCATGGATGACTTTTTTACGGAAAGATTATCTTGGTGACTTTTCTATACAAAAATATCAACATGGATGATTTTCTATACGAAAAGATCATCATGGATGACTTTTCTATACGAAAAGAATATCATGGTTGATCATAATCGATGACTTTTCTATACGAAAAGATCATCGTGGATGACTTTTCTATACGAAAAGATCATCATGGATGACTTTTCTATACGAAAACATCATCATGGATGACTATTCTATACGAAAACATCATCATGGATGACTATACGAAAAGATCATCATGGATGACTTTTCTATACGAAAAGATTATCATGGATGACTTTTCTATACGAAAATATCATCATGGATGACTTCTCTATACGAAAAGATTATCGTTGATGACTTTTATATACGAAAAGATCATCGTTGATGACTTTTCGATACGAAAAGATCATCGTTGATGACTTTTCGATACGAAAAGATCATCGTTGATGACTTTTCGATACGAAAAGATCATCGTTGATGACTTTTCTATACGAAAAGATCATCGTTGATGACTTTTCGATACGAAAAGATCATCGTTGATGACTTTTCTATACGAAAAGATCATCGTTGATGACTTTTCTATACGAAAAGATCATCGTTGATGACTTTTCTATACGAAAAGATCATCGTTGATGACTTTTCTATACAAAAAGATCATCGTTGATGACTTTTCTAAAAGAAAAGATCATCGTTGATGACTTTTCTATACGAAAAAGTCATCGATAACTTTTCTATACGAAAAGATCATCATCGATGACTTTTCTATACAAGATCATCATGGATGACTTGTCTATACGAAATAATCATCATGGATGACTTTTCTATACGAAAAAATAATCATGGATTAATTTTCTATAGCAAAATATCATAATGGATGACTTTTCTATACGAAAAGATCATCATAGATGACTTTTCTATACGAAAAGATCATCATCGATGACTTTTCTATACGAAAAGATCATCATCGATGAATTTTCTATACGAAAAGATCATCATCGATGACTTTTCTATACGAAAAGATCATCATCAATGACTTTTCTATACGAAAAGATCATCATCGATGAATTTTCTATACGAAAAGATCATCATCGATGGGTTAATTTTCGATAGTAAAAGATCATCATGGATGACTTTTCTATACGAAAAGATCATCACGGATGACTTTTCTATACGAAAAGATTATCATGGATTAATTATCGATAGTAAAAGATCATCATGGATGACTTTTCTATACGAAAAGATCAACATGGATGACTTTTCTATACGAAAAGATAATCATGGATGACTTTTCTATACGAAAAGGTCATCGTTGATGACTTTTTTATACGAAAAGATCATCGTTGATGACATTTCTATACGAAAGGATCATCGTTCATGACTCTTCTATACGAAAATATCATCGTTGATGAATTTTCTATACGCAAAAGATCATCGTTGATGACTTTCCTATACGAAAAGATCATCGTTGATGACTTTTCTATACGAAGAGATCATCATGGATGACTTTTTTACGGAAAGATTATCTTGGTGACTTTTCTATACAAAAATATCAACATGGATGATTTTCTATACGAAAAGATCATCATGGATGACTTTTCTATACGAAAAGAATATCATGGTTGATCATAATCGATGACTTTTCTATACGAAAAGATCATCGTGGATGACTTTTCTATACGAAAAGATCATCATGGATGACTTTTCTATACGAAAACATCATCATGGATGACTATTCTATACGAAAACATCATCATGGATGACTATACGAAAAGATCATCATGGATGACTTTTCTATACGAAAAGATTATCATGGATGACTTTTCTATACGAAAATATCATCATGGATGACTTCTCTATACGAAAAGATTATCGTTGATGACTTTTATATACGAAAAGATCATCGTTGATGACTTTTCGATACGAAAAGATCATCGTTGATGACTTTTCTATACGAAAAGATCATCGTTGATGACTTTTCTATACGAAAAGATCATCGTTGATGACTGTTCTATACGAAAAGATCATCGTTGATGACTTTTCTATACGAAAAGATCATCGTTGATGACTTTTCTATACAAAAAGATCATCGTTGATGACTTTTCTAAAAGAAAAGATCATCGCTGATGACTTTTCTATACGAAAAGATCATCGTTGATGACTTTTCTATACGAAAATATCGTTGTTGATGACTTTTTCTATACGAAAAGGTCATCATGGATGGCTTTTCTATCCGAAATGATCATCATGGATGACCTTTCTATAAGAAGAGATCATCATGGATGACTTTTCTATACGAAAAGATCAACATGGATGACTTTTCTATACGAAAAGATCATCATGGATGACTTTTCTATACGAAAAGGTCATCGTTGATGACTTTTTTATACGAAAAGATCATCGTTGATGACATTTCTATACGAAAGGATCATCGTTGATGACTCTTCTATACGAAAATATCATCGTTGATGAATTTTCTATACGTAAAGATCATCGTTGATGACTTTCCTATACGAAAAGATCATCGTTGATGACTTTTCTATACGAAGAGATCATCATGGATGACTTTTTTTACGGAAAGATTCTCTTGGTGACTTTTCTATACAAAAATATCAATATGGATGATTTTCTATACGAAAATATCATCATGGATGACTTTTCTATACGAAAAGAATATCATGGTTTTCTATACGAAAAGATCATCATCGATGACTTTTCTATACAAGATCATCATGGATGACTTGTCTATACGAAATAATCATCATGGATGACTTTTCTGTACGAAAAAATAATCATGGATTAATTTTCTATAGCAAAATATCATAATGGATGACTTTTCTATACGAAAAGATCATCATAGATGACTTTTCTATACCAAAAGATCATCATCGATGACTTTTCTATACGAAAAGATCATCATCGATGACTTTTCTATACGAAAAGATCATCATCGACGACTTTTCTATACGAAAAGATCATCATCGATGACTTTTCTATACGAAAAGATCATCATCGATAACTTTTCTATACGAAAAGATCATCATCGATGACTTTTCTATACAAGATCATCATGGATGACTTGTCTATACGAAATAATCATCATGGATGACTTTTCTATACGAAAAAATAATCATGGATTAATTTTCTATAGCAAAAGATCATCATGGATGACTATTCTATACGAAAAGATCATCATGGATGACTTTTCTATACGAAAAGATCATCATGGATGACTTTTCTATACGAAAAGATCATCATGGATGACTTTTCTATACGAAAAGATCATCATGGATGACTTTTCTATACGAAAAGATCATCATGGATGACTTTTCTATACGAAAAGATTATCATGGATGACTTTTCTATACGAAAAGATCATCATGGATGACTTTTCTATACGAAAAGATCATAATGGATGACTTTTCTATACGAAAAGATCATCATGGATGACTTTTCTATACGAAAAGATCATCATGGGTTAATTTTCGATAGTAAAAGATCATCATGGATGACTTTTCTATACGAAAAGATCATCACGGATGACTTTTCTATACGAAAAGATTATCATGGATTAATTATCGATAGTAAAAGATCATCATGGATGACTTTTCTATACGAAAAGATCAACATGGATGACTTTTCTATACGAAAAGATAATCATGGATGACTTTTCTATACGAAAAGGTCATCGTTGATGACTTTTTTATACGAAAAGATCATCGTTGATGACATTTCTATACGAAAGGATCATCGTTCATGACTCTTCTATACGAAAATATCATCGTTGATGAATTTTCTATACGCAAAAGATCATCGTTGATGACTTTCCTATACGAAAAGATCATCGTTGATGACTTTTCTATACGAAGAGATCATCATGGATGACTTTTTTACGGAAAGATTATCTTGGTGACTTTTCTATACAAAAATATCAACATGGATGATTTTCTATACGAAAAGATCATCATGGATGACTTTTCTATACGAAAAGAATATCATGGTTGATCATAATCGATGACTTTTCTATACGAAAAGATCATCGTGGATGACTTTTCTATACGAAAAGATCATCATGGATGACTTTTCTATACGAAAACATCATCATGGATGACTATTCTATACGAAAACATCATCATGGATGACTATACGAAAAGATCATCATGGATGACTTTTCTATACGAAAAGATTATCATGGATGACTTTTCTATACGAAAATATCATCATGGATGACTTCTCTATACGAAAAGATTATCGTTGATGACTTTTATATACGAAAAGATCATCGTTGATGACTTTTCGATACGAAAAGATCATCGTTGATGACTTTTCTATACGAAAAGATCATCGTTGATGACTTTTCTATACGAAAAGATCATCGTTGATGACTGTTCTATACGAAAAGATCATCGTTGATGACTTTTCTATACGAAAAGATCATCGTTGATGACTTTTCTATACAAAAAGATCATCGTTGATGACTTTTCTAAAAGAAAAGATCATCGCTGATGACTTTTCTATACGAAAAGATCATCGTTGATGACTTTTCTATACGAAAATATCGTTGTTGATGACTTTTTCTATACGAAAAGGTCATCATGGATGGCTTTTCTATCCGAAATGATCATCATGGATGACCTTTCTATAAGAAGAGATCATCATGGATGACTTTTCTATACGAAAAGATCAACATGGATGACTTTTCTATACGAAAAGATCATCATGGATGACTTTTCTATACGAAAAGGTCATCGTTGATGACTTTTTTATACGAAAAGATCATCGTTGATGACATTTCTATACGAAAGGATCATCGTTGATGACTCTTCTATACGAAAATATCTTTTCTATACGAAAAGAATATCATGGTTGATCATCATGGATGACTTTTCTATACGAAAAGATCATCATGGATGAATATTCTATACGAAAAGATCATCATGGATGACTTTTCTATACGAAAAGATCATCATGGATGACTTTTCTATACGAAAAGATCATCATGGATGATTTTTCTATACGAAAAGATCATCATGGATGACTTTTCTATACGAAAAGATCATAATGGATGACTTTTCTATACGAAAAGATCATCATGGATGACTTTTCTATACGAAAAGATCATCATGGATGACTTTTCTATACGAAAAGATCATCATGGGTTAATTTTCGATAGTAAAAGATCATCATGGATGACTTTTCTATACGAAAAGATCAACATGGATGACTTTTCTATACGAAAAGATAATCATGGATGACTTTTCTATACGAACAGGTCATCGTTGATGACTTTTTTATACGAAAAGATCATCGTTGATGACATTTCTATACGAAAGGATCATCGTTCATGACTCTTCTATACGAAAATATCATTGTTGATGTATTTTCTATACGCAAAAGATCATCGTTGATGACTTTCCTATACGAAAAGATCATCGTTGATGACTTTTCTATACGAAGAGATCATCATGGATGACTTTTTTACGGAAAGATTATCTTTGTGACTTTTCTATACAAAAATATCAACATGGATGATTTTCTATACGAAAAGATCATCATGGATGACTTTTCTATACGAAAAGAATATCATGGTTGATCATAATCGATGACTTTTCTATACGAAAAGATCATAGTGGATGACTTTTCTATACGAAAAGATCATCATGGATGACTTTTCTATACGAAAACATCATCATGGATGACTATTCTATACGAAAACATCATCATGGATGACTATACGAAAAGATCATCATGGATGACTTTTCTATACGAAAAGATTATCATGGATGACTTTTCTATACGAAAATATCATCATGGATGACTTCTCTATACGAAAAGATTATCGTTGATGACTTTTATATACGAAAAGATGATCGTTGATGACTTTTCGATAAGAAAAGATCATCGTTGATGACTTTTCGATAAGAAAAGATCATCGTTGATGACTTTTCGATACGAAAAGATCATCGTTGATGACTTTTCTATACGAAAAGATCATCGTTGATGACTTTTCTATACGAAAAGATCATCGTTGATGACTTTTCTATACGAAAAGATCATCGTTGATGACTTTTCTATACGAAAAGATCATCGTTGATGACTTTTCTATACGAAAACATCATCGTTGATGACTTTTCTATACAAAAAGATCATCGTTGATGACTTTTCTAAAAGAAAAGATCATCGTTGATGACTTTTCTATACGAAAAGATCATCGTTGATGACTTTTCTACACGAAAATATCGTTGTTGATGACTTTTTCTATACGAAAAGGTCATCATGGATGGCTTTTCTATCCGAAATGATCATCATGGATGACCTTTCTATAAGAAGAGATCATCATGGATGACTTTTCTATACGAAAAGATCAACATGGATGCCTTTTCTATACGAAAAGATCATCATGGATGACTTTTCTATACGAAAAGGTCATCGTTGATGACTTTTTTATACGAAAAGATCATCGTTGATGACATTTCTATACGAAAGGATCATCGTTGATGACTCTTCTATACGAAAATATCATCGTTGATGAATTTTCTATACGTAAAGATCATCGTTGATGACTTTCCTATACGAAAAGATCATCGTTGATGACTTTTCTATACGAAGAGATCATCATGGATGACTTTTTTACGGAAAGATTCTCTTGGTGACTTTTCTATACAAAAATATCAACATGGATGATTTTCTATACGAAAAGATCATCATGGATGACTTTTCTATACGAAAAGAATATCATGGTTGATCATAATCGATGACTTTTCTATACGAAAAGATCATCGTGGATGACTTTTCTATACGAAAAGATCATCATGGATGACTTTTCTATACGAAAACATCATCATGGATGACTATTCTATACGAAAACATCATCATGGATGACTATTCTATACGAAAAGATCATCATGGATGACTTTTCTATACGAAAAGATCATCATGGATGACTTTTCTATACGAAAAGATCATCTTGGATGACTTTTCTATACGAAAAGATTATCATGGATGACTTTTCTATACGAAGAGATCATCATGGATGACTTCTCTATACGAAAAGATTATCGTTGATGACTTTTATATACGAAAAGATCATCGTTGATGACTTTTCTATACGAAAAGATCATCGTTGATGACTTTTCTATACGAAAAGATCATCGTTGATGACTTTTCTATACGAAAAGATCATCGTTGATGACTTTTCTATACGAAAAGATCATCGTTGATGACTTTTCTGTACGAAAAGATCATCGTTGATGACTTTTCTATACGAAAAGATCATCGTTGATGACTTTTCTATAAGAAGAGATCATCATGGATGACTTTTCTATACGAAAAGATTATCATGGATGACTTTTCTATACGAAAAGATCATCATGGATGACTTTTCTATACGAAAAGATCATCATGGATGAAAAGATAATTATGGATTAGTTTTCTATACGAAAATATCATTATAGATGATTTTTCCGTACGAAAGATCATCGTTGATGACTTTTCAATACGAAAAGCTTATACAGGGTTTTCCAACAAGAGGTGTTATTTTGAATCACCCGGTATTTCGATAGCTGTCACTTTTGAAGCTTATATTCTTTGACATTCGACAAGTAGAAACTCCGGCATTACTAAAAATTTAACGATACACGATTCAACAACGCATTGAAATTATTAAAATTCACTACAAAAATGGTGAAAATCTTGCTGTCACAGTTCGCAAAACTAAAGCATTTTTGGGTCGTCGTGAAGCACCTTGTCGGACCGCAATACAGTAATTGGTGGAAAAATTCGAGCTGTTGGGACAAGTTGGTGGTGTGAAGAATAAAACCCGTGCACGTCGCTCCAGAACAACTGAGAATATTGCTGCTGTAGCCCAAAGTGTTGAAGAAAACCCAGGGTTGTCCATTCCTCGTCGTTCTTTGGAGTTGGGCATTCCACAAACGTCATTACGCCGTATCTTGCAATAAAGTCTTGGGTCTTAAGGCTAATAAAGTTCAGTTAACACAACGTCGTGTCTTTGCTGATTGGGTCCTTCCGAAAAATCATCTTGACTGATGAGGCCCATTTCCATCTCGGTGGCTACGTCAACAAGCAAAATTGTCGCACCTGGGGCTCGAAAAACCCAAGAGATATTGTTGAGAAGCCTCGCCATCTTCAACGTGTGACTGTTTGGTGCGGTTTATGGTCCGGCGGGGTCATTGGACCTTACGTTTTCGAAAATGAGGTTGGATCAACAGTTACGGTGAATGGATTGCGCTATCGAGAGATGATTAATGATTTTTTATGGACGGAGTTGGATGGTATTGATCTGGACAACGTTTACTTTCAACAAGATGGAGATGCCACACATGCAACGAAACCATTGCTCTGTTACGGGAAAAGTTTCCGGACCGTGTTATCTCTCGAAGAGGTAATCACAATTGGCCATCGAGATCTTGTGATTTAACACCTTAAGCACGGTACTATGTTCCCGTTTCACGGTGAAATCCCATACAAAAACCAAAGTTGTGAAAAAATTAGTGAAATTTTTTCATTTGTGGTACTGTGTTTATTTCAACGTGAGAAATTGACATTTTGCGCCGCTACAAATTAATTGAACGCCGCAAAAAATTGAAGCCGCCAACATTGTACTCCTATTTATTTATATTTATATTTATATTTGTCCCCGAGAAATTCAACTGTTGTAAATATTATCAATAAAATTTCGTAATAAAGAATACTAAATTAAATTATTCGAAACAATGAAGACTAATGAAAAGCTTTGGAATGGATAATAATTATGTGTATATGGAATAAACGAGAAGAGCGACATTCCGATTGGATAGCAAAGCAAAAAATGTGCAAAACACTGGACGGACATGTAACTATATGTAATAATGTGAAATTTGTCTTGTAATTATGTACATTTACGTTTGTATGTTTAGAACAATCGTGACGAAAATCCTGGAAAAATATTTTGGACGGCAATCGCTACCGAACCAGTAAGACAATGGAATTGGGTAGTGCCTGTGATCATGTTTTTAAATGGTTATAAAGAACATAGTGAGTTCTTGCCAACCATAGAAGTTGGAAGAAGAAATTCCGTTTATGGATGGAAGTATAATTTGTATAAGTCAACAAATATAATGCAAATCCTTAAAAATAATAATAAAACATCTTTTTCGGTTCATCAAAACATCATTTAATTTATTTATATTCGTACAACAGTAGGAAATTATTTTGTTATTAGTAACATTGTATTACGCTGGCTTCTGATGCCTCACAAGCATCACCATCGTATGTATAACATAATCACAATTATCTTCAAAAATATTCCCTTTCTGCAATTTAAATTAAATATTTTCTAAGTCGGCATTATTTCATTTAATTAATTGTTGATTGATTATAATTTAAACTCGTGTTTGTTTTCAAGAAAAGCAAAAAGGAAAAAAATGCACATGCTTACACACACACACATTCATATAAAAGTGACATTTCGACACACACACTTCAAAAATGTAATGTCACTTTAGTAAAAAAGCGTTCCATTTTTCAACTTGAAATAACATTTTGTTGAATTTTTTCAAGCTGAAAAAACATTGTACCCACCTTTAGGACTTCTTTCTTTGGGGCCACGTCATGACCTCAAAGATAGAATTCATGAGGCTATCGAAGACATGGGGCAGCCACTTTGCGATTTGGTTATGGAAAATTTCATGAAAAGGATAAAGATGTGGTCCTGTAAGCGTGGTCGTGGTGGCCATTTGGCTGATATTGTTTTTCATTATTAACGGCATACCTTCCTCTTTATTATGAAATAAACATCCGATCATTTATCTCAGAAAATGGCATTTTTCTTTGAATACCAAAATAACACCTCTTATTAGAAAACCCTTTAGTTGATGAACTTTCTCTACGAAAAGATCATCGTTGATGATTTTTCTCTATGAAAAGATCATCTTTGACGATTTTTCTCTATGAAAAGATCACCGTTGACGACGTTTCTGTATGAAAAGATCATCGTTGATGACTTTTCTGTATAAAAAGATAATCATGGATGAGTTTTCTATACGAAAAGATCATTATAGATGACTTTTCCTTTCGAAAGATCATCGTTGATGTCTTTTCTATACGAAAGGCTTATAGTTGATGACTTTTCTCTACGAAAAGATCATCGTTGATGATTTTTCTCTATGAAAAGATCATCTTTGATGATTTTTCTATAAGAAAACAATCACGGTTGATGACTTTTCTCTTTCTTAACTTTTCTATGAGTATATAGCTCATATTCTGGATTTAGTAAATCAGCTAATTTTGTTATTATTTATTATTATTGTGCCTTATATAAATATCGAAACACATGTGTGTAGGTAGGTTGTTAGCTAGTAATTAACACATTTGATAAACACTTATAATTTGATTTGTAAATATTGTTGTTTTTTTTTTCTTGACTTTCACAAACAGAACACAATTGATGATCAAGTGCTAACATTAACTTCGGTAAGCTAGCTTTATGACGTCATTTATCACTCATACAGCTAGATAACCAAAGAGAACATAACACCTTATTTTTGAAGGGTACAGGAGAGACGGACGGATATCGGCAATACTCTACTAACGTTTACGTTTTTGTTACTTTTTGGAACACTTTTGGCACTGACACTTTGGCTTTTTTTCATTTTGAAATTGGTTAACACTTATTGCTTTTTTTTATTCAACTATTCCAATTCCAAAGACACGTTTGCGGTGAATGATAAAAACGATTAGAGAGAGAGAGAAAAAAATAAGTTTGCAAAAAATCGGTGTTAATTGTTTGCAATTAATATTTGTTCAACGTAATATCATTGACCAAAATCCCACTTAAACGAACACGCATGCGCATGCGCACAGCCATACATACAAACATACAATGAAGTTTGTTGTCTTACGCATAATGAAGCAATCGCGAATTCATGAAACGTTTGGAAGATGACCAACCAAAATGAAAACTAAATCAATTTATCACACACAGAGAAACACAAAAAACCGGGCAAACGTTGAGAAACTATTAAAAGACTAAAAAAAAAATATATACAAACCCATAAACGTGTAATGAATGGCCAAAATGTAATGTCGGGGGCCGCTACACTCGTTTTTTTTGCCGACTTACCAATTAACCAACAACGCCAACGCATCATGATTTATGGGGCGGCAATGACGGTGCGCAGCCGCATCGTCGTCGAGCGGTTGAATGATGTTGCTGCTGCTGATGATGATGATTACCTTTGCACGATTTGAAAGTTTGACAAATGAAAAAAGTCATGTGTGAAGATTACTTTTGAATGTTTATGTGGCCATTAAAACAAATGCTGCGTTTTTTTTTCGTTTTATCAAAAAAGGTTAAAAGTTTGGTATTTTACAAATGTTTGGTATTTGAAAGGTGTTAATAAAAAGAGTTAGTGAATTTCCAAAAAAAATATTGAGCAATTTCTTTATACAAAATGTGCTTTGAATATGAGCAAAATTTTTCATAGAAAAATGGTTCAGAATCTGAGCAATCTCGGTTTGCGAGCAATTTTTCATAGAAAAATTGCTCAGAATCTGAGTAAATTTTTCATCGAAAAATTACTCAGAATCTGAGTACATTTTTCATAGAAAAATTGCTCAGAAACTGTTTAAATTTTCCATCGCAAAACTGCTCAGAAACCGAGTAAATTTTTCATAAAATTACTCAGAATCTGAGTACATTTTTCATAGAAAAATTGCTCAGAAACCGAGTAAATTTTTCATAGAAAAATTGCTCAGAATCTGAGTACATTTTTCATAGAAAAATTGCTCAGAATCTGAGTACATTTTTCATAGAAAAATTGCTCAGAATCTGAGTACATTTTTCATAGAAAAATTACTCAGAATCTGAGTAAATTTTTCATAGAAAAATTGCTCAGAATCTGAGTACATTTTTCATAGAAAAATTGCTCAGAAACTAAGTACATTTTTCATCGAAAAATTGCTCAGAAACTGAGTACATTTTTCATCGAAAAATTGCTCAAAAACTGAGTAAATTTTTCACAGAAAAATTGCTCAGAAACTGAGTACATTTTTCATAAAAAATTGCTCAGAATCTGAGTAAATTTTTCACAGAAAAATTGCTCAGAAACTGAGTACATTTTTCATAAAAAATTGCTCAGAAACTGAGTAAATTTTTCATAGAAAAATTGCTCAGAATCTGGGTGCATTTTTCATAGAAAAATTGCTCAGAAACTGTGTACATTTTTCATCGAAAAATTGTTCAGAATCTGAGCAAATTTTTCATCGAAAAATTACTCAGAATCTGAGTATATTTTTCATAGAAAAATTACTCAGAATCTGAGTACATTTTTCATCGAAAAATTGCTCGGAATCTGAGTAAATTTTTCATAGAAAAGCTGTTCAGAAACTGAGTACATTTTTCATCGAAAAATTACTCAGAATCTGAGTACATTTTTCATAGAAAAATTGCTCAGAAACTGAGTACATTTTTCAGCGAAAAATTGCTCAGAAATTGAGTAAATTTTTCATAGAAAAATTGCTCAGACTCTGGGTGCATTTTTCATAGAAAAATTTCTCTGAAACTGAAATACTTTCCTTATAAAATATTTTTGATGAAAGAATTGTTCTAAAACTGAAATACTTTTCTTATAAAATACGAGTATATATGTACGTTGATTTGAGTTCACATTTCTTAGAAAATTATGAGAACCTTCTTTGTTCAACTATTACTCCTGATGAAGTGGGAATAAAGCCAACGAAACGTTGAGTGAAACGTTCATAACAAATACGAGTAATCTGACCAAATAACATACGAGTACTTCAAAAAAAAATGTTTACGTAATCGGAAATATGGCTAGAATCGGAGCTACTTTTTCATAGAAATATTGTTCTGAATCTGAGCTACTTCTTACTAGAAAAGATGCTAAGATTCGGAGCTACTTTTTCATAGAAATATTGTTCTGAATCTGAGCTACTTTTTCACAGAAATATTGTTCTGAATCTGAGCTATTTTTCCATAGAGAAGTGTTTACAATGTGAGCTATTTTTTTTTATAGAAAATCTTCCTAGAATCTGAGCTACTTTTTCTTATAGGAGAGATACTTATAACCTGAGCTATTTTTTAAAGGAAATTTGCCTAGAATCTGAGGTATTTTCTTCTAGATAATTTTCCTTAGAATCTGAGCTACTTTTTTTTACAGAAGAGTTGCTTATAATCTGAAAAGTTACTTATAATTTGGGCTTCTTTTTCGCAGTAAGTTGATCTATGTAAACCTGAGCTGCGCCTTTTTGTCGAAAATTTGCTGAACTACATTTTTGGTCGAAATTTGCTTCGAATCTGGGCTATTTTTTCATACACAAGTTGTTTATAATATGAGATATTTTTATAGCAAATTTTCTTAGAATCCAAAGCTATTTTTTTCAGAGAAAATATGCTTAGAATCTGTTGACTTTTTAATAAAAAATTTCATTATAATCTGAGCTATTATTTAAAGAAAATTTTCTTAGAATCTGGGCAAGTGTTAACAGAAAATTTCCTTGTAATATGAGCAAATTTTTTGATAGAACCTTATCTAATTTTAAAAACTATTTTTTTAATAGAAATTTGAAACTATTTTTTTTATTAAAAAAGTTACTCATACGGGTATATAAGCTACACTTTTCATAGAAAATTCGCTTAAAATTTGAGCTACCTTTGCATAGAAAATTTGCTAAAATTCTAGACAATATTTTTTAGGATTTTTTTGTTTAAATTAAAATTTTTTTTTGGTTCTAGATATCAAAGTTTTGTGTTTGTTTTTCTCTTTTTTTGATTTAATTTTTCCAGAGAAAATTTGCTTAGAATCTGAGCTATTTTTAAAGAAAATTTGCTTAGAATCTGAACTATTTTTTTTTATAGAAAATTTGCTTAGAAGCTTAGCTTTTTTTATAGACATTTTCTTATAATCTGAACTATTTTCTATGGAAAATTTGCTTTGAATCCAAGCCTGGAAAAGTTCTTCAGAGAATACTCGTAATAATAAAATAATCATACAAACATTTGCTACTCTTTTCATAGAAAATTCTCTGAAAATATAAGCTACTTTTCACACAAAAATTTGCTTAAATTCCTTTCTCTTTATATTTAAAATTTTTTGGGTTTTTTTTTGTCCTAGAGATGACAGTTTTCATAGAAAATTTTCTTAGAGTCTGAGCTGCTTTTTATAGAAAATTTGCATAAAATCTGAGCTTATTTTTTGCAGGAAATTTTCTTAGAATCTGAGATATTTGATATTATTTGCATTTTCTTTGGGCCTATACCCTCAAGGGCTTGTGTCTTAAGTCTTTTGTTTTTTTTGTTCATTTACTTTTTGTAATATATTTGATTTATTGTCTGATCTGCTTGAAAGCTTAGCAAATTTGTTCATATTTTGTTCTCCAGTTCTCATAACTTACATATGCACATTATGTCGTTTTGGCTGGTGAGATTTCAACATTTTTATATCTTTAGGTCTATTGTCCGATGGCCGATCGGTTGGTTGCATTTTGTTGTTGTTCGAATTCTGTGAGTGAGTGTAACTGGAACGTTTCAAGTGAGTGTAACTGGAACGTTTAAGGCGCGCCGGTATTACACAAAATGTTGGCTGGCCATCATCAGCAGCCGTATTGCTGTGTAGATACATAGATAGATGGCTACAACAATGGTATATATAGCATTCATTATCATAATACGTTGATTTAGTGAATGGTGGTCACCATTGTGCCCACCATCACCATCACCACCACCACCAGCACAACAATAAAACTCCAGCCAGCTAACCAGTCCCGAGCGGTGCGGTCGAGTCCAAACGAACCCAACCCAACCCATTCATAACCAAGTCAACGTCTTAGTGTTTCAACGTCTTGCATTTTGAAATACTGGCGTTTCCCTCATTTTCATATAGAAAACAAAATGCCAAACGAATGAACCTAAGCATGGAGCGTAGCAGACGGGAAAGAAAACGCAATCATACCCTCAGACAGATAGACAGACGGACGGAGGGGACAGACGCGGACAGACACCCATTTGCTATGAAAAGAAAGAAAAAACGGAAAATTTCCCACAATTACGTGAACCACATACCAAAAAGCAGATCATCATCATCACCATCACCATGACGTCTTTAAAGACGACGACGATCATGATGATGTCGTCGTTATGGCTTGCTTCACTTACTTTCAATTGGGCTACTCACTTCACACACAACCACCATAGTCGGGCATTCACCACCCCAAGAAGACACAACACCAGACCACACCACATAACACCAGTCACCAAGAGGAAATATTTCAAAACTTTAATGGAGGTCAGCAAAATTATACACTTGTTAATTTTTCCCTCGGTTATGGGTAAGTTGAGTTTTTTTTCACATATTGTATCTTCTAGTCTCTGCTCCTCGTTTTGTTACCTTCCTCTAATTTTTTTTCCGAAAATTATTTAATTAAGAATAAGACCTTAAAACCAAAAAAAAAACAAAACGGAATTTGTGTGATTTTTGAAACTTTATGAGGAGTTTTTCCAATCGTCATGCATTCATTTAATTCTTTTTTTCGTTTTACTACTGTTTTGTAGATCTGTATGCTCGTATACCAGCAACAATAAATGTGTGAAAATGTTGAAATATTTTCAAGTTCTTGGGAACTTTTGTTTTCATTATGATTTGATGGCGATGGCCCAGCATGGGCAAGTTCATTTAATTCATTAAAATTGTTTTTTTTTTTCTAGAATTAAAAAGTCAAAGCAAATACTTGGTTCAAATGATGAGACTGAAAGGGAGGGCGAAGAGTAGGAATGAGGAAGAGGGAAGGAAACAAGTAATGGCTTGGAACCAGGTTTATCACGAAACTGTGAAACATACATAGTTACTAACTATAAAACAAACAAAATATTTCATGGTGATTATTATTATGAAAATAAAATTCCCAAGATGCTCATGAGACGACTTAAAGTTTAGCAACAAAAAGGGGTTAATAAATAATTCAGAATTTTCTTGAAATTTATAGAACAACTAAATATAAACTCTCAAATAAACAAAAGACTTAAGTAGCAAACTTTTTAATCCAATTAGTTGAAACAAAAGACTTAAACAACAAACCTTTGGAAAAAAGTTGAATAAATATTTCAAAATTTATAGAAAAACTGAATAGAACTCCTCTAATAAACAAAAGACTTAAGCAGCAAACTTTTTAACCCCATTAGTTGAAACAAAAGACTTAAACAACAAACCTTTGGAAAAAAGTTTAATAAATATTTCAAAATTTTATAGAAAAACTGAATAGAACTCGTCTAATAAACTAAAGACTTAAGCAACGAACCTTTTAAATTCAATTGGTCCTTTTGAAACAAAAGACTTAAGCTACAAACCTCTTTTAAACCAATTGGTCCTATTGAAACAAAAGACTTAAACAACAAACCTTTGGAAAAGAGTTAAATAAGTATTTCAAAATTTATAGAAAAACTGAATAAACACCTCTAATAAACAAAAGACTTAAGCAACAAACCTTTTAAAACCAATTGGTCTTATTGAAACAAAAGACTTAAGCAACAAACCTTTTAAAACCAATTGGTCTTATTGAAACAAAAGACTTAAGCAACAAACCTTTTAAAACCAATTGGTCTTGTGAAAAGTTTAATAAATATTTCAAAATTCTTGAAAAGACTTAAGGTACAAACCTTTTTACCCCAATTGCTGTTAACAAAACAAAAGACTTGAGCAACAAATCCTTTTAATCCAATTCCTGTTAACAAAACAAAAGACTTAAGCAACAAGCGTTAACTCCTGTTATTTTTCTAGAGTTTTCACATAAAAAATAAATAATAAAAAAACATATTTCAGATGTTACAAATAAACAAAAGACTTAAGCAAACAAACTTTTAACGTCTGTTGATATTCTTGTATTAAGAAATTAGCTGAGATTTTATTAAAATTTAGAGATTTAGAATTTTTATTTCTTTTTGGAAAAATAGCGCAGATTCCAGTTTTATTTTATAAAAATTTGATTTTCGGATAGTTCGGCTTGAGGTCCTTTGTTGGAAACTAAAACTCGTTAATTTTCGATTTTTAATTTATTTATTTCAATCCAATATTTCGACTAAAATCTTTAGTCATCTTCAGGGATAGAAAAATTATCACAAATTAAAAAGCTCGACTGTCTTCTAGGAAGTTATTCGTCAAAAATAATTAATTAAAATTTAAAATAAATAATTTTTTCCGATTCTAAGGACATTTTCTGTAGAAAATTATTTTATATTCTAAACAAATTGTCTATAAAAAATGAAAAACACCCGAGTTTCATGAGGAAATTTTCTTGGTAAAACTTAGCTCGGATTTGAAGGAAATTTTAAACGAAAAACTACTTTAAATTTCTTAGAAAATTTTGCTCAAATTAAAAAAAAAAATTCTTAGAAAATTTTGCTCAAATTAAAAAAAAAATTTCTTAGAAAATTTTGCTTAAATTCTAAACAAATTTTCTATAAAAAATTAGCTCATATGCTAAGTAAATTTTTCATAAAAATTGCTCAGTTTTTGTTTGTTGGAAAAGTTTCCTAGAATCTAACTATTTTTCTAGTAAAAATTAACTCAAATTCTACATAAATTTTCTATAAAAAGTTAGCTCCGATTCGAAGCAAAATTTACATGAAAAATTCGCTCATATTCGAAATCAATTAAATGCAAAATTGTTGCTCAGATTCTAAAAAAGTCAAAAAATTCTTAGATATTAGAAAATTTCTTTCTTAGACAATTTTTCTCAAATTCAAAACAATTTCTTAGAAAATTTTGCTTAAATTCTAAACAAATTTTCTATGAAAAATTAGCTTATATTCTAAGTAAATTTTTCATAAAAATTGCTCAGTTTTCGTTTGTTGGAAAAGTTTCCTAGAATCTAACTATTTTTCTAGTAAAAATTAACTCAAATTCTACATAAATTTTCTATAAAAAGTTAGCTCCGATTCGAAGCAAAATTTATATGAAAAATTCGCTCATATTCTAAATCAATTAAATGCAAAATTGTTGCTCAGATTCTAAAAAAGTCAAACAATTCTTAGATATTAGAAAATTTCTATCTTAGAAAATTTTTCTCAAATTCAAAACAAATTTCTTAGAAAATTTTGCTTAAATTCTAAACAAATTTTCTATGAAAAATTAGCTCATATTCTAAGTAAATTTTTCATAAAAATTGCTCAGTTTTTGTTTGTTGGAAAAGTTTCCTAGAATCGAACTATTTTTCTAGCAAAAATTAATTCAAATTCTACATAAATTTTCTATGAAAAGGTAGCTCCGATTCGAAGCAAATTTTACATGAAAAATTGGCTCATATTCTAAATCAATTAAATGCAAAATTGTTGCTCAGATTCTAAAAAAGTCCTTTGAAAAATTAGCTTAGATTCTTCAGGTTTTTTTCTTCGAAATATTAACTCAGACTCTTAGCAATTTTTTTTCGCGAACTTAGCTGAAGATTTATTGAAATTTAAAGAAAATGTTCTGTGAAATTTTAGCTCAGATTCCAAGTTTATTTTCAAAGGAAAATTAGCTAACATTTTCAAATTCTAAGGAAATTTTCTATAAAAAATTAATTGATATTCTAACCAATTTTCTATAAAAATATTATTTGATATTCTAACAAATTTTCTATAAAAAATTATTTGATATTCTTACAAATTTTCTATAAAAATGAAAAAGACCTGAAATTTTCTTAGAAAAACTTTTCTCTGATTCTAAGGATATTTTAAATGAAAAATCAGCTAATTTTCAAAAAAAATTTCTTTGAAAAATTAGCTCAGATTCCACACAAATTTTCTATGCAAAAATAGCTCATAAAATTTAAAATTTTCCTTAAAAATTTTGCTCGATTCTAAGGAAATTTTCTATAAAAGTTTATCAGAATTTTGACTATTTTCTATGTTGGAAAAGTTTCGTAATTATACTAACTATTTTTCTAGTAAAAATTAGCTCAAATTATAAATAAATTTTCTATGAAAAATTAGCTTCGATTCGAAGCAAATTTTACGTGAAAAATTGGCTCATACTCTAAACCAATTATTAGCAAAATTGTTGCTCAGATTCTAAAAAAAATCCTTTGAAAAATTAGCTCAGATTCTTAACAGATATTTTTCTTCGAAAAATTAACTGAGCCATTTTTTTTACGTGAACTTGGCTGAGATTTTATTAAAATTTAGAGAAAATTGTCTTTCAGAATTTAGCTCAGATTCCAAGTTTATTTTCCAAGGAAAATTAGCTCAATTTTCCAAATTCTAAGCAAATTTTATATTAACATTATTTTATATTTTTAAAAAATTTTCTATAAAAAATGAAAAAGTCCTGAGTTTCTGAGGAAATTTTCTTGGAAAAACTTAGCTCTCATTTTAAGGAAATTTGAAACAAAAAAATCAGTTCATATTCAAAACAAATTTCTTTGAAAAATAGTTCAGATTCTAAATAAATTTGAATATGAAAAATTAGCTCATATTCTAAGTAAATTTTCCATAAAAAATTGCTTGTTTTTCAAAACAAATTTTTTTTTATAAAATCCACATCCACAATTTTGACAATTGTGGATGTTGGAAAAGTTTCCTAGAATCGAACTATTTTTCTAGTAAAAATTAGCTCAAATTCTAAATAAATTTTCTATGAAAAATTAGCTCAGATGCGAAGCAAATTTTATATGAAAAATTGGCTCATATTCTAAATCAATTATTAGTAAAATTGTTGCTCAGATTCTGAAAAAAAAAAATTCTTTATAAAATCTATGATTCTTAACAACTTTTTGCTCTCAAAAAATAATTCAGATTCTTAGCTGATATTTTAATAAAACTCAAAGCTAATTTTCTTTGAAAATCTGCTCTGATTTCAAGTTTATTTTCTAAGGAAAAAGTAGCTCAAATTTTCCGTAATAAAATTAGTTCAGATTCTAAGCAAATTTTCTAAAATTTTTTTGTTTTTTGATATTCTAAGCTAATTTTCTATAAAAATTTACAGACCTTCTGTGCAAATTTTCTATGAAAAATTAGCTCATTTTCTAATCAAATTATATACAAAATACTTGCCTTGATTCTAAAATTAAAAATCCCTTATTACCTAAGATTCTTAAAAACTTTTTTTCTTGGAAAAAATTCCTCAGTTTCTTTACAACCTTTTTTTCATTGACAAACTATTAGATTTTTATTTTTTTAGCTCAGATTCTAAACAAATTTTCTATGAAAAAATAGCTCATAAAATTTTTAAATTTTCCATAAAAATATTGCTCGAGTCCAAACAAATTTTTTATAAAACAATTTTCTATGTTGGAAAAGTTACCCATTCTATTCAAACTATTTTGCTAGTAAAACTTAGCTCAAATTATAAATAATTTGTCTATGAAAAGTTCAGCTCAGATTCGTAGGAAATTTTAAATGAAAAATTTGCTCATGTTCTAAATCAATTATTAGCAAAATTGTTGCTCTGATTCTAAAAAAAAGCCTTAAAAAATCTGTGATTCTTAAAAACTTTTTTGCTCTCAAAAATTAGTTCAGATTCTTAGCTGAGATTTCCAAATGTGAACGGAAAGTTTATTTTTGCTCTAGCTCCTTAACGGTACGTCGGATCGGCAATCGGTCAATGGCAAAAAGATAGCTCTTAAGGAGAGCTAAAAAAATTGTTCAAAGGTGTCACGGTCGTAGGTTGACTGGAAAGCGTTTTTTGGATTTTAAATTGACTAAGCGCACGAAAAGTTGCAATTGGAGAACGATTATTTTGATAATAAAACTGAATAATTTGTAATCGTTGTTCTTGCGTATATCTCTCCATGATGAAATTGTAAACACTACGGAATACAATGAAAAACAAATGACAGATCATGACATATTACAAATGGCCGAAACGTCACTTCAAAATCATATCATCCCTATTGAAAACCCTGTTATCTTCGAAAAATTAGATGAGACTTTTCGAAAATTTGAACCAAAATTTAGCTTAGATTTTGAATTATTTTTGTTTATATTTAACAAAATTCTTTTTATGCATTTAATAATTTTATATTTATCTCTTGAGTGAAACGGATATTTATTGCTCATTTCACTTTTCCGGTTTTAAGAAATTCCATTAGAAATTTGTGTAATTTTCCCTTCAAACCACGCGATGATTCATTCAAACGCTCACTGCCACATAAAATATTAATTGAAAAGAAAAAAAAATGTTTCACAAATAATTTCATTGGAAACAGGAACACTTAACAGACCAGACCAGACCAGTGGATCTAACCATAAATGGTATGACATATAAATTCACCGTTTCGTTATTTCGCGTTTTTTCCATGGCGGCGTTTACATTAATTAATTGTATGAATAAAATCTTGAAAGTAATTAGTAAAGCCATTTCTCGGGAAACTATTTTGCGAGAAATCGACAAATGTTAAATGCGACTTAAATGCACGACACTCGTCGCGGAAAACCGGTATGAACAAAAAAGAATCACATCATACCTACAAAAAAAACAGAAATATAAATGTCCGTTAATTTTTTAAAAATATATATTAACTCATATGCATATCCAGCAGCAGTGAATTTTGATGAAGAGAGGAAGAGAGGGGAAATCAGGGATTCGAATATGTGAAGAGATTGCCTATGACTATGTGGTTTGCGCATATACATACACTCTCTTCTTACTTATTTTGCTCTTTCTGTCGGCTGTGCTTATTAGCAAATAACTTGTGTCATTTCTCGACGAGGAGAACACGTTTCACATAGAAGAAGAAAAAGCTCTATACGATATTTGCCGAGATTTTTTTTTGTCGTAGAGACTTCAAACTTGACAGATAGATGGAGGGACAGACGGACGGACATATACGTATGCCGCCGACACTAAAGAAATGTACATGTTGAGAAAAAAATGCGCGCGTACGCAAATCTCATTGTCATCGTCATCACACAGTCAGCGTCGCGTCACGTCGCCGTCATCGCTATCGTTGATCGTTGCTATCCATTCGCCGCTTAGCCAGCCGGATGTAGACAAATCAATGTTGAGTTAACTCAATATTGATAGGTATAAGTAAATAGCAACAATTTGGCTGTGGCTTAACAAAACTCACACATTTTACTACTACAAAAACCTATGCAGGAAAAGGAAGGTAGGTATATGTTTGGCGGGGGTTATGAATGGGAATAATATTAAAAATGCGTTACACAAAGTTTTGTGGTACACTTTAGGATTAAAAGTTGTACTAAAATTCTAAGAGAAAAGCCAAAGATATGCAAAATCGTAATTTTAAAATCTGACATAACATTTTAATTTCATGCAAGATCCCAATATTTCGGGTCCGACATATTACCAGACTTGACTCATCTCAGAGGATATGACTGGAAGATACTGAGAAAATTCGTGTCTAGTACCGATTTTCTGTAACTCGAGAGGCATAAGAAGATCATAAAAATAAGGAGCGCACAACAGGCCGAACCACTGGCTTAAGTGTATGTCCATGGACATGAGACGTTTAAACGTCTCCTCTCTTCAACCTAACCTAACCTACATAACATTTTAAAGTATTGATTATAATATCGCCAAGTCCCTGTATGTACATTTGTGGTACTCTTTAGGGTTTTTAAGTGTACTAAAATTCTAATAAAATCTGTATCAAGAGAAAGCTCTTTAGTTATAGATGTGCCGAATAATAATTCAAAATTCTTAAGTGTATGTCCATGGACATGAGACGTTTAAACGTCTCCTCTCTTCAACCTAACCTAACCTACATAACATTTTAAAGTATTGATTATAATATCGCCAAGTCCCTGTATGTACATTTGTGGTACTCTTTAGGGTTTTTAAGTGTACTAAAATTCTAATAAAATCTGTATCAAGAGAAAGCTCTTTAGTTATAGATGTGCCGAATAATAATTCAAAATTCTTAAGTGTATGTCCATGGACATGAAACGTTTAAATGTCTCCTCTCTCCAACCTAACCTAACCTACATAACATTTTAAAGTATTGATTATAATATTGCCAAGTCCCTGTATGTACATTTGTGGTACTCTTTAGGGTTCTTAAGTGTACTAAAATTCTAATAAAATATGTATCAAGGTGTACACCTTAGCTCTTTAGTCATAGATGTGCCGAATAATAATTCAAAAATTTCATTAATTAAATTTAATCATTTTTCAATGGCCCTGCATGCATATTTGTGGTACACCTTAGGGATCTTAACTGTACTGAAATTCTAATAAAATCTGTATCCAAGGAAAAATCGTTCCGCCAAAGCTGTGCAGAATCGTAATTTTAATCGAAAAATATCATTTATTTTTTTTTATATTTTTTTTTTGTAATGGCCCTGCATGCATATTTGTGGTACACTTTAGAGTTCTTTAATGTATTAAAATTCTAATAAAATCTGCATGAAGGAAAAGCTATTTTGTCTTGGATGTACAGAATTGTATTTTTAAAAAAAAATGTTGTGGTACATTTTAAGGATCTAAGGTGTACTAAAATTCTAATAAAAATACCATCTATGGAAAGGTCTTTCGCCAAAGATGTGCAGAATAGTAATTTTGAAACCAAAAATTGGATTAAAAGTTTTGATAGTCGTATCATTATTAAGCTCTACAAATTATTGTGGTACACTTTAAGGGCCTTATGTCTACTAAGATTCTAATAAAATCTATATCTGGAGAAAGCATAATATTAGAAACATAAAAGTCATTTATATATATTTTCCCAGCGAGAATTTTTGTGGTACACTTTAAAGCTTTACTTCATTTTCTTAAAATTCTACTCAAGTGTAAATCAGTGGAAAGATATTTCGTCAAAGATGTGCAGAATCCTAATTTTTAAATCAGAAATTGGAATTTAAATGTTGATCACACTATTGCCAAGGCCCTGCATGAATATTTGTGGTACACTTTAGGGGTCTTGTATTTACTAACATTCTTATAAAATCTGTATCAAGAAAAAAACCTCTTTGTAAAGGTGTGCAGAATCGACATTTTAGAAAAAATTGAATTTATTTATCTAATTTTTGATAATAATTTTGCAATGGCGCTGCATACATTTTTGTGGTACACTTTAGAGGTCTTCATTGCCCTAAAATTCTAGTTCTTTTGCCATAGATGTGCAGAATCTTAATTTTAAAACCAAAAATGTTCTTTTTTTGATAATCATATTGCAGTGGCCCTGCATGCATTTTTGTGGTACACTTTAAGGGTCTTAAGTGAAATAAAATTGTAACAAAACCTATATCAAGGCAAATTCCTTTTGCCATAGATGTGCCGAATAATAATTTTAAAATCAAAAATTTTATTTATTAATTTTTTTTTTTGATAATATTTTTGGAAATGCTCTGAGAGATCATATGTGTACTAAAAATCTATCATCTATCATTGGATAGCTGTTTTTTCATAGATGTGCAGAATCCCATTTTTATTTATATAAAATTACATTTTGATAATCATTTTTCATTGGCACTGCATACATTTTTGTGGTACACTTAAGAATCTTATGTGTACTAAAATTATAATAAAATCTGTATCAGGGGAAAGTGCTTTGCCCATTGATGTGCCGAATCATAATTTTAAAACCAAAAATTACATTTGTTTAATTTTTTATAAACATTTTGCAATGGCCCTGTATACATTTTTGTGGTACACTTTAAGTGTCTTCAGTATACCAAAACTCGAATGCAGATGCTATCAATGGAAAGATATATTTAAAAAGATGTGCCCAATCGTGATTTTGAGACAAAAAATTACTTTTATTTGTTATTCTTTTGATAAACATTTTGCGATGGCCCTGCATGCATTTTTGTGGTACACTTTAAGGGCCTTATGTGTACTAACATTCCAATAAAATCTATATCTAGGGAAAGCTCTTTTGCCATAGATGTGCAGAAACATATTTTATAATTCAAAAAAATTAACTTTGAAATTTTCAAAATCACATT
Source organism: Eudasyphora cyanicolor (assembly GCA_963930755.1). Classification (NCBI taxonomy): domain Eukaryota; kingdom Metazoa; phylum Arthropoda; class Insecta; order Diptera; family Muscidae; genus Eudasyphora; species Eudasyphora cyanicolor. The sequence continues at coordinate 37,398,057 of OZ005735.1, read as the reverse complement.
GTAATGTACTTCAGCACATTTTTGTGGTACACTATAAAGTTCTTCAGAGAGCTAAAACTCGCATTTATGCTATCAATGGACGTTTGTAAAATATGTGCAGAATCATAATTTTTAAACCACAAATTAAATTTTCAAGTTTTTATAGTCGTTTCATTATTAAACTCTATGAATTATTTTGGTACACTTTAAGTATCATGGGAAAGATTTTTTCTCAAAATTATGCCGAATCATAATTTTAAACCCAAAAATTCAATTTATTAATTTTGCTTTGATAATGATTTTTCAATGGTGCTGCAAACATTTTTGCGGTACACTTTAGAGGACTTACTTAGGTCTACTAGAACTCTAATATAAACTATATCAAGCGAGAGCTGTTTGGTTTTTTCATTGGCTCTGCAAGAATTTTTGTGGTACACTTTAATGTTATTATATGTACTAAAATTCTAATAAAATCTGTATTATGGGACAGATTTTTGTCTAAAGATGTGCAGAATCGTGATTTTAAATCAACAAATAATTTATTTATTTTACTTTGATAATCTTTTTGCAACGTCCCTGCATGGTTTGTTGTGCTATACTTTAGGGGTATTATGAGTACTAAAATTCTTAGAAAATTGCTTTCAAATTGAAATTTATTGATTTTTTTTTGATAATCTGTTTGCAAAGGCCCTGCATGATTTTTTGTGGTACACTTTAGAGGTCTTCATTGTCCTAAAATTCTAATCAAATGTATATTAATGGAAATCTCTTTAGTCGTTGATGTGTCGAATATTAATTATAAAATAAAAAAAATCATTTATTAAATTTTCTTTGATAATTGTCTTGTTGAAAATAATAATAAATAAAATCAAGCTCTTTGCCCAAAGATATGCCGAATCGTAATTTTAAAACCAAAAGTTTATTCTTTTTTTCGAGGAAATCATATTGAAATTGACCGGCATATTGTCCTAAAATTCTACTCAAATCAAGTCTACAACTGACAAAAATTGATTTTTTTGTTTAAGACGAAAGAAGAGATGAAAATAGTTAAACAACTTTCCAATCACAAGAAAAAAACATCTAACCATTTTCAAAAATAACACAATTTATATTTTTTTATTTAAAAAAAAACCTTTTAAGAATATAGAAAGAAAATATTTTCTGCAGTCTTTTTTTACTCACTCACTTTTGTGCTCGTGTGTTGAATTGACACTTTTTCGGTCGATAAACTAAAAAAAGTTAAACACATTTTAGGCGCGTATGTTTCACAGGATTTTTAAATTTTCCGTTTGTTTTTTCAAATCACTTTAAAAAAATGTTAAATATTTTTTTTTGCTTAGAAAAAGTTTAAAAAAATCTTCAATTTCGTTGATAAATCAACAATTGATTTTATGCAACACCACACCCGTCTTCATATTTGCTTGTTTCCACATTATTATAACACACTGTACTTTAATTTTTTAAACCAACCAACCCAGCCAGAAGTCAAGTGTTTAAACTTGTTCTCTCTGGTTGGGTGTAAGGCCGCCGTACTGTTTATTCAGGAAGCCGTGACGTAGCGTGCTTGCTCAACCATGTCAGTGTCGTTGTGGCCGTCGTCTTCAGCAAAAGTGGCAGTAGCAGTAGTCCTTAAGCGTGGCCTCACAATTTTGAACTAATTTCGTTTAAACAAAAAAGAGAATTTTGCCCAAAAATGTCTACGTTTCTGAATAAAAAACGGTGTGAAGCGGCGTTGGGCGCCGCCGCCGCTATACGACCACAATGACGACGTCTTACTGTAGCAGATGAAGGCAACGTTAACTCTTCTTAGGCGGCGTTTTATTTGTTGTTGTTGCTCCAATGATGTGTACATATTTATGAGTTCGAGTGTAGGTATTTGTTACCAAGTTAATTTTGTTGCGTTTTTTGTTGTTTTCTTTTTTTTTCTTTAAATAAAATTTTAGTACAGCTTTTGAGTGTTGTCGGCAAGTGTGTCTGTGTGTGTGTGTAAATGTGATTGAATTTTCTTGAGAGTTATGCCGGTGCCAAAGACCGAGAGCTCTGTTCACTGTAATGTCCGTTTTCAAACTGATCGTATGTCTAAAACGTGTTGACTTAGCTGACGCTGTGGCTTATACTGGTACTGTTGAAATTCGAAATTCGGCTGCTTGGTAAGCCGCAAAGCGCTGAAGTCTTGAGTTTTACCTGATTTTCGGGTTTTCCTTTTGTTGTTGCAGTGCTGTTCTCCGCCGTCTCCAAAGTGGTGGTGGTGGTGTTCGTAATGCTGGCTATGTTGTTGTTGTGGCCTCTGCTGCTGCCACTGCTTGCTTTCTTAACTCAACCCTCATTTCTTCAACTTGTTGGCCGCAGTTTAAGAGGTAATTCTCATTCTCCTCCATTCTCTTATGGCTTAAAACGTTGTTTTCTACGTACGACGTACGTACGTACGTATGCTTTGCTTAGTTCACTGACTTGACTGACTGCTGACATACACACACAGGCACTCACTCACCACACACAGAATCACACAACCTAGGCTTGGATACGGAAACCAAGTCGTTGATTTGTGTCTCCTCTCTCTCTCTCTCTCTCACACTCTATCTCTTCTTCTGATTGCATTGTGCAAGTGTATAGGGGAGTAAGTACAATATTGCACAAGTGATGGCGCGCAGTGTTGCCGTGAGCCTCTCTTTATCATGTGTAAATCTCACCCTCTCTCTCTTTCTCTGTCTACCCATTACCTCTCTCTTCTTGTCTTTCCTTGTCTCACCTGTTTAACAGTGATTTAATAATGCAGTGTTTCTTTGGGAAATTTGTCTAGAATTTATTTTTCATTTGAATTAAAAAAATTTAAAGCCACCGCCATTAAAATGATCAAGAGTCACAAAAAAAAAACATGATTGTTGTTGACCTATTAGACAGCGAAGATTTGTCCTAAGAAAGTTTCTTCTAGATTTCTTTAAAACAGAATTACACTTTCAGAAAAAAATCCAATAAGAGACAAAGACGGAAAATATATGCTATACTCGTATATATTCCATAAAAAAAATTATATAAAAGTTTGGATCAAAAACATAGGCCTTTATCCTGTACGTCAGGTCAAAACTTGAAAATGCAAAGAAAAATTGTCCTGCATTACTGAGCCTCAGAAAATTTCAAAAATCAATCAGTCCTGCAATAGATATTATGGTATTGCCGGTATAGCTTTAACATTACATCCTATGGTTTAAAATCGAACAAAAAAAATTAACGAAATTTAGCTCAAAACCTATGAAAATTAGTCCAACCAAAATATGAAAAATTGTCCTAAAATTATGTTAAAATTTAATGTTTACGGATAAAAAAAGGGCATGTAATATTTTATTTGCATGACGGACTTACAGCCGTTATCCTTAAAATCGACAAAAATCGATAATGCAAAGAAATGTTGTCGTATATTACTGATCCTGTAAAAGATATTTTTATATTGCCAGTCTTTTTGGCTTAAATATTGTAACCTATAGACAGATTAGAAATAGAAAATTAAGTTTGGCCATGCGGAACATTATATACCCTCCACCATGGATCGCAAGGGAATGGTTTCGGATACATATAAACTACCAAAAATACCAACATTCAGCCCAATTCGTTGAAACTTAAGGTTTTTGTGGCGTTACGAAGTCAAATCTGGAGGGACCTTTGTATGGGGGCTATATCAAAACATGGACCCCAATATACCTGCAGATATATGAAGTATATGTACCAAATTTCAGCCATCTAGCTCAAGTATTATATAAGTAGGTTAGGTTAGGTTGGCAGCCGTATTTCTTTATACAAGCTCACATAGACCAGTTTAGATCCCTAGTGTTACCACGGGTCCCTAGTGTTACCCTCATCGAAACCAACCTGTTTGATATACAAATTTGTCGATATTACGAATATCGGTACTGGAAAGATCTGTTAGCCTGCCTAGAAAAGCCGACCCCAGTATGTCCAGTCGTCGTTTACTCAGAGCAGGGCAGTCGCATAGCAAGTGCTCAATGCTCTCCGCTTCTTTCTCATCTCCACAGCTTCTGCAGAAGTCATTAGAGTAATTACCCAATCTTTTGGCGTGTCCCGTCAGAACTGATACTAACGTAGACAATCTTTGCCTCTCTCTAGTGCGAGGAGATATTTTGACCTTGGCCAGATTTATCTAGCTACTCTGCAGGTGCCGATTTCTGTCCATCTTTCGTTGGACTGCCTGATTGCCTCTTGCTTAAGCCAAAGCTTGCACGTGGATAGTGGCGCACCAATATATGCAAATTCTTCGAGAATTTGTAATGTCGTCCCTTTCCTAGCAAGTTCATCGGCTTTGCAGTTCCCCGGGATATCCCTATGCCCAGGCACCCATATGAAGTGTATATTAAACTGCTCAGCCATCTCGTTAAGACATCTGCGGCAGTCGAGGGCTGTTCGTGAGTTTAGGGATGTTGCCTCCAGAGAATTGATGGAAACCTGGCTGTCCGAGTAAATTACAACGCCAGTGTTGGTTACTATGTTGCGACTCAGCCACTTGGCAACGTCCCATATTGCCATTATTTCGGCTTGATAGACACTGCAGGTATTTGGTAGTCTGTGAGCTATATCCAATCTAAGCTCTGCACAGTGTACTCCGAAGCCAACCTTTTCATCAAGCTTCGAACCATCCGTGTAAAAGTGGAGATGGTTTCTATTACCTGGCATTCTTCCAACCCATTCAATCCTGGCGGGAATCATAGTGATGTAATTTATCTCCAAGGTGTACACCGTTGGTATATAGTCCACTCGGTCGGTTACCATAGTACTACACTTTGATATCCTCATGTGACCGTAGTTTTTTTACCTCCACATTGATAGGCAGTTTAATCTTATTGCCGCTTTGGTGGCAACTTCTCTCGCCTCAATATTAATCGGCAGTATATGGAGTAGGGCTTGTAGAGAATCGGTCGCTGTAGTCCTTAAGGCTCCGCTTATGCTCAGGCAGGCTGTTCTCTGAACCTTTGTTAGTAGGTTGGTGATGGTTAGTTTGTCAGTTGCCGTCCACCATACCACAATGCCGTATAGCAGAATAGGACGAACTACTGCTATATATATCCAGTGGACGATTTTAGGAGAGAGGTCCCACCGCGACCCTACAGCCTTTTTGCAGGAATATAAGGCGACGTTGGCCTTCCTTACACGTTCCAATACGTTAAGTCTAAATAACAGTTTTCTATCTAGAATTGTTCCTAAAAATTTTGCACTTTCAGAAAAGACTAGATTTGTTCCATTTATCCGAGGTGGAGGGTCCACATGTGGGACTTTATTCATCCTAGTAAAGAAAACCAATTCTGTCTTGTTTGGGTTTACGCCCAAAACGCTGTTTCTGGCCCATCTAGCCAATTTGTTCAGAGCCACCTGTAGAATGTCTCGGAGGACGTTTTCGAATTTGCCACTCACTGCGATTGCCATGGTGTCCGCATACGACCTTGCAGCCACAACGTTCCAGATCTAGCAGGATTTCTCTTACCGCTAGGTTCAAAATTAGTGGAGACAGTACTCCTCCTTGTGGGGTCCCTCTGTTTACAAACTTTGTTAGAGTTGTGGACCCAAGACATTCTGTTATGCGTCTTCTGTTGAGCAGACTTTGAATTAGTCTAATCAAACTAGAGTTAACTTTTAGATGTGACAGTGCCGCAATTACTGCATCTGAGTGAATGTTGTTAAAAGCCCCATCTATGTCAAGAAGAAATGCCACCATGGTGAATTCCTTGAAATGCAGAGACGATTCGATAGTGCTCACAAGTTCGTGCAGGGCTGATTCTGTAGATTTCCTCTTATTGTAATCATATTGGTTCACCGACAGGAGTTTTGTGTCCATGTTTTCCCCAATGAAATAATATAAAAGTCTTTCCAGACCTTTCAATAGGAAGGAGGATAGGCTAATTGGTCTGAAGTCTTTTGGTCTAGTGTGTGATATCTTCCCCGCTTTAGGTATGAATACTTTGGTATCCCTCCATCGATTCGGGATGTATGAAAGCCTGATACAGCCTACATAAATTTTCTCCAGCCAGGGGATAATGTACTTCAACATTTTCTGCATTTCTGCTGGAGTGATGCCGTCTGGTCCAGGTGACTTGAAGGGCTCAAAGCTGTTAATAGCCCAGCTTATTCTGGATCTCTCAGTCAACAAGCTAGCAACGCTCGCAGTCCACTCGCATTCTTGTTGGTTTTGTTGATCTTCGGGTTCTGTTGGTGAGTTCCCCGGGAAATGTGTGTCGAGCAGTACATTGAGCGACTGCTCGCTGTTTTTGGTCCAATTATTTGCCTCATCCTGTAAGTAACCTGCACTGTACAGTGTGAAGCTGATAGCATTTTCCTCAGTCTTGCGGCGTCGGAGACCTTTTCCACTTCGCCACAGAAGGTATACCCAGAGCGTCTTTGCGCCTTTCTAAGCTCCTTCTTATAGATGTTGAGTTGCTCTTTATAGGCATCCCAAACATTAGCGACCCCAGTAGATTTAGCCTTGTTGAATAGCTTTTTGCATGTCTTTTTCATATCCGTTAGCTCGGAAGTCCACCATTGGAGTTTAGTGTACCTTGTTTTAATATAATTTATAAGTAGATTGTAGCGTGATTACAATAGACGGACAGACGGACGGACAGACATGGTTAAATCGTCTTAGAATTTTACGGCGATTAATAACACTATGCAACAAAATTTGTGTCCAAGGGATGTGGATAACAGTTTCTGGTGCAATTGGGTGTCACAAACCCAAAAAAAAAATATTAAAAAAAATTTGTATGGTAATTTTTTTTTTTAAAGTACATTCAGTGTTTGCACCAAAATTTTTCAAGTATAAGCCTGATTGAGACGTGTTATGCCTCAAATTAAAGGGAATTATGAGGGCTACATATGTAATTATCGTTTTCACGTAGAATCTTTGGTTTAGTTACAGAAATGTGAGAAAAATGATCTTTTTCCTGGTACAAAAAAAATAGAAAACTAAATCGAAGAAATATTTTATCACATTTTTAAAAAGCCAGCATGCTAACGAAGATAGCACTGTCTATTTGGATAGATGTAAATTAATCTATGGATAGATGTAAAAGTTATGAGCCATTTTGTAAATGTTAGGGAAATTCAAAAAAATCGAGTTTCATATTTTTTCGTTTTTAAATGATGTTTTTTCTAAGAGACATTGCACTTGCATTTTATTTTATGAGGATTGATGTCAGACATTATAAAATTATAGAGAGGACGAGGTTTTATGGCCGTTCGTAACCCTCCATAAAACGCGATATGCAATGTGAGAGCTATATTGGATGAGATCCGCTCAGATAGAGGGTCATTCAACAATATTTGTGTTTTTTTATTTATGAGGTTTCCATTCACTTACGCCTTTTAGGGGCATGGACATCCCAGTCGTATATTCAGGTAGTAAAATTATATGTCTTGAAAATATTGGGTGTCTACTTTCGAAGCAAACTATATGCCAGCTACAGGTACTGCAACTTATGAACCGTAAACCCGGAATTTATGAATGAAATTTCTTATTAATAAATTAGTGTTATTCAGCGCCTTAAAGAGATAAGTCGATTTTCTGAAAAATATTACAAAGTTTTATTTCGAAGTTTGAGTAAAAGGCAAAGAACTTTTCAATGTGTAAATGATCCCGACAATTTCTGCTACATCTGCGGTAAATATGTTATTAAAAAAATCGACGTGCCTTTAGTAAAATAATAGAAGAAATATATGTGTAATATTTTGGTATACGAGTTTAAAATATGAACGAACCGTGGACACCTAGCATTTTGTGTAATTCGTGTCATGTAAATCTTACTCGATGGGCTAGTGGAAGAATGCGGTAAGTACTTTAAAATTTATGTATTACAATGTTTTGTGGAATAAAACGTTTTAATTTCAGACTCCACGTGCAATTTGGAATGTCAATGATTTGGAGACAACCATTCATTCACGATACGGACTGCTATTTTTGTCTAAGTAAACAGATTGGAGTAGGAAGTGTCCAAGTATAGCTAACAGCCTAATAACGGAAACATCATCAAGTTCAACAGAGTACTCAACTCTGAGCGATTCAAGTTTGAGTCAGAAGTCATCGCTTTTAACTCAGTTTCAACTCATTGATCTGGTGAGAGATTTGGAACTGACCAAAGATTAGGCAGAACTACATGCATCTCGGATGAAACAGTACAATATGTTGGCCCCAGATGTTAACATATCATATTATAGAGTCCGTGATATACCTTACAAACAATTTTATACAACTGTGGATAACAGTTGCTTTTGCAAGGACATTCCCGGATTGTTCGAGGAACTTAAACATACAATTCAAAGGAATGGCGGTTACTTGTTGACAGCACTAAAGAAAGTTTGAAAGCAGTACTTTTACACAAAGGGAAATCAGAAACCGTCGATTCCCACTGCTCATGCTGTCAACACTAAGGAATCATACGAAACAATGGCTAAATTGATAAAATACATAAAACATGAACATGACTGGAAAATTTGTTGCGATTTAAAAGTAGTTGGTATGTTATGCCTCTGGGATAGGCGATATTTTGCCACCACTGCATATTAAGCTGGTCTTTGTAAAAGACTTAAGGAAAGATGACAATTCACTCTCACATTTAAAAAGTTTATTTAAAAGTCTTTCTTTTCAAAAAATCGAAGAAGGAGTTTTTGATGGGCCTAAAATAAGGAAACTGATGAAAGATGTGAATTTCGAATCATATTTGACGTCGGATGAAATTGCAGCATGGAGGTCGTTTAAGCTTGTAGTTTCAAATTTCCTTGGATCCAATATTGTTTATTTGACCAATAATCGGTCGGTGACTTTGGCACAACGTGAATTTCGTCGCAGATTTCCTGGCCGTCCAACGCGTACTGGTGAAACACTGCGACGTTTAGCCGCTCGCCTCGAAGAGACTGGCACAACACGAGATGCTGCCAGGCGTGGCAGACCCCGGAGTTGCCGTTCTGCAGAGAATATTGCTGCTGTAGCCGAGGATGTCATGGAAGCGCCGTCGACATCGAGCAGACGACGTGTCACGCAAATGGGTATCAGTCGACGGTCTCTACAGCGAATTTTGGTACAAGATTTGAAGATGTTTCCGTACAAAGTCCAGACGGTGCATCAGCTGTTAGCTGCTGACCGCCAATCGCGTCTAACATACGCTCGAAAGGTTACTTTTGCGCCACCTGTTATGTATTCTTCCAAGTTATTTTTCGCTTTATGTATTCCAACAGGTGTAAATGTGTCCCTCAAAATTCATTTCTTGCATTCTCATTTAAACTTTTTCCCCGAGAATCTTGGCGACGTAAGTGACGAACATGGCGAAAGGTTTCACCAAGAATTGAAGTCCATCGAGCGGCGTTACCAAGGGCACTGGGATGAAAGAATGATGGGAGATTATATTTGGTTCCTCATTAGAGAAACCGATTCCGAAATCTACAAACGTCAACAAAGAACATACAATTACTTCTAATGAAACTTGTTCATGTAAATAAACTCAAATGCACATAATATAAATAAAAGTAATAAATAAAATCGCTATTTAAACAGAAATTAAAAAAAAAGATTTTTTGAAATTCTCTTACCTCTACCAAAAAGGCTATATAAAATTTCTACATTTATTCATATTTTTCAAATAGGCATTATTTTCTTCGCTAGGATGCAAACTTTTAAAAAGTGATATAAAATATTTTTTCTATTTTTTATGTTTTTTTTCGTCCCAGGAAATTTTTATTTTTTTTTTTGAAAAAAATCTACTTTTTCCAATTTGTTTAATGACTGTTACTAAACCACTGTTTGTGAAAGTGAAAGGATATTTCCAACATTGGTAGCCCACATTAATAGCTTCAATTTAACGTATAAGTCGACCTGTTCGGGCATATTCTCCAAAAATTATAGTGCAAATACTAAGGGTACATTCGACGATAATAGTATTTTTAATAAAAAAAAAATTTAAAAAAAAAATTTATTTATAAAAAAATTTTTGGTTTTGATTTTAAATAACAGTATACCACAATCTATACAAAAAAAATAATTTTTAGCTGTAGGAGACAAAAAAAGATTTTTTTTGTTGCGTAGTGTTATTTTGATAATAAAACTGAATAATTTGTAAACGTTGTTCAGGCGTAAATCTTTCCATGATTAAATGCCAAAAAATACTTAACAAAAATAACATGACAGCATGACACGACTCACACGTGATCTGTCAAAAAAAGGCTATTGAAAAAAGTATCTCTACTTAGATCACCCTATATATGTAACCTCCAATTTGGTATCAACGTGCTACAGAAGCTTTATTTCTCATCCGATCATTATCGAAACAGACCTCGTCCTGTTTGCTCCATGACACTTATTTAAGTGAGTTATAACCATTTTAAGTTTGACTAGTGATCAATATTTTCACCAAAAAATAAGTGATCACAAAGTATTCATATTGCTCTAGGAAGCTTATTTGAGAAGTTTTTGTCATCTTAAGTTGGGCTAGGGAAATTAAAACATTTTCGCCCAAAAAATATTGTTTCACTACAATTCGTCCGTTTTGTTCTAGGAGACTATTTTAAGGTGTTATATTAATTTTAAGTTTGGCAGAGGAGTTTTAAAATGTCCAATAAAAGTGTTCACAAAAGATTGTCCGTTTTGCTGTAGGACGCATATGTTATGGGTTATAGTCAAAATATGAGTTTCCACATAATTTTGATGTTTTTTATACCCTACACCATACTGTGGTACAGGGTATTGGTACAGGGTGTTTGGCCCTTTAGTCCTATAGAAGCTGTATTTTACATCCAATCGTTTTGAAATTTATAATGGTAGAGTTTCTTGATCCATGAACCAACATTGCCGAATTTGAAGAAAATCGGTTCAGATTTAGATATAGCTCCCATATACATATATCTATCGTCCGATTTGGCCCTTTAGTCCTATAGAAGCTGTATTTTACATCCAATCGTTTTGAAATTTAGAATGATAGAGTTCCTTGATCCATGAACCAACATTGCCGAATTTGAAGAAAATCGGTTAAGATTTAGCTATAGCTCCCATATATATGTTTCGTCCGATTTGGCCCTTTAGTTCTATAGAAGCTATATTTTACATCCAATCGTTTTGAAATTTAGAATGGTAGAGTTTCTTGATCCGTGAACCAACATTGCCGAATTTGAAGAAAATCGGTTAATATTTAGGTATAGCTCCCATACATATATTTCGTCCGATTTGACCCTTTAGTCCTATAGATGCTGTAGCTTACATCCAATCGTTTTGATATTTAGAATGGTAGAGTTTCTTGATCCATGGACTAACATTGCCGAATTTGAAGAAAATCGGTTAAGATTTAGCTCTAGCTCCCATACATATGTTTCATCCGATTTGGCTATTATGTACAAGGTGGCGCAAAAATAATCCTCCTATCAGAAAATGCTATAAATTTTGCGATTGGCCCCTAATGTCAGTACTGTTTTGACATTTGTGTAGTAAACACATGCGAAATACACGTTAATAAACAATGTTACACTACACTGCTCCAGAACGCGGAATATTGCTGACTATTTATTTGACCAATAATCGGTCGGTGACTTTGGCAAAACGTGAATTTCGTCGCAGATTTCCTGGCCGTCCAACGCCTACTGGTGAAACACTGCGACGTTTAGCCGCTCGCCTCGAAGAGACTGGCACAACACGAGATGCTGCCAGGCGTGGCAGACCCCGGAGTAGCCGTTCTGCAGACAATATTGCTGCTGTAGCCGAGGATGTCATGGAAGCTGTTAGCTGCTGACCGCCAATCGCGTCTAACATACGCTCAAGCCATCCTTAATCACCACCAAGAGGAAGATGATTTTTCATCAAAAATAATCATGAGTGATGAGGCCCATTTCCATCTTAGCGGGTACGTAAACAAGCAAAATTTACGCTTCTGGGGCACTGAAAATCCGCGTGTAACCCACGAAGAGCCATTACACCCGCTCAAAGTCACTGTATGGTGTGCTGTTTTCGCTGGAGGAGTCATCGGACCTTTTTTCTTCGAAGACGTCCAAACGGTTACTGTGAATGGTGAGCGCTACAGAGCAATGATCAACGAGTTCTTTTTGCCGCAACTTGATGAATTGGGATTGGAAAACATGTGGTTCCAACAGGACGGTGCAACGGCACACACTGCACGTGCCACAACCGATATGCTGAAGGATGCATTTCCCGGGCGCCTAATCTCCCGTTTTGACGATTTGCACTGGCCAGCAAGATCGCCTGATTTGACCGCTCTAGACTTCTTTTTGTGGGGCTTTTTGAAGTCGCGGGTTTATGTCAACAAGCCTCAGACTCTTGCAGCTCTTAAAGACAATATCCGTCAAGAATGTGAGGACCTATCGCCGGAAGTTTTGGCCAAAGTGATGGAAAATGCCATAAAAAGGGCTCAAATGACAATCAACAAATAAAAAGAATCCACAAGAAGAATCAAAGTTTTTAATTTTTTTTTAAATTACAGCCAAAAAACATCGAAAGGTTACTTTTGCGCCACCTTGTATGTAAGTATAAAATGTCCCAAAAGTAAATTTGTGTAAACAATTTATACATGAATTACAAAATTTATATTTCAGAGTTATTCAATATTACGAGAGTGGTGTAGGGTATTATATAGTTGGCCCCGCCCGACTTTAGCCTTTCCTTACTGGTTTTTACTATATGGCTCTTATTGAATGGGTTGTATTCATTTTAACTTTGGCCAGGAAGATTCAAAATGTGTACCAAAAAATAAGCGCTCTAAGTGTTCAGTTTTTCCGATTTGCTCTAGGACGATTATTTAAAGGGTAATACAGATTTAAGTTTGGCTAGGGAAATTCATAATATTCACCCAAAAACTAAGTGCTAACAAAAGTTCCTCCTTTTTGCTCTAGGACGAATATTTAAGCTGTAACAGTCATTTTAAGGTTGGTTAGGGAAATGTTCCGCAACAAAAAATTGTTCACAAAATGCCATTTTTGCCCTCGCATGCTAATTTAAGGAGTTATAATCATTTTAAGTTTGGCTATGGAAAATAAAGACATCAACAAGAAATAAGTGTTTACAAAAGTTCTTCCGCGTTTGCTCTAGGATATTTATTTAATGACTTATAGTCATTTTAAGTTCGGTATCAATAACAAAAAAAAATAAAATAAATTTTGATTTTAGGCAACAAGCTCGCTCGCTCCATCAATCTCGGATCTTTTATGTTGCTACTTTTCATACTAAACCACTGTGCAGCATCACCGCCCGCAATAAGAACAACAACAACATCGACAACCAGCGACTCTTTGCCTTTAAGTCGATCAATCAATTTCTTGGCGTTGTTTTGTTGTTGCTCATGGCTGGTTGACTGGATGGCTTGGCTTGGCTGTTGGTTTGTTTGTCTTGTCTTTTCTTGCCCTGTCTTGCCCTGCCTTGCTTAGGCTTATTTAATTGTACGATTCAGAGTCAGGTAATATCGTATAATGCCTTTCTGTACATATTTAATGATCAATACATGTTCACGCACACACAAATATACACAAAAACAAACGAATACTCGGCTATATGTATGTATGTACGAATGTACATAGAATACACACCTGATCATAATACTAGACACGCTTTATGGGTTAGAATTATAGTGATATAAAAGTGTGGAACTACTCTTCTGAAATGTATGTAGCAGTTCTTCTCCTTAATAGTTGCATGTGGCAATAATTTGTATTTTTTAGATCAGAGAGAGAGAGAGAGGGAGACGACCTGCCTCGATAAAGGCAGCAGGGCGTTTTGAATGTACACAGGTCCTGCCAAGAAGCTAGGCATGTTGCTAGAGGCAAGTTCATCTATTCATGTCCCCTGGAGCATGTAAGGTAGTTCATAGATTAGCAAATTAATCTGCTTTCCAGGTCACTGGAACAGTCCTGCGTTGCGACAACACCCACAGCAGATGGATTTTGAACTGCTTAAACATATCGTTAAGAGATCGGTGTTCTTCACTGTAGGACTACCTAATCCAGGGACTTTATAGCAGCCTGACTATCAGAGAAAATATTGACACCGACTTTGTTCAGAACATTAATATTCAGCTATTCTGCTACCTCTTTAATGGCTACGATTTCTGCCTGGCGTAAACACTACAGTTGTCAGGTAGTCTTTCTACAATGGATAGCTCATGTTTAAGCTGCATGGGTTTGGAAACGTTTCTAATGAAATTAATAATAGTAATAGCGAAATACCTCTTGTCAGAAAGTGGTTCAGACATAATGTAATCAGCAATGCCCGGCAGGTCAGACATTTTGTCTAGAATGATACTATGTCTGTAGTCATTTCATGACTAGAGCAGCAATTCCGTAAGTCTAATAACAGTGGACGCGATATATGTCCTTGCTGTAATTTATAGCGGCAATACATACATATGGTAGAACATTTAGTACCTAAGTTTGTTTAGTTCCCAACGCAGAAGCAGCCATTTGCAGAACTTTGTTTAATATCGCGCAGAAGGTGTATTTCTGCAGAACTGTCCACCAGACGAAAATACTGTACAGCATCATTGGTCTGACCACAGCCCTATACGAGTACAGTCAATAAACTACTTATATTCGCGGGTTCAGACCCTGAGCGTTTTTCTATTAGCCTTCTAAAGGTATATATCGCTACCACAGCCTTCTTTGCTGTTTCCAGAATATTTGGTTTGAAATTTAACTTGCTGCATAGTAAAATACCTAACTATTTTGCGCTTGCGTAAAAGGAAATTTCAATACCCGCCAAGGAAACGAGTGCAACAGTTAATACCTCCTTGAAAAGAACTAGTTCTGTTTTGGTCGGGTTCACACCAAAGCTCTGTTGTAGGATGTCTATAAGAGTTCCCGGTAACTTCCCTTTAACCGATATTGCCACGTTATCTGCATAGGAAATAACCTTAACTAAGTCATTTTCTCTGGAGAAAGCAGAATATTGTTCATGGAGAGATTCCATAGCAGAATAGACAGAACACCCCCTTGAGTTGTTTCACTGTTGACAAATCTAAGGAGGTCAGTTGACCCCAAGCCGGCAGATATGCGTCTCTTAATCACAAGGTTATGAATAAATCTTCCTATATTGATATCAAACTGCAAGGTTGTCAGAACCGCAACTACAACGGCAGGATTTATTTTATTGGAAGTCAGCCTCAGTATCTAAGAATGCTGCCATAGTATATTCCTTAACTATTATTAATCTCTGCCGGGTTTTCAGGAGAAATGACGATAGACTAATCGGCCGGAAATCCGTAGCTTGCCTTTCCCGCTTTTGGGATGAAAACAATCTTGGTTTCTCTCCAGATTGGTACAACAAGTAAAGGGCTTTTTCTGAGTCTGGGAGCAATTGTATCAGTCACTGCCTGTAGTTCCGCACGGCGGGAAATTGTCTGGTCTTGGCGACTTAAATGGTTTACAGCTTTTTGATAGCCAAAATAATTCTAGATTCTGTTAAAATAACGGTTCGGTTACAGCAAACTCTGATGACAGCACTTGACAAATCTATGGAGGTCAGTTGACCCTAAGCCGGCAGATATGCGTCTCTTAATCACAAGGTTAAGAATAAATCTTCCTATATTGATATCAAACTGCAGGGTTGTCAGAACCGCAACTACAACGGCAGGATTTATTTTATTGGAAGCCAGCCTCAGTATATAAGAATGCTGCCATAGTATATTCCTTAACTATTATTAATCTCTGCAGGGCAGGATTTATTTTATTGGAAGCCAGCCTCAGTATCAAAGAATGCTGCCATAGTATATTCCTTAACTATTATTAATCTCTGCAGGGTTTTCAGGAGAAATGACGATAGGCTAATCGGCCGGAAATCCGTAGCTTGCCTTTCCCGCTTTTGGGATGAAAACAATCTTGGTTTCTCTCTTGATTGGTACAACAAGTAAAGAGTTTTGTTCTGAGTCTGGGAGCAGTTGTATCAGCCACTGCCTGTAGTTCCGCACGGCGGGAAATTGTCTGGTCTTGGCGACTTAAATGGTTTACAGCTTTTTAAGAGCCAAAATAATTCTAGATTCTGTTAAAATAACGGTTCGGTTACAGCTACCTCTGATGACAGCACTTCAGAGGAATCCCTAGTTGAATTATTCAATGCCTCTTCAGAGTTGCCCGGGAAATGTCTATCTTGGAGCAACCCCCCTCCCCCCCATTCCTCACTATGGATGTAGTTCAAGAACTATCATTTTTCTTGATGTTCCCCAAAAGTACAAGGTGTTGAGGCTAAATAACATTGAGGCATGTCTCCAGCATTTAATTTGAGCCTTTCCCAACTCTTTTTTGTACTTCTTGAGTTCTTCCTTATAGTTGTCTCAGTCCTGTGAATCTTTACTTTATTATAGAACATCCTGCATAATTTCTTCAGCATAACTAATTGAGAGGAACAAGATCGCTTAAGTTTTCACCCAAAAATAAGTGTTCACAAAAGTTCGTCCCTTTTTCGTTACCACGCTTTTCTAATGGGTATAACCCTTCGATTCAGGCCTTGGAGCAAAACATCACGCGTGTCATTCGCCAGTTACCAGTTGAAATGCTCGAACGAGTCATCGAAAATTGGACTCAACGGATGGACAATCTGAGACGTAGCCGCGGCCAACATTTGATAGACATAATCTTCAAAAAATAAATGCCAAAGCATATTCTTTCAAATGATAATAAACATTCCACATTCAATCTGAATTTTCTGTGTTTTTTTTTTCTTTAAAAAAGTAGGGAATTTCGGTATGGATCACGCTGTATAATGACTTATGACTATTTTAAGTTTGGCTAGTAAAATTCCATATGTTCACAAAATTTCGTCTCTTTGTTCTATAACGCTTATTTAAGGAGTTATATCCATTTTAAGTTTGGGCTAGAGAAATTAAAAATGTCTACCAACAAATAATAATTCACACCAGTTCATCTAATTTTGCTCTAATAAGTTTATTTAAGGAGTTATGGCCTTTAAGTTTGAATATGGAAAACTATTGAAAAATCTACTTGATCTAAAAAATTACAAATTAATCAGTACTATTATCAAAAATGTTTGGTAGTTCAAATAAAATCGCACAAGAGTCATTCTATCAGAGTTCATCCTTGGCAAATTTTTCTTTCAAATGTTGCATACATTACTGAAAATTAGTCCAAACATTTTTTTTCGCCTTAATACCAACCCATTAGGTGTAGCTATTATTATGAGCAGGTGTGTCGAAGGTTTTATTAACTTCTTTGAACAAAATCCGTCTGGGTATGCTCGCATTGTTTTATGATCTCTTGTTTTTTGTTCCTGCTTTTCGATCGACTATCTCAGAGGGAATTGGGAATGAAAAAAAAAAAACGTTCAAACAAAATCATTGTGAAAATTCATTGTATTGATTTTCTCCCCTTCCGCTCCTCCGCATCTTTAGCGTTCACCTTTAAAACTCCCTTCGGCAAAGTTATCTTGCTATTCTTTGACCACAATGGGGGAGTTTTTTCTTCTGTAGATTTTTTTCGTTCATACGTCAGAGATGTTAAATTGTTCAGAAACAAGATTAGTGTAGATAACTAACTATGCTATAATACATTCAGGTATTTAGGTAGGTAGGTAGATTTAGGTACGTTGCAAATTTGTGGTGCACACAGCTCTTAGATATTTACTTACATAGCTATGTGTAGATAGATACTCGTATATAACTACGGCTATGATCGTTCTCGAGTACAGGGTGCTTACGTTATATTATATTTAGCACCTGATTTGAAATCCTGGTTTCAATGAATTTTACGGGAAATTTTGTCTTACATTCTAGTCTACATAGTAATTTTGTGGCATTTAATATATTTTCTAAGAATTCTTTTAATTGCCAACTTGTTGTTTGCTTTGTGAGAAAAGTTCCCACATTTGTCGATACTTGTGAAATTACTTCATAGGCTTCCTTTTCAATGGGGATTTTGAATACATACATATTATAGTCATTATACATATATGAGGATTTAAGCTAATATTTGTATCATTAAAATTGCAGGAAATAGCGTTGGAATAAATTGAAAGAAATGTTTTTAATTTTTATACAATAATAAGAACTAAGCCCATATTTAAGTAAAAGCAAATTAAGCTGAAATGACTTTCTTGCAGATGATTTAGATCCACAGCTCCCTCGAAGCACTTATTTACAATTTCTTCGAAACGTAATACTGAGCAACAAAAATTATCACCCAGAATTATTATTGAAAATTGTGATTGCGTGATTGCAAAACTAATGTAGTCCGAAGGACTTCCATCCTATCATGGAAGTGGAGGGATTGATCAACAGTTATCTTGAGAATGAATATAGGCTTGTGGAGCTACATGGTGGTATCATTAACCTTTAATATATGTACCCAAAAGGGGAGGGAAACTTTGGTTGTCTTTGGAGGGATTGAACGACTGTTATATTAAAAAAGAATATAGGCCTGTAGATCCAATTACTGCTATCAGTAAACTTTTATAGATTCCAGCCCATCAGTCAACCTGAAGAGGTCTTCCTCTTTACTTCAGTCGATTTCTAAAGAGGTCTTCCTCTATACTACAGTCGACCTCTGAGGAGATCTTCTATACTAGAGTCGATCTCTGAGGAGATATTCCTCCACACTAGTCGAGCTCTGAGAAAATGTTACTCTATACTAAACCCGGGCTCTGAGAAGACCTTCATCTAGCCTAGATTCGATCTATGAGGAGACCGTCCTCTAGCCTAGATTCGATCTCTGAGGAAATCTTTCTATATACTAGAGTCTATTTTTGAGGATCTTTTTCTCTATAATAAATTCGATTTCTGTTGAGATATTTCTGTATAATAGAGTCGATCTTCGAAAGTAAATCTTCTTTTATATTAGAGTCTATATGTGAGCAGATCTATCTCTATACTAGAGTCGACCTCTGAGGAGATCTTCCTCTATACTAGAGTCGACTCTGAGGAGTTCTGTCTCTATACTAGAGTCGACCTCTGAGGAGATCTTACTCTATAGTAGAATCGACCTCTACTGAGATCTTTCTCTTTGCTAGGGTCGATCTCTTAAGAAATCTTCCTCTATCGATCTCCGAGAAGATCTTCCTACATACAAGTGGCTATCTCTGAAGATATGTTCTCTATTTAGAGACCACTATAGGCTCCAAGAGCTATATTCTGGTATAATTTTTTTTTTAATTTATTGAGTCTTTTTCAGAGATTATAAAATGTGTGCTGAACAATGATGATGAGATTTCTTAAAACTATATCGTATTATTTTAATTACAATTAATAAACCCAGCTTCTAGCTTCAACGTAATTTTTTTTCACATATAAAAATATTTAAGGTAATTGTAAAATTCGTGCTTGCTCCCGGCACTAGCTATTCTGGTATATTTATCCTTTCATATACGAGTATAAATACCCGCTAAGTGGAGGAAACTTAGCTAGTCTCTATACCTACACCAGAAAAGCCATCCAATAGCGGAACGACGGACTTCCAGTCCATTAGACTGTCATCATTTCTGTTGAATATTTTAGACAGATTGATTGATCGACAGTTGTTTTAGATCGAATGTCTGAGCGACAGCATGCATATGGCGACGGTAGGTTAGGTTATGTTACAGTGGCATCCTTAGTTACCAACTCACATACTCCAATTGAGGTCATTAGTGCTGATATGAATATCGGTACCGGGCAGATCTGTCAGACTTCGTAAAAAGGCCGATCCCAGTGTATCCAGATGTCGTTTAGTCAATGGGGAACCGTAACAGTGCAGGTGTTCAATGCTCTCCGCTTCTTCCTCATCTCCACAGTTTCTGCAGAAGTCAATGGACTCCATTCCCATCCTTTGTTGTGTTCGCTGATCAGGTCCCGTCAGTACTGACACTAATATAGGCAGATTTTTTTCCACTCTAGGGCGAGGAGATATTTTGACTTTAATTTTTCAAGCTAACATGCAGCTGTCAATATCTGACCATCTGTCATTGGACAGATTGACTGCTTCTTGGCTAAAACAAAGCCTGCATGTGGACAGTCTCGCACCAATATATGCAAATTCTTCGAGAACTTGTAACGTCATCCCCTTCCTGCGCAGTCGAAAGCTTTTTTGAATTTTAGGATGTAGGCTCCAGAGATTTAATCTCGGCCTGGCTGTCGGAATAAATGACGACACCAGTTTTGGTCACTACGTTGTGCTTCAGAAACTTGGCGACTTCGACTTGATAGACAGTGCAAGTAACTGGCCGCTGACGTTATTTCTGGTAGAGAAGAAGACATCAGATGTCACCTCTAATGTAAAACGTTCTCTATATTTATCTCAAACTCTGAAATCGTTTTCTATATAAAATACGATCTCTTAACTGTTTTTCTAAACAAATGTTGAACTTTTTATATAATGGCGACAAACATCATATGGTCACTAGTCAGGACCTATGGATGTTACAAACTGATGTGGCCCTGCCTAAACTGGAAACGCTCGTGACAGTGAGAGGATGACTTTGCCCAGCTGTCTTCAGAAGGCGACAGGTTACCCTGTCGCCTTCGGGTGATCCAAGTAGAGATACTTTTTTCAATATCATTTTTTTTGACCGATCACGTGTGAGTCGTTTCATGTTGTCATGTTATTTTTGTTAAGTATTGTTTGGCATTTCATCATGGAAAGACTTACGCCTGAACAACGTTTACAAATCGTTCAACTTTATTACGAAAATTCACCTACTGAGCGTGCTATTCGCAACACCATCACCCATCTTGAGACCCAGCATTCATTATTGGATAATATCCAGCACGCAGTGAAGAAAATATAGCGGCCGTAGCTGAGAGTGTACACGAAGACCGTGGAGAGTCGATTCGGCGCCGTTCGCAGCAACTCGGACTGACGTATGGAACGACTTGGCGCATTTTACGTCGAGATCTTAAATTGAAAGCATACCAAATACAGCTTGTACCAGTTCTTGTAGCCGCCCGGCCTTCCCAAGCAACATCGCTTCGCTCTATGGGCTCTTGAAATGTTCCAAGAAGATCCGACGATTTCAAGCCAAATTTTGTTCAGCGATGAGGCCCATTTCTGGCTCAATGGGTATGTAAACAAGCAAAATTGCCGCATTTGGGACGAAGACCAACCTGAAGAGATTCAAAAGCTGTCACTTCATCCAGAAAAAACAACGGTTTGGTGTGGTTTGTGGGCCGGTGGAATCATCGGTCCATATTTCTTCAAAAATAATGCCGTAACCGTCAATGGCGACCGTTATCGCGCCATGATAACCGACTATTTGAGGCCTGAAATTGAAGCTCGTGATCTCGGCGACATTTTGTTTCAACAAGACGGCGCCACTTCCCACACATCGCATCAATCAATTGATTTATTGAGAGAACACTTCGGTGAGCTGATAATTTCACGTTTTGGGCCGGTCGATTGGCCACCCAGATCGTGTGATATCACACCGTTAGACTTTTTCCTGTGGGGATATGTAAAGTCTAAAGTTTATGCGGACAAACCCGCTTCGATTCAGGCCTTGGAGCAAAACATCACGCGCCAGTTACCAGGCGAAATGCTTGAACGAGTCATCGAAAATTGGACTCAACGGATGGACCATCTGAGACGTAGCCGCGGCCAACATTTGATAGACATAATCTTCAAAAAAATAAATGCTAAAGAATGTTCTTTCAAATGATAATTAACATTCCCCATTGAATTTGAATTTTCTGTGTTTTTTTCTTTAAAAATGTAGGGAACTTCGAAATGGATCACGCTATCTTACAACAGTTACAACATTGATCACAACTCTATTAAAGTTCAAAAAAGAATGGATCTTGGACAAAGTTAACCAGTCATATAATAGCAGAAAGTAATGCAGGATCATGGGGCCTTAACTTCGCAAACACCAAACTACTATTAGGACTGGAAATGAGAAGAATTATACATATGTGGGGGGTCATTGAAATAGGGTAAATATAGGTACATCCACCGATCAATGGATGTAAGTTTCAAAGAAATGGGTCTTGAATAAAGTAATGAAATAGCCGGCAGCTTTCAGTGTCTCCACAGCCTTCTAAGCCAAACTACAGAAATTACAATTTGATGGACGGGGTTATGATCCACCTGTAAGGTGGACCCATTTTAAGCCGTATCGTAGAAAACAACAACTTCAAAAATATTTAAAAAAAATGACCAAAGCCATTCATCAGTTTCTAATATATATTAATGGTAAATATATCTGATATTTAGTAATAATAAACATATATGTGGGGTAAATCCAAAACCTTGGACCATAAATTGGATAATAATAAGCTTTGAATGTCAGCGACCAAGTGTCTATTCTAAAACTTGCATAAAAACTGAATTTTAACTTAATCTAAATATGTCGCATTTTTTTAGATACACGGAGATAACATAGTCTACTGAAAACTGCACTTGCTTCTTTCTATCTACATGTATGTCATACGATGCATTGGAATCCCCTAACACCGAGGCATGTATGGGAGTTGTGAGAACGTGGATCCGGTACTCGGCAGCAACGCCAACGCACATTTCTGCCAAGTACAATAAATAAAAGGGGTGAGTCACTCTTTGATTTGATAACTACTAACAATATAAAAAATCTGTAAAATTGTGAATATACTAAAATTTATAAATATTTTACTGGACAGACGTTATTTACCAAACTCTGGTAACCCGTAGAAGAAATTTTCTAGAGCAGACTATTCTTCTTTTTTAGAGGCTATAGTAGTATAAACTTCTAAATTAATCTTACTTAGGGCAAATTAAACTCATAGGAACCCTAGGAGGTAATCGGAACATGTCTTCTAACGATCATGTAAGAGTTACGAGTATATAAACTACCTTCATGGGATAGTGGCAATGGATTGTGGATCAATTCAGGTAAAATTGAGCTAAAAGATCTGTTTGCTAGCATATAGTAAAAACTCTGACATTGTCTGAAGTGTAGAGAGAAAACTCGCTGAAAAGACCTCGGAAGTCATATCTTGTGTAGAGAATTTAAAAAAACATTGGTATAGAGAAAACATGCTGAAGGCGTTTCTCGTATAAGTAGAGGAGACTTTGAAATATCGTCTATAGTATAAAATTTTCTATATTAATTAATCTCAGAAACCTTTCTCTATATAAAAGGCGATTTCTAAACTCTTTTTGAAAATAAATAACAACCTTTTTATACAATGGCGACTACAGCAGTTCGTCACTAGTTTGGAAATGAGGACATTTTAATGAGATGTGATCATGCCTAAACTCGAATTTTTAAAAAGGGTAATATACCAACATTTAGAAATAAAATACTGAACAGACGATATTGACCTATCTTTGGTGACCGGTAGAAGGAATTTGGTAGAGCAATGGAATACGGCCACAGACTGTTCTTTTAGAGACCAAAAGCAGATGCATTTGACCAAGAGCAACATAAATAAATTTATGATTTCTAGCAGGTAACACTATGCAACAAAATTTTTGTCCAAGGGATGTGGATAAGAGTTTCTGGTGCAATTAGGTGTCACAAACACGAAAAAAATATTTAAAAAATTTTTTATGGTACATTTTTTTTAATTTGTTTTAATTCCAGCTTTCATGGAAAGTACACACAGTATTTGGACCAAAATTGTTCAAGTATAAGCCTAATTGAGCCTTGTTATGCCTCAAATTAAATGGAATTATGAGGGCTACATATGCTGCAAATATCGCTTTCACGTAGAATCTTTGGTTTAGTAACAGTCGTCAAAAATATGAGAAAAATTTTTTTTAAAAAAAAAAAAATACTTTTTTCTGGTACAAAAAAAAAAACCATAATAAATAGAAAAAAATCGAAAAAAAATATTTCATCACACATCATGCTAACGAAGAAAGCACTGTCTATTTAAAAAAATCTAACGATCGATGTAAAGGTTATGAGCCACTTTGTAAATGTTAGGGAAATTCAAAAAAATCTTGTTTCATATTTTTTCGTTTTTAAATGATGTTTTTGCTTATATTGAATTTGCCATATGTTAGAGAGACATATAAGAGACATTGCACTTGCATTTTATTTTATGAGGATTGATGTCAGACATTATAAAATTATATAGAGGACGAGGTTTTAGGGCCGTTCGTAATCCTCCATAAAACATGATATGCAATGTGAGTGCTATATTGGATGAGATCCGCTCAAATAGAGGGTCATTCAACAATATTTGTGGTTTTTTATTTATGAGGTTTCCATTCAGTTACGCCTTTTAGGGTCATGTACAGCCCAGTCGTATATACAGGTAGTACAATTATATGCACGCAATACAAAGTAGTACGCGGCAGTCTTGAAAATATTGGGTGTCTTCTTTCGAAACAAACTATATGTCAGCTACAGGTACTGCAACTTATGAACCTTAAACCCAGAATTTATGAATGAAATTTCTTCGTGTAATTCAGCGCCTTAAAGAGATAAGTCGATTTTCTGAAAAATATTACAAAGTTATATTTCGAAGTATGAGTAAAAGGCAAAGAACTTTTCAATGTGTAAATGATCCCGACAATTTCTGCTACATCTGCGGAAAATATGTAATTAAAAAATCGACATGCGTTTAGTAAAATAATAGAAGAAATATATGTGTACTATTTTGATATACGAGTTAAAAATATGAACGAACCGTGGACACCTAGTATTTTGTGTAATTCGTGCCATGTAAATCTTACTCGATGGTCTAGTGGAAGAATGCGCTAAGTACTTTAAAATTAATGTATTACAATGTTTTGTGAAATAAAACGTTTTAATTTTAGACTTCACGTGCAATTTGGAATGCCAATGATTTGGAGACAACCATTCATTCACGATACGCACTGCTATTTTTGTCTAAGTTAATAGATTGGAGTAGGAAGTGTCCAAGTATAGCTAACAGCCTAATAACGGAAACATCAAGTTCAACTGAGTACTCAACTCTGAGCGATTCAAGTTTGAGCGATTCAGAAGTCATCGCTTTTAACACATTGATCTAGTGAGAGATTTGGAACTGACCAAAGATAAGGCAGAATCACTTGCATCTGTGATGAAACAGTACAATATTTTTGCCCAGATGTTAACACATCATATTATAGAGTCCGTGATATACCTTACAAACAATTTTATACAACTGTGGATAACAGATGCTTTTGCAGGGACATTCCCGGATTGTTCGAGGAACTTAATTAAACATACAATTCAAAGGAATGGCGGTTACTTGTTGACAGCAGTAAAGAAATTTTGAAAGCAGTACTTTTACACAACGGAAATCAGAAACCTTCGATTCCCATTGCTCATGCTGTCAACACTAAGGAATCATACGAAACAATGGCTAAATTGATAAAATACATAAAATATGAACATGACTGCGATTTAAAAGTAGTTGGTATGTTATGCCTCTGGGATAGCCGATATTTTGCCACCACTGCATAGTAAGCTGCGGCTCTTTAACAATTTTGTAAAAGCCTTAAGGAAAGATGGCAATTCACTCTCATATTTAAAAGTCTTTCTTTTCAAAAAATCGAAGAAGGAGTTTTTGATGGGAAACGGACTCAAAATTAATTTCTTGCATTCTCATTTAAACTTTTTCCCCGAGAATCTTGGCGACGTAAGTGACGAACATTGCGAAAGGTTTCACCAAGAATTGAAGTCCATCGAGCGGCGTTACCAAAGGCACTGGGATGAAAGAATGATGGGAGATTATATTTGGTTCCTTATTAGAGAAACCGATTCAGAAATCTACAAACGTCAACAAAGAACTCACAATTACTTCTAATGCAACTTGTTCATGTAAATAAACTCAAATGTACATAATATAAATAAAAGTAATAAATAAAATCGCTATTTAAACAGAAATTAAAAAAAAAAAGATTTTTTGAAATTCTCTTACCTCTACCAAAAAGGCTATAATTTCTACATTTATCCATAGATTTTTTTCAAATAGGCATTATTTTCTTCGCTAGGAAGCACACTTTTAAAAAGTACAATAAAATAATTTTTTTCGTTTTTTTTTCTATTTTTTGATGTTTTCTTTGTCCTAGGATTTTTTTTTGGAAAAAAAATCTACTTTTTCCAATTTGTTTAATGACTGTTACTAAACCACTGTTTCTAAGTGAAAGAGATATTTCCAACATTGGTAGCCCACATTAATAGCTTCAATTTAACGTATCAGTCGACCTGATCGGGCATACATATACTCCAAAAATTATAGTGCAAATACTAAGGGTACCTTCGACGATAATAGTATTTTTAATAAAAAATTTTGTTAAACAAAAATGTATCCATAAACAAATTTTTGGTTTTGATTTTATATAACAGTATGCCACAATCTATACAAAAAATAATTTTTAGGTTTAGGACACAAAAAAAATTTTTTTTTGCATAGTGTAATTAGAACGTTTCTTCCGAATAGCATGTAATTAGGCAAACTATACTCACGGACCAGCCAAAATTGAGCTGAAAGAAAAAGTACAAGTAAAGTAGAATCAAGTATCCTAAGTACCTCTGGTATAGAGAAAGGGCTCTGAAGCCGACGCTGGTATAGAGGAAGACCTCAGGTATCGTCTCTATCATAAAGTATTCTCTATACTAATCTCAAACTCTAGAACCTTTCAAGCAAGCTGACGTGGCTCTGCCTAAACTCGAAACGTAACTTTGCCTTATTGTTTTTATCGAAACAGGGCGTCTCACATATCGTGTCTGTCATTACGTTACGTTGAGAGCTTTAGTCTCGAGGAATTACTCTATGTGTGTGACGAAGAGGATGTGCTGTACCTTTGCCCTGCTCTCTCTAAAAGGCTGCATTATAGCTAGGACCATCATATTGGACAACATCATTCCGGACTTTTGCCGAATATGTGGTAACAAAGCAGAACTGAAGACTAAGAACATTTTCAGGGCCCCACTTGAGCTCTTAAATAAGCAAAATACCATTAGGACTGAGTACATGGACTCAAAGGATCATATGTTGCAAACTATGTGGTGATAAAGAAAAACTTGAGATCATAGAACCTTTTCATGGTCTCACCTGAGCATTGTATTAATCAAGCTGCTATTACAACTGAGTGGATGGGTTCTTTGACTTCTGTTAAGACCCATAACGTTGGTAATTGCTCTAATAAACAAGTAAGAAAGTTTCAGTCGGGTAAACCGACTAAGGTATACCCTCACTTTGTGAGTAATGTAATATGGAATATTAAACGAATTATTCTGTCAATTTGTATGGGAGGTACCAGAATGTTTTTTTATAAATACACCCATTTTTTCTGAATAGTAGATTCTTTATATACATAGCACTGCGCCGAATTATAAGCGTTTATTTGCACTGGTATATTAACGTTATGAGATATTAAATTTGGTATGATTTGGCCATTTTGTGTGGGAGGTACAAAAAGGGGCGTGGTGATAACGGCCATTTTTTACAGGGATATAGGGACTTCAAAAGCGTTACACTGTGCAAAATGTTGTTGCATTTTCGTGCATTGGTACTCATGCTGTGAGCTCTTAACTTTTTGTGCAAAATGGTACCTTTATGTAAGAGGTACCAAAAGGGGCGTGTACAGTGTAATGCTTTCATAGTGCCTACTGGACTGTAGGCACTATGAAAGCATTACACTGTACAAAATTTCAAGTATTTTTATGCACTGCTATTAATGTTATAAGCTGTTAACTTTTGGTGCAAAATGGTGCATTTGTGTGGGAGGTACCAAAAGGGGCGTAGCAACATGGCCCATTTTCCTCGAGTTGATAGCGACTAACAAACTAATACTATGTGTGGAATTTCAGAAGATTCGAATACGTATAATAGCAGTTATTAAAGAATCAATATTTCACAACATTTTAACCATTTGTGGGGGAGGTACCAGAAGGAGTGGACAAATATGGCCCATCTTCGAACTTAGCCGGAGATAGAAAAAAATATTACCACATACGAAATTTGAAGTCAATCGGTTACTCCTTTCGAGAGTTATCGTGCGCACCAGTCTGCAGACACACAGACAGACAGACAGACAGACAGACGGACGGACGGACATTGCTCATTCGACTTAAAATGACCCAAAACGGATTTCCGCCAAACATACTTGGGGTCTTAGGTCACTCCTTCGATGTGTTACACTTTTTTCCGTAGCAAATGATATATACCCTCGTCACACTAAAGTGAGGGTATAAAAAGGTGTAAGAAATGAACTTTATAAATCAACATTTGTCAATAACATATAGAGATTTCAACGCTTGCAAAATATCAGTACAGGGAGTGTCACTCTTTGATTTGATAACTACTAACAATATAAAAATCTAAAAATAGTCAATGTACTGACATTTAGAAATAAAAATAAGTCAGACGTTATTTATTAGCTATGGTGACCTGTAGAAGATTTTTTTAGTTAGAACAATGGAACTGTTATTTTTGAGTCCAAAAGCAAAATTGAGCTGAAAGATTTGCTTGCTACCAAAAAAAAAATTTATTAATTTTTATTCTATTTAATGAATCTGGTTAATTTTTTTTTTATTTTGCAGACTGATTTTTAGATTTAACAAAAATGGATAACTGGGACACTAAAACAAGAATTTGGATTGTCCGCCGCTATTACGCACTGAAGTCCGTAGTTTCGGTTCAAAGAGAGTATAGGGGCACGTTTGGCGGCAATCCTCCGAGCAGATGGACCTTAAAGAGACTTGTTAACAATTTTTCCGAGCAAGGGACAGTCAACAGAAGACCTTACCATCGCAACCCTTCAGTTCGGACGGGGAAAACAATCGCTGCTGTAGCTGATGCCATACAAAACAATCCAAGAGTTTCGACAATAACCTTATCTGCTCAAATGGTTATAAGCAGACAGTCATTGCAGTCAATTATGCACAGAGATTTGGAGTTATTCCCATATAAAATTCAAATGACCAAATGACAAAGTGAACTCAGCAGACTCCCCGATTCGCTTGGAATTTTGCCAAGAGATGCTTCAAATGGTGGAAGAGGACGGAAACATGTTGAACTGTCTTTTCATGTCTGACGAGGCCCATTTCGATTTAAACAGCAACATAAACAAACAAAATTGTCGAATATGGAGTGCTTCCAACCCACAGATACTCCATGAGACGGAATTGCATCCACTTCGTGTCACAGTGTGGTGTGCAGTTCCATCACGCTGCATTGTCGGGCCCTACTTCTTCGAAGAAAACGGTCACACCGTTACAGTTACTGGAGACCGTTACTTGAGCATGTTGAGAGAGTTTTTCTATCCAGAATTACGCCGAATGAGAATTTCTTTCAACTCTGTGTGGTTTCAGCAAGATGGTGCAACTCCTCACATAGCCCGGCCTGTTATGACAGAATTGCGGCGAAAATTTCCCAATAAGCTGATATCCAGAAACTCCACATTCCGTTGGCCCCCCAGTTCGCCTGACCTTACTGCACCTGACTTTTTCTTGTGGGGTTATTGCAAACAGGAATGAATGAACTAAGGCAATCCATTCGAGAAACAATTGCGGCTATTCCCGTCTCAACTCACCAAGCAGTAATGAACAACTTTTTGGTAAGATGCCGGACATGCATCAACGAACAGGGAGGGGCATTTAAATTCCATTATTTTTAAAACTAATTAAGCTATATTTAATTAAATTTAATGAGCTTTAACATGAATAAAAGAAAGCTGAATTCCATACACTGAAAAAAAAGTTATTTGAGTTTCTTAATGTAGCAATATTCATCAGTCTCCCTGTATACAGGGTGGCTGATATGTATTGCAACCAACTTCAGGTTGCTATCATTTCTAAACCGCTAGTCTGATAGCTGACAGATTTATTTCAGTGACAGTTCATTTTATTGTTTACAAGCTTACAAACGCATTTTGATCTAAATCTTTTGTTTCTCGTACCATTGCTCGTTTCCGTGATACTGGCAGTGTTGCATCGCGTCCAAAAAGTGGACGAAAAAAAACGGTAACAACACCAGAAATGATCCGAAACGTGAAGGCCAGATTTGATCGAAATCCACGCCGCAGTGGTAGAAAAATTGCTCGTGAGCTGAACATATCGCGAGAACGGATACAACACATATTAAAAAATGAGCTTGGACTAAAGCCATTGAAGTTCCAAAAAGTGCAAGAGCTCACCGATGCACAAAAAAAAGTTAGACTGGAAAGAGTCAAGGAGTTGTTTCGCTTGCACGAAAGTGGCCAGTTACCGAATTTGGTTTTCTCCGATGAGAAGCCATTCCAAATTGAGCAGTTTGTGAACAAACAAAATGATCGGGTTTACTTGCCAAAGAGGTCAGCTGAAAATTTACACCTTCGATTGGCCACCAGAACTCAAGCGCCGCCGAAATGGTGTGGGCCGCCGTAACGGCCGATGGTCGCTCCCCGCTCGTATTCATCGACAATGGGGTCAAAATAAATGCCGAATATTATCGGGAAAATGTCCTAAAGACAGTATTGAAGCCCTGGGCAGACAAACATTTCGGCCGCAGACCATGGACATTCCAACAGGACTCAGCACCATCGCACTCAGCACGCGTCAACCAAGAATGGCTTAAAAAGGAGGTTCCTCGCTTCATTTCTACCGCACAATGGCCACCAAGATCTCCGGATCTCAATCCGTTGGACTTTTGCGCCTGGGTCATTTTAGAGAGTAAGGTTCGCACTAAAAAATACTAAAGTATCGATCATCTCAAGACGGCGCTTCGCCGGGAATGGGCCAAAATACCGCAGAGCCACTTTCGTGCAGCGTGTGATGGCTTTGTCGGCCGTTTGAAGGCCATAATTCGTGCCAAAGGTGGCCAATTCGAACAAACCTAACCTGTTTCTAAAAATTTATGTTATTTCCGACATTTTTTGCTTTTGAACAATAAAATTTAAAAAAAAAATTAAAAAAATATAGCGCTTTACTTTGTTGCATTACATATCAGCCACCCTGTATAGCAAGACCTCTGACAACAGCCCTATTTTAGAATCCAATGAGGTCCTCTCTAGTTAAAAGAATTGTAATGCGACATCGCCTCTAATATAAAAAAAGACTGCCGATTTTTTGCTCTGTATTAACCTTTTGCTATATAAAATTCTAGGGTATACATTTGAAATCTATAAATTACTCAGCCCATTAAATTAAAAAAATTTACCTAATTGAGCGAAACTCTGTATGGTAAAATTTTTTCCAAATATGAAAATTTAGTAAAGATTTTATTCCACGTCGAACTCTGACATCTTCCTCTCAAGTAGTATCAACCTTTAGGGCATTTCTCTCTTCTTAGCGTTGAGATCTGAGTTCTTTAGAATCAAGTAGAATCGTTCCCTAAAACCTTCTTCTCCGTATCGTTGAAGTTTTCTTCTGAAGTAGAGTCGACCTCTAAGACCTTCTTCTGAAGTAGGGTGTACCTGTAAGGCTTTCTTCTGAAGTTGAGTCGATCTCTAAGGTCTTTCTCTCAAGAAGAGTCGAACTAAAAGGCCTTCCTCCCAGCTAAAGTAAAAAATGTCTAATTGGATTGCACGCCGGACTTGAAGTGACTAAGAGATTTGTTCAATTCAAACACAGTGAACTTTCAAAAAACAAAAGTTTTAAGAAACGAACTTTATAAATCAACATTTGTCAACCACCAAATATGGAGATTTTAACGTTTAACTCTGCAAGTGCAAAATATCCGTAAATATTGCCGAATTATCCAGACGTTTGCTTTGGCTGAGAATAGTCAATATTTGACAGCGACTACACCCAGTATTGAAATGAAATTAATTTTAAACCAGTTTAGACTTTTTTTTTGTATAAACGTGTTTTTCAGATAACAGCCTTAAGATGCTGATGATGACGATGACAACATTTCTTGATTTCGTTCACCAAAATTTCGACGAAAAAAATCTGAAAAAAAAACACGAACGTTTAATGTCGATAGTATGCATATCAAAAGAAATATTCGTATCTTTAATGATAATTGAGTATCTTTGAAATTTAGATGATTTCCGTTGAGGCGAAAGTTACGATCGAATAGAAAATCTATGAATTGAATTTAAAATAAAGCAAAGGAAAAAAACTTGCACCCAATTATGTCCACAGTTAGTCATCATTGTCGGAGAATTTTACAAGACAAGGCATGGGATTTAAAACCAAGTCATGGGTTTTTCTTTTCCCTCCGAAGCAAACCCCCCAACGCATTAATTGTTTAATTAAAAAATGATCGATTCACAATGAAACATACATAAAACAACTCGTACACTCGTCTGTTGCGTTACGTGAGTAGGGTTGTCTTTAGATTTAGTGGTACAAGAAATCAACATAAAAATTAAATTTTGTGCGTTATTCGGTCGACGTTCGTTCGCACAAAACACACAGGATTTCTTGTTTCATATTCCGTACATGCCATGATATTTCATTATTTAAACATTTATACAAAGTACAACGATACATGCATACGCATCGCACATACATACATACATATGAATACATACAATTTCGTTTATATAAATTTATATTATATGAGAAAACATACTCGTATGTACATATAAAATGAATTGATGTACGTTTACTTTATTAAGTATTTTTTTATTTTGTTCTTTTTGAAATTGTTGTATATAGGGAATGTGTGATTTTTTCCCCTTTTTATGTTTAGTATAAATATAAATACTATATGTATGTACGAGTATATATAAAAGAGTGTATGGCACAAAGTAAAAGTCTGTTGGACAGTATAGTCAGACTTACTTATGTACGAGTATATATAACGATGAACTGTATTAATATACGAGGATCGATTTTCAAAGCTCGAGTTGTGGTCTTTCTCTATGCTAGTCCTCTTAGGATTTTCCCTATACTAGAGTTGACTTGTGGGACCTCTGCGGTTTTGTGCTGTACTATAGTAGACATCTGAGGTTTTCCTCCCAAGCAAAGTATACATCTCTCTAGTACAGTTGACCTATAGGACCACTTTCTCAATTAAACTAGTCCTTTAATGTATCTCAGGGATGCGAAAGTTGGTACAATTGTACCAAAATTGGTACAATTACGACCTGAAAAGTACAATGGTACACCAATGACCCATTTGGTATAATTTAAATTTTCTCGAATACACACAGACAAAAATGTGTCCTAAAATAAAAGATTGGCGCCAAAGACGTCCCTAATCTTTGAAATAAGTATGCTTGTAATTAAAATTAAGTAAATTTTCTTAATATTTATGAAATGTTTTTTATTTAAATAGCGAAACCCTTGAAAAAGTCAATTGACGAAACACTGGGTGAAATGGAATAAAATTGAATTTAAAACATTTAAAACAATTTAAAACATAAAGGTCCAATTAGCTTAACAAAGAAAACAAAATAAAATTAATGAAATTGTCTATGCAAAATGTACTTATTTTCAAGTCTAGGGACGTCTTTGGCGCTATACTTTAATTTTATGAATTTTTTTCTGTGTATATATCAAGGACTTATATTCCAAATCGTCCATTTTATTTTTATCGAAAACGGGATTTTTATAGTAAACTCTTCTATTTTACGTTATTTATCTATTATTTTAATTTGGAATCCAATATTTCTTTTTTAGCTATTTTATTGTAATGAATAAATTGTATTGCAACACTTTTTACATGCTTGTACAAATACTGTAATAATAGCGTTATCTAAAAGTTGCCATAAAATTAAAAAAAATCCATCTTGTTCTATACTAGAGTAGACTTCTGAGGTTTTCTCTCAAGCCAATAATATTTCAAAGGTCTTACCCCAAATATCACAACCTCCGTTTAGAGCTAACTCACAGTTAAAAAATAAACATTCCATAAAATTTAACAGCTATAACTGTAGGTTATTGAGTAGTATTTATCTTAAGTCTAATCGACCTATGAGTTCTTCCTCTCAAGTATACTCATTTTTAAAGGACTTCCTCTCAACTACAATCGAAGTGGTGGATTTATCTCGGTAGCATCAAGCTCTGAGTCAAGTCACTCTTTGATTTGATAACTACTAACTGACTTCTGAGATCTTGTTCTATACTAGAGTAGACTTCTGAGGTTTTCTCTCAAGCCAATAATATGTCAAAGGTCTTACCCCAAATTTCACAACCTCCGTTTAGAGCTAACTCACAGTTAAAAAATAAACATTCCATAAAATTTAACATCTATAACTGTAGGTTATTTAGTCGGCCTCTGAAGTATTTATCTTAAGTCTAATCGACCTATGAGTTCTTCCTCTCAAGTATAATCATTTTTGAAGGGCTTCCTCTCAACTACAATCGAAGTAGTGCATTTATCTCCGTAGCATCAAGCTTTGAGTCAAGTCACTCTTTGATATGATAACTACTAACTGACTTCCGAGATCTTGTTCTATACTAGAGTAGGGTTCCCCTCAAGCCAATAACAATGCAACAAAAATTTGTTTTTGTGTCCTAGACCTAAAAATTATTTTTTTGTATAGATTGTGGCATACTGTTATATAAAATCAAAACCAAAAATTTTTTTATGGATACATTTTTTTTAAAAAAATTTTTATTAAAAATACTATTATCGACGAAGGTACCCTTACAAGTTAAATTGAAGCTATTAATGTGGGCCATCAATGTTGGAAATATCTCTTTCACTTAGAAACAGTGGTTTAGTAACAGTCATTAAACAAATTGGAAAAAGTAGATTTAAAAAAAATCCTGGGACAAAAATAAACATAAAAAATTGAAAAAAATGGAAATATCTCTTTCACTTAGAAACAGTGGTTTAGTAACAGTCATTAAACAAATTGGAAAAGTTGATTTAAAAAAAAAAAATCCTTGGACAAACAAAACATAAACCAGTAAGGAAAGACAGAAAGTCGGGCGGGGCCGACTATATAATACCCTACACCTACCTACCAATGCGAAAATGGGCATTGTGATAAGAATTTGGCAGTGTTCATACATGTAATAAGCAAACTCTCTCTGCCGATTTTCGTACTGATCAGATATAAAACACTAACCAATTTTTTCATATTTTTTTAACAAATCATTAATCATTGTTTCATATTGCGGGCTTTTATTAGATCCAAGGAAATTTGAAACTACAAGCTTAAATAACCTCCATGCTGCAATTTCATCCGACGTCAAATATGATTCGAAATTCACATCTTTCATCGGTTTCCTTATTTTAGGCCTATCAAAAACTCCTTCTTCGATTTTTTGAAAAGAAAGACTTTTAAATAAACTTTTTAAATATGAGAGTGAATTGCCATCTTTCCTTAGGCTTTTGCAAAATTTTGAAAGAGCCCCAGCTTAATATGCAGTGGTGGCAAAATATCGGCTATCCCAGAGGCATAACGTACCAACTACTTTTAAATCGCAACAAATGTTCCAGTCATGTTCATGTTTTATGTATTTTATCAATTTAGCCATTGTTTCGTATGATTCCTTAGTGTTGAAAGCATGCATGAACAATGGGAATCGACGGTTTCTGATTTCCGTTGTGTAAAAGTACTGCTTTCAAACTTTCTTTACTGCTGTCAACAAGTAACCGCCATTCCTATGAATTGTATGTTTGATTAAGTTCCTCGAACACTCCGGGAATGTCCTTGCAAAAGCATCTGTTATCCACAGTTATATAAAATTGTTTGTAAGGTACGAGTATATCACGGACTCTATAATATGATATGTTAACATCTGGGGCCAAAATATTGTGCTGTTTCATCCCAGATGCAAGTAGTTTTGCCTTATCTTTGGTCAGTTCCAAATCTCTCACTAGATCAATGAGTTGAAACTGAGTTTAAAGCGATGACTTCTGACTCAAACTTGAATCGCTCAGAGTTGAGTACTCAGTTGAACTTGATGATATTTCCGTTATTAGGCTGTTAGCTATACTTGGATACTTCCTACTCCAATCTATTAACTTAGACAAAAATAGCAGTCCGTATCGTGAATGAATTGTTGTCTTCAAAACATTGGCATTCCAAATTGCACGTGATGTCTAAAATTAAAACGTTTTATTCCACAAAACATTGAAATACATTAATTTTAAAGCACTCTTCCACTAGTCCATTGAGTAAGATTTACATGGCACGAATTACACATAATACTAGGTGTCCACGGTTCGTTCATATTTTTAACTCGTATACCAAAATATTACACATATATTTCTTCTATTATTTTACTAAACGCACGTCGATTTTTTAATTACATATTTTCCGCAGATGTAGCAGAAATTGTCGGGATCATTTACACATTGAAAATTTCTTTGCCTTTTACTCATACTTCGAAATATAACTTTGTAATATTTTTCAGAAAATCGACTTATCTCTTAAAGGCGCTGAATTACACTAATTTATTAATAAGAAATTTCATTCATAAATTCCGGGTTTAAGGTTCATAAGTTGCAGTACCTGTAGCTGACATATAGTTTGTTTCGAAAGAAGACACCCAATATTTTCAAGACTGCCGCGTACTACTTTGTATTGCGTACATATAATTGTACTATCTGTATCTACGACTGGGATGTCCATGCTCCTAAAAGGCGTAACTGAATGGAAACCTCATAAATCAAAAACCACAAATATTGTTGAATGACCCTCTATCTGAGCGGATCTCATCCAATATAGCTCTCACATTGCATATTATGCTTTATGGAGGATTACGAACGGCCCTAAAACCTCGTCCTCTCTAAAATTTTATAATGTCTGACATCAATCCTCATAAAATAAAATGCAAGTTCAATGTCTCTTATATGTCTCTCTCACATATGGCGAATTCAATATAAGCAAAAACATCATTTAAAACGGAAAAATAAGCAACAAGATTTTTTTGAATTTCCCTAACATTTACAAAATGGCTCATAACTTTTACATCTATTCAAATAGACAGTGTTTTATTCGTTAGCATGCTGGCTTTTTACAAAAGTGATAAAATGATTTTTTTTCCATTTTTATTCTATTTTTTATGTTTTTTTTTGGAACAGGAAAAAGCGTTTTTTTCTTAAAAATTTTTTTTTTTTCTCATATTTTTGACGACTGTTACTAAACCAAAGTTTCTATGTGAATGCGATATTTGCAGCATATGTAACCCTCATAATTCCCTTTAATTTGACACATAACACGGCTCATTCAGGCTTATACTTGAAAAATTATGGTCCAAATACTGAATGTACTTTCCATGAAAGCTGGAATTTAAAAAAAAATTTAAAGAAAAAAATGTACCATAAAAATTTTTTTAATATTTTTTTCGTGTTTGTGACTCCTAATTGCACCAGAAACTGTTATTCACATCCCTTGGACAAAACATTTTGTAGCATAGTGTAATATGTCAAAGGTCTTACCCCAAATTTCACAACCTCCGTTTAGAGCTAACTCACAGTTAAAAAATAAACATGCCATACAATTTAACAGCTATAACTGTAGGTTAGCTCTAACTGTAGTATAACCGTAGATTGTGGAATTGGCCGTTAGTCTCTAAAAGAGTCGACACCCGAGGTTTTTTCTTAACTAAACTGGATTCCTGACCTATTTCAATTAAAGACCAAATAATAACATCAACAGACTATTTCAATGTATTAGATTCGATCTTTGAGGCTTTTTTCTAAACTTAATTGGATTTCTGGTCTTACTCTCAAGTAGAACCGACCTCTGAAGACTTGTTCAGTATTAATATACAAGACCTCACAGTCTTGTATTTTATTAGAGTACTCGTATATCCCTGAGATCTTTTCTTTCTACTGAACTGAACCGTTAAGAAATTTTAATCAATTTCGCAGTCGAAATCTGGGGACTTCCTCCCATCTGTAGCCGACCGCTGAGTTCCTTTCCTCAAGAGGAATTGACCTTCGTTTCGTTCTTCGCCAATAATATATCAGAGATCTTTCTCTCCACTAGAGGCGGCCTCCGAAACCTTTTTCTCAATTAAACTGGATTCCTAAGGTATTTCAATCAATTGGAAAAATAGTCATCCTTTAAGGTATTCGCCTCAGAAAGAACCGTCCTCTACAGTATAGACGACGACGGTTTCTTTTCAATTATAATTGACTTCTAAATTATTAGATTAGATTTTTAGATTTTCCACTCAAGTAAAATC
This sequence comes from Eudasyphora cyanicolor, assembly GCA_963930755.1. Lineage (NCBI taxonomy): Eukaryota > Metazoa > Arthropoda > Insecta > Diptera > Muscidae > Eudasyphora > Eudasyphora cyanicolor. Next base: position 37,360,166 of record OZ005735.1, on the reverse strand, counting down.
CACCTCTGATATAATCCTCTCAATTGAGTTGTGCTCTAGTCTTTGCTTCAAAGGGTCGTCATTTAATATCTTCTTTTCAGGGAAAGCCGCCTCTAAGGTCCACGTCTCAGAGAGAGTCGACCTCTATGGTGGCCTTCTACCCTAAGAAAAAAATCGCTTCTGTAGTATATTTTCTGGAAACATATTATATTTGGGCAAAAAATAAATTGTTCCTATAGGTAGGAAAAAAAATTCTGTAGTCGATTTAAATATTTCCCCGTTTTTAAAGATAATTTGCACCAAAACTCCGAAAAAAATAACATTGATAAGAGAGATATTAAAACTTTTTTTCCGGTATGTAAATATAAAATATTTTTGCACCAAAGTATATTTTATTTAAATTTTGATCCCAAACATATTATGTTTCCTGTTTTTTTCTCCGTGTACGATCTTCCTTTTAACTAGAATCGACTTCTGAAGTGTTTATCTCAACTAGAATCGATCTATGAGCTATTCTTTTTATGTAGTACCAACCTCACAAATATACACTAGTAGAATAGAATAGTAGAATAGATCTTCCACCACAGTGAAATTGATTTATAATAACTTACTCTGGATCTCCTTCTCCAAGAGACAATTTACCACTAAGTTATTCATCTTAGGGAGAGTCGACTTCTAAGATTTGTTCTCCGGAAGAGTCCATCTCTTCGGTCGTCTTCTCCAGTAGAGTTATTTAAGGGTTTACTTTCCAGCAGAGTCGACGTCTTAGATATTCCGCTCAACCAGAATCGATCTTTGATGGTTTCCTCTCATCTAGAGTCTTCTTAAGTCTTCCTCATAAGTACATTCTACCTCTGACCTTTTGATTTCAATAGAGTAGACCTATGAAATATTTCTTCCCATTTAAAGATGCCTGCTGAAGTCTTCCTCTGACTCTGACCACAACTCTGACATTTTGCTTTCAACTAAAGTCGAGATCTAAGACGTTCCTCTCGAGCAGAGCTCTTGTGGTATTTCTTTTAATTAAATAGACTTCTCAGATATTTGTATCTACAGTAGAGTCTACCTCCGAAATCTTCCTATTAAATAGAGAATACATCTGTAGACTTCATCTTAAATGGTGTTGAACTTTGAGGTCCTTATTTGAGGTAAACTAGACTTCTGATACTGTAGCCGATTTGGGAAGTCTTCCTCTTAAGTTGAGTAGACATTTGTGGACTTTCTCTCAAGTAGCGTCAATATATGATGTATTTCTCTCAATTAAGGTAGACCACCTTTGTGATCAGTGTTTTTTTTTATACTAGAGTCAATTTGTTATTTTGGTCTTACTCTATACTAGAGTAGAGTCTACTACTCAGTAGACTGTGGCTTCTGAGTTCGGTCTTCCTGTATTCATATACGAGGATCGATTTTCATAGTTGCGATTGTGTTCGAAGTTATTACAGTAGTCTTGTCAGGGTTTTCTCTCGAACAAAGTCAGATGTCCTCCCCTTTAGTAGGGTCGACCTCTGAGACCTTTGTCTATACAAAAATATCAATAAATTGTGTCCGTACTCTGAGATCTTTCTCTCAAGTAGAGGACTTCATCTCATCAGTAGTTGACCTCCTAGGCCTATTTCTCAAGTAGAGTTGACCAATAACGAAAAACCGAATTGAAATTTGCAAATAATTTCTTAATTAACCCCAGTAGAAGGAAAATTACCGAATTTTGATATCAAAATTTTTTGGTGAACATTTTGAATTTCCTTAGAATAAAATTATTGGAATTTTTTAACACACCCGGTCTAACAGACCGAGTATGACACCATTGGCGGGATGGAGTCAAGCTCTGTGGTCTTCCTGTCTACCAGAGTCCACCTCTGATGAGTTCTTCCTCTCTACCAGAGTAGACTTCCGAGGTCGTCCTCTCTACTAGAGTCGACCTCTGAGGACTTTTTCTCAAGTAGAGCCGACATATGAGGTCTTCCTCTCATCAGGAGTCGACCATTAACGATCTCCAGAAGTGTCGCCGAAATTTGTCTCTACAAAATTGGACCTCTAGTATATTCATAAATTTTAGCCGTCATCTGAGATCATTCTCTCAAGTAGAGTCGACATATGAGGAGTCATCAGGAGTCGACCTCCTAAGTAGGTCTTTCTCTCAAGTAGAGTCGACCATTAACGACCAACCGAATCCTACTGAGTTCGACATCTAAGGCCATACTCTTAAGCAGAATAAACATTTTCTGACTTATTGTGTTGAATCCCCTCAATTATTTATCTTAAGCATAATCGACATCTCAATTGGAATCGGCGTATGAAGTATTCATCTCAAGTAGCGACGAGCTCTGACTTCTTTCTCACAAGTAGTATCGACATCTACGGCATCTCTCCGTATGGTCGAGCTCCGAGGTTTTCCTCTCAGGTAGAATAGTCCTCTAAGACCTTTTGCTCTCCGTAGCTTTCTTCTGAAGTAGAGTCAACATCTGAGGTCTTCCTCTCAAGATGAGTTGGCTGACTCTTTATATTAAGTCTACCTTTATGTGTGTTCTCTCATTTAGTGTTGACCACTGAAGTATTTGTCTTAAATCTAATCAATCTCTTAGGTCTTCCTCTCAATAGAGTTAACTTCTGACGCCCTGCCTGAAGTTCTGAGTTCGGTTTCTCTTCTTTCTTTCTCTTCACTATATCCATCCTCGGAGTTGCATTTTCTACGATGCCAGAGTCGACCTCGAATTTGGTCTTTCTCAATACTATAATCGATCTTTGAATTTGGTATTTTTCCACACTAGAGTCGTCCTCGCAGTTTGGTCTTCTTCTATGTTTGTGTCGACTTCTGAATTCGGCCATCCTCTCGATTTGGTTAGTTGCGATTGTGGTCGAAGTGGTCTTACTTTATGCTACTACAGTTGACTTGTAAGAGGCTCCTCCTCTAGTAGGGTCGACCTCTGAAACCATTGTCTCTACAATATTGTCCCTGTAGTATATCAATCCATTTTGAAGCGTCTTCTGATATCTTTTTTTCAAGTAGAATCGACATATGAGGACTCCTATCATCAGGAGTCGACATCCTAGGTCCTTCTCTCAAGTAGAGTCGACCATTAACGACCAACCGAATCCTACTGAGTTCGACATCTAAGGCCATACTCTCCCCTCAATTATTTATCTTAAGTGTAATCGACGTATCGTCGAGATCTGAGTTCTTCCTCTCAAGTAGAATCGTCCTCTTAGACCTTTTCGACCTGAAGTAGAGTCAACTTCTGAGGTCTTTCTCTCAAGAGGAGTTGGCCGTCTGAAATGACTTCTTATTTTGAGACGACCTTTATGTTTTTTCTCTCATTTAGTGTTGACCACTGAAGTATTTGCTTAAAATGTAATCCAGCTCTGATGTCTTCCTCTCAAGTAGAGTTAACTTTGATGCCTTTTCTGCAGTTCTGCAGTTCTGAGTTCGGTTTCTCTTCTTTATTTCCATTATCTGAGTTGGATATTCTACGATATTAGAGTCGACCTGTGAGTTTAGGTCTTCGTCTCAGAAAGAGTCAACTTATATGGTCATTCTCTCCAGTATAGACGACTTCTTCGGTCTTCCTCTCAACTATAATTGTCCTATGCATCTCAGCTGAAGTCATCCTCATATATATAAAGGGTTTTCCAACAAGAGGTGCCATTTTTGGAGATAAATGATCGAATGTTTATTTCATAATAAAGAGGAAGGTATGCCGTTATTAATGAAAAACAACTTCAGCCAAATGGATACCACGACCACGCTTACAGAACCATATCCTTTTCATGAAATTTTCCATAACCAAATCGCAAAGTGGCTGCCCTATGTCCTCGATAGCCTCACAAATTCTATCTTTGAGGTCTTGAATCGACGCTGGGCTATTGGCGTAGACCTTATCTTTCACGTGGCCCCAAAGGAAGAAGTCGCAAGGTGTTAAATCACAAGATCTCGGTGGCCAATTGTGATCACCCCTTCGAGAGATAACACGGTCCGGTCCCGTAACAGAGCAATGGTTTCGTTGCTTGTGTGGCACGTAGAGCCGTCTTGTTGAGAGTAAACGTTGTCCAGATCACCAACCATCCAACTCCGACCATAAAAAATCTTTAATCATCTCTCGATAGCGCAATCCATTCACTTAACTTTTGATCCAGCCTCATTTTCGAAAAAGTAAGGTCCAATGACCCCGCCGGACCATAAACCGCACCAAAATGTCACACGTTGAGGATGGAGAGGCTTCTCAAGAATAACTCTTGGGTTTTCCGAGCCCCAGATGCGACTATTTTGCTTGTTGACGTAGCCACCGAGGTGGAAATGGGCCTCATCGGTCAAGATGATTTTTTGATGATTTTCGATTTTTCGAATTTTAATAATTTCAATGCATTGTTGAATCGTGTATCGTTCCATTTTTAGTAATGGCGTAGTTTCTTCTTGTCAAATGTCAAAGAATAAAAAAGTGACAGCTACCGAAATACCGGGTGATTCAAAATAGCACCTCTTGGTTGGAAAACCCTGTACTAGATTTTCCACTCAAGTAAAATCTACCTCTGGTGTCCTCCACACAAGTGCGTTGTACCTACGTCTCAGAAAGAGTCATATGCTGGACTTGTACGATTTTTATTTTAACAAGAATCGACTTCTGAAGTTTTCATCTCAGCTAGAATCGATCGATCGTTCTGACAACCTCTATACTAGAGTCAACCTCGTAGCTATGTCCTCTGCCATACTAGAGTCAATCTCTAAGGGATTTCTCTATACTTTAGAGTCGATCTTTGAACGGAGTTTTGTCTTCTTCTATGTTTGAGTCGACCTCTGAGTTCGGTAATCCTCTGTACTAAAATCGAGCTATAAGTTCTGCCTTCTTCTATACTAGATAGACTTCTGAGCTCGCTCTTCCTCTTTTGTAAAGGCGGCCTCTAAGTTCGGCCTTCCTCAATACCAGAGTCGATATCTGATTTTGGGTTTCTTCTACAGTTGGGTGCGCCTCTGATTTCGGTTTATTATAGATGATTTCTGAGTTCAGTGAAGGTCTGAGTTCTGCTTCTCCTTTTTCTTTCTCTTCGCTATATCCATTATCTAAGATGGATTTTCTACTATGATAGAGTCGATCTCTGAGTTCGGACAACCTTTATACTTGAGTCAACCTCGGTACAATGTTCTCTTCTATACAGAAGTCGATTTCTAAGCGTTTTCTCTATACTCTAGAGTCGATTTTTGAATTAGGTCTTTTCCTACACTAGAGTCGATATTTGAGTTTTGTCTTTTTCTACACTAGAGTCTTCCTCGGAATTTGGTCTTCTTCGTTCGGACAACCTCTATACTAGAGTCAACCTCGTAGCAATGTCCTCTGCCATACTAGAGTCAATCTCTAAGGGATTTCTCTATACTTTAGAGTCGATCTTTGAACTAGATCTTTCTCTACACTAGAGTCATCCTCGGAGTTTTGTCTTCTTCTACGTTTGAGTCGTACTCTGTGTTCGGTCATCCTCTGTATTAAAAACGAGCTAAGAATTCTGCCTTCTTCTATACTAGATATACATCCGCTCTTACTCTATTCTAAAGGCGGCCTCTGAGATCGAGCTTTCTTTATACCAGAGTCGATATCTGATTTTGGGTTTCTTCTATAGTTGGGTGGGCCTCTGATTTTGGTTTCTTATAATTGACTTCTGAGTTCGGTGTATCACTATGCTACATTTGACTTTTGATTTCATACTCCTCTATAGCAGGGATGGAAACTTCGATTTCTCAAAAAGTACTAATATGGTACTTTTTTAACTGAAAAGGTATTATTTCTTTAGTAATATTAATTTAATGAAAATATAATTAAATTGTTGACTTTTTATCGAAAATATTTAGCGATATATTAAAGGATTTTATTTCATAGATATAAAAACTTCTATAATAAGGCCTCTTTACATAGACATTCCACTTATAGCAATTCCCTAAAATCATTTCATAGAATTATGAAATTGTCAAATGCTATACTATTCTGAAGGAAACCTTCATCCGGTTCGCAAAAATTCTAATAACATCTTCAAACTGCATATTCTTCTGATGTAACTAAAAATTTGAAAATTAACCCATTTTCAATAAAAAAAAAATATATAACCATTTTCAATACAAAAAATATATAACAAGAAAAAATTTATGTATATATAATATATATATAATTCACTACTTTGTTGTATATTTTTTAAACTTTAATAACTTCATACGCATACGAAATTCACTTTGATAGATAAAGTACGTGTTGTTTGTGTTTTAAGAAATTAAATATTTTTAGATACTTATAGACTTTAAAATAGGCGTTTCAAATAAATAGAGAGATGGAAATGGTACTGAAATGGCCGTGGGGGTACTTCGGTACTTTTGAAAGTGGAAAAGTACTGAAAAAAGTACTAAAGTACTGACTTTTCCATCCCTGCTCTATAGTAGAGTCAAACTCTGAGTTCGATCTTCGACAATCCTAAAGTCGATTTATTATATCGGAGTCGACATCTGATTTTGGGTTTCTTCTATAGTTGTGTGGGCCTCTGATTTTGGTTTCTTATAGTTGACTTCTGAGTTCGGTGTATCACTATGCTACAGTCGACTTCTGATTTCATATTCCTCTATAGTAGAGTCAAACTCTGAGTTCGGCCTTCGACAATCCTAAAGCCGATTTATTGGTTCGGTCTGTAGTAGAGTAGTCCTCTGAGTTCGGTCATCCTCTATACCAGAGTGGACCTATGAGTTCCGTCATCCTTTTTGTGTTCGGTCTTGCAATATAGGATCAGCCTCTGAGTTCGGCCTTACTCTATACCCTAGTCGATTTGTAATTTTGGTAATCGTTTATAGAAGAGTCGACTTTGTGTTCGGTCTTCCAATATATATATAGGGTGATCTAAGTAGAGATACTTTTTTCAATAGCCTTTTTTTGACAGATCACGTGTGAGTCGTGTCATGCTGTCATGTTATTTTTGTTAAGTATTGTTTGGCATTTCATCATGGAAAGACTTACGCCTGAACAACGATCACAAATTATTCAGTTTTATTATCAAAATAATCGTTCGCCAATTGCGCTAAGTCTATTTTTTTAAATCCAAAAAAAAAACACTTTCCAGTCAACCCACGACCTTGACACCCATGCGCAATATTTTAGCTCTCGTTAAGAGCTATTATTTTGCCATTGACCGATTCCCGATTCAACGTACCGGAATCATCGGTCCATATTTCTTCAAAAATTATGCCGGTGAGAACGTAACCGTCAATGGCGACCGTTATCGTGCCATGATAACCGACTATTTGATGCCTGAAATTGAAGCTCGTGATCTCGGCGACATTCGGTTTCAACAAGACGGCGCCACTTCCCACACATCGCATCAATCAATGGATTTATTGAGAGAACACTTCGGTGAGCAGATAATTTCACGTTTTGGGCCGGCCGATTGGCCACCAAGATCGTGTGATATCACACCGTTAGACTTTTTCCTTTCCGGATAAGTAAAGTCTAAAGTTTATGCGGACAAACCCGCTTCGATTCAGGCCTTGGAGCAAAACATCACGCGTGTCATTCGCCAGTTACCAGTTGAAATGCTCGAACGAGTCATCGAAAATTGGACTCAACGGATGGACCATCTGAGACGTAGGGGCGGCCAAAATTTGATAGACAAAAAATAAATGCCAACGAATGTTCATTCAAATGATAAGAAACATTCCCCATTCAATTCGAATTTTCTGTGTTTTTTTCTTTAAAAAAGTAGTGAACCTCGAATTGGATCATCCTATATTAGGATCGGCTTCTGAATTTGATTTATTATAATAGTTGACTTCTGAGTTCGGCTTCGGTGTTTCATTATGCTAGAGAAAAACTTCTGGGGCTACCCTCGTGCCACCTAAGGTGTACATACATACATATCTAGGTAGGTACTTTTACATTTAGCTATGTACGAGTATGTATATAAATGAGCATCTGAGACAAAAATCACTTCAGACTGTCTTGGCCATCCGTACGTCTGTATATCAGTCTGTACATTTGTCTGTCCGACCGTTTGTTTGCGTTGTCTGTCTCAGAGCCAAGGTAGGCTGATGACTTGTTGTTTGTAGTTGGGTTGACTTGTTGAGAAACACACACGCTTTACATTCGGGCGTTTTATGTGTGTAAATACATATATACACATGTACCAAACCAGCGAACGGATAGGAGAGTAGGTTCGTTCGTCCGTCCGTCCGTACCGTAACGTACGTACGTACGACTGATTGTTCTTTGGGACATGGTTGGTGGGGGGTTGCGTACAACACTACAAAGTGAATACTATAAGACATTTTCGTTGTTGCTGGTGTTGTTGTCGTTGGTTAGCGTCGCTATTCTGGCCCTGTGTAATGTGTGTGTGTGTGTTTGTGTTTTTGTTTAAGTTGGCTAAGTGAAGGGTAGGCGTGAGGTGTGTGCGTGTGTTTGTCTGTCTGTCCGTCCGTCTGTCCGTATCTTGAAGCAAATGGACAGCGGTCAGTAAAGTATTGCTGTTGAAGTTTTAGACTCCGTCGGCGGCGTGGCTGCTTTGCTTGGCCTCTTCATCGCCATCGTGGTCGTGGTCGTTGTCGTCTTTCAAAGCAATTGAACTGAAACTTAACTAAATGACAATGTGGTTCATGTGGCGGCCTAAACAATCTCAGACAAGAAATGTACAACAAAAAGGCCCAGATAAATGTACGAGTATGTACGTCGTTCAGACTCATAGATAGACATTGAGACGGTCGGACAGCCGGTTTAAATCATGGTCTTGGTAACATTTATAATCAAGGGGTTGTTGATGATGATGACGACGATGTCGATCGCCGCCGACAGACGGACGGATGGACGGAAAGCTGGACAGACAGCCTTACTTAATGACAATTACATTGATGCTGATGACGCTGGCGATGATGCCATAACTTGTTGCGCTGCTAAAACATTATCGACCACCAACTTGTGGGCAGCTTTAACGCTTTAGAGAAATGTAAAAAAATGAAAACAGTGGTAAAAACTAAGGAAAAGACCAACACAACATAAAATCTCTTAATGCTAATTTACAGAATTCTGTTGTTGAAACTCAAGTATACATATATACTGAAAGAAAAACTAAAGACTTAAACAACAAACCCATTTTGTATGTTCAATTTCTTTTCTTCCTAAAGGAAAACAAGAGACTTAAGAATCAACCCCATAGTACATTGCTGCGTATAGTATATGATCCTTAGATATCGTATATATCAAATCGATTATAGTTCCCCACGCCCATATACGAGTATTGATCAATTCAAATTAACATATATTCTCAATAACTTCAATACCAATCGTATCAATGCTTTCAAATTCGGTAGATTATAATACGTTTGTACTAACTACAAGCTTGGATAATAGTAATCAGCCTATTGGAAAACGCTACAAACTTTGCAAAGGGCTTTTCATTTAACAAAAGATTTTTGAATGAAAATCAAAAGAACATTTGGTGATTACTTTTGCCCCACCCTGTATAGTCTGACAAGATTCAGAGTCTGACAAGATGCCAGGCCCACTTTGACTATATAGTCCATTGTGCTACCAAGGGACGTAAGGAAAACATACGACATTTGAACCTATTTGATTGCTTTAAAAATCTCAAGAGTTGGCCGATATAAAAAACTGTCAATCCTGATAACTCCCCAAAGAAATGAGAGCCTAGGGTAGCCTGCCGCCTTCTAGAGAGAACGGGGCACTGAAACAGAAAATGTTCTATTGATTCCTTCTCTTCTTCGTCTTCGCAGCTTCAATCTCAGTGCTTGCCGTCCAATAATACAGTGACCCGTCATGACAGACCCGATAAGTGAGTCGTCCGGTCTCGCTAACCACAGCAGGGCATTAGTGGGTTTAATGTTTAGGCTAGACCAGTTCTGCCTGTAACGCATGCAGTTCATGACTGGATATGAGCCTCAGCGGCTCTATTGCTGCCCCAGTCCACAGGTGCAGTAGACAGCGTCCTGATACAGGAGCCCTGCACAGTGGGAGGAAGTGTGTGCGGTATCAGGACACCCAACTTTAAACTGCTTGTGGCCAGCTGTGAAGGCATTCCAAGAACTTGCATTTAGGCCAGGAAAGATCTAAGTATCTTTCTCCTGGCTAATTTCAGTGGTACAGACCAAACATCTGCTAGTCTGGAGATCGGTAATCGCATATATTGGGTGATCTCCAGTTACTTGCCTTATGAAGCTGTAGTACCGACTGCTCTATTCAGGGAAGTAGTAGAAGAAGCAACGTCTGACGAGGTCGAGCTGATTATTGGCGGAGACACGAACGCTCATCATACTATCTGGGGTAGTACGAATATAAACAATATTCTTGACTTTATTCTAACTACCAACCTAAGTATTTGTAACATAGAAAATAAACCGACCTTTGCAATTAAAGACAGACAAGAAGTACTCGACGTAACGTTGGCGTTTGCTACTGACCGGCTGTCAGACAAAATTATTGGCTGGAATGTACTGGACGACCACTCATTTTCAGATCACCATTATATTAAGTTCAAACTCGCTAAAAAAGCGCCTGAACCTGCCGTCCACACAAATGTGAGAGAGACAAAGTGGCACCTGTATGAGAAGAATTTCAAGAAACTCCAAACTTCTGTACGAACCGAATGACAAAGCCGGTCTGGATAATCTGCTCGAACATATCACCACATCATTCAATAGTTCCCTTGAAGAAGCCTGCCCAAAAACAAGGTAGAAGGGTAAACTAAGCCCCAATGGTGGACTACTTCTGAGCTAACGGCTATGAAAAAGACCTTCAAGAAGCTATTCAACAAGGCTAAATCTACTGGGGTCGATAATGTTTGGGATGCCTATAAAGAGCAGCTCAAGATCTATAAGAAGAAGCTTGGAAAGGCGCAAAGATGCTCTTGGTATACCTTCTGTGGCAAAGTGGAAAAGGTCTCCGACGCCGCAAGGCTGAGGAAAATACTATCAGCTTCACCCTGTACAGTGGTTTACTTGCAGGATGAGGCAAATAACTGGACAAAAAACAGCGAGCAGTCGCTGAATATACTGCTCGACACACATTTTTCGTGTGGTATTCATACCTTAAGCGGGAAGATATCACACACTAGGCCAAAAGACTTCGCACCAATTATCCTATCCTCCTTCCTATTGAAAAGTCTGAAAAGACTTTTGGATTATTTCATTGAGGAAAACATGAAAACAGACACAAAACTCCTGTCGGTGAACCAATATGATTACCATAAGAGTATGTCTACAGAATCAGCCCTGCACGAACTTGTGAGCACTATTGAATCGTCCCTGCATTTCAAGGAATTCATCATGGTGGCATTTCTTGACTTAGAAGGGGCTTTTAACAACATTCACTATGATGCAGTAATTGCGGCACTGTCACATCTAAAAGTTAACTCTGTTTTGATTAGACTAATTCAAAGTCTGCTCAACAGAAGACGCATAGCAGCATGTCTTGGGTCCACAACTCTAACAAGGTTTGTAAACAGAGGGACCCCACATGAAGGAGTACTGTCTCCACTAATTTTGAACCTAGCGGTGAATGAAATCCTGCTAGATCTAGAATGTTGTGGCTGCAAGGTCGTGGCATATGCGGACGATGTTGCAATCGCAGTGAGTGGCAAATTCGTAAACGTCCTTAGAGACATACTACAGGTGGCTCTGAACAAATTGGCTAGATGGGCCAGAAGCAGCGGTTTGGGCGTAAACCCAAACAAGACAGAATTGGTTCTCTTTACTAGGATGAATAATGTCCCACATGTGGAGCCTCAACCTCGGATAAATGGATCTAATCTTTTCTGAAAGTGCAAATTTCTTAGGAATAATTCTAGATAGCAAAGTGTTATTTAGACTTAACGTGTTAGAACGTGTAAGGAACGCCAACGTCGCCTTATATTCCTGCAAAAAGGCTGTAGGGACGCGGTGGGGCCTCTCTCCTAAAATCGTCCACTGGATATACATATATAGCAGTTGTTCGTCCAATACTGTTATACGGCATTGTGGTATGGTGGACGGCAACTGACAAACTAAACATCGCCTACCTACTAACAAAAGTTCAGAGAATAGCCTGCCACGGCTGAAATGCCCCTAATCGAAACCAACCTGTTTGATATAAAAATTTATCGATAGTACGGTCTACAAAGGCCGACCCCAGTATGTCCAGTCGTCGTTTACTCAAAGCGGGACAGTCGCATAGCAAGTGCTCAATGCTCTCCACTTATTCCTCATCTCCACAGCTTCTGCAGAAGTCATTGGAGTTAATATCCAATCTTCTGGCGTGTTCGCCGATCAGACAGTGTCCCGTCAGAACTGATACTAACGTAGACAATTTTTTCCTTTCTAGTGCGAGGAGATATTTGACCTTCTCTGGTCATACCTTGGCCAGATTTGTCTAGCTACCCTACAGGTGGCGATTTGTGTCCATCTTTCGTTGGACTGCCTGATTGCCTCTTGCCTAAGTGGATAGTGGCGCACAAATACGAGTATATGCAAATTCTTCGAGAATTTGTAATGTTGTTCCTAGCAAGTTCATCGGCTTTGCAGTTCTCCGGGATTTCCCTATGCCCAGAAACCCATATGAGGTGTATATTAAACTGCCATCTCGTTAAGAGATCTGTGGCAGTCGAACTTGTGTCGAGGGTTTTTTGTGAATTTAGGGATGTGTCCTCCAGAGAATTGATGGCTGCCTGGCTGTCCGAGTAAATGACAACGCCAGTGTTGGTTACTACATATGTTGCGACTCAGCCACTCGGCTACTTCCCATATTGCCATTATTTCGGCTTGATAGACACTGCAGGTATCTGGTAGTCTGTGAGCTATATCCAAACTAAGTTCTTCACAGTGTACTCCGAAGCCAACCTTTTCATCAAGCATCGAACCATCCGTGTAAAAGTGGAGATTGTTTCTATTACCTGGTATTCTGCCAACCCATTCATCTCTGGCGCGAATCATAGTGATGTAATTTCTAGCCAATTTTTTCAGAACCACCTGTAGAATGTCTCGGAGGACGATTTCGAATTTGCCACTCACTGCGATTGCCACGTCGTCCGCATATGCCACGACCTTGCAGCCACAACGTTCTAGATCTAGCAGTATTTCATTCACCGCTAGGTTCCAAATTAGTGGAGACAGTACTCCTCTATGTGGGGTCCCTCTATTTACAAACCTTGTTAGAGTTGTGGACCCAAGACATTCTGTTATGCGTCTTCTGTTGAGCAGACTTTGAATTAGTCTAATCAAAATAGAGTTAACTTTTAGATGTGACAGTGCCGCAATTACTGCATCTGAGTGAGTCTGAGTCTTTCCAGACCTTTCAATAGGAAGGAGGATAGGCTAATTGGTCTGAAGTCCTTTGGCCTAGTGTGTGATATCTTCCCCGCTTTAGGTATGAATACCACTTCGGTATCGCTCCATCGATTCGGGATGTATGAAAGCCTGATACAGCCAACATAAATTTTCTCCAGCCAGGGGATAATGTATTTCAAAATTTTCTGCATTTCCGCTGGAGTGATGCCGTCTGGTCCAGGTGACTTGAATGGCTCAAAGCTGTTAATAGCTCAGCTTATTCTGGATCTCTCAGTCATTAAGCTAGCAACGCTCGCTGTCCACTCGCATTCCACCTGATCTTCGGGTTCTGTTGGTGAGTTCCCCGGGAAATGTGTGTCGAGCAGTATATATTTAGCGATTGCTCGCTGTTTTGTCCAGTTATTTGCCTCATGCTGCAAGTAACCCACTGTACAGGGTGAAGCTGATAGTATTTTCCTCAGCCTCGCGTCGTCGGAGAACTTTTCCATTTCGCCACAGAAGGTATACCACGAGCGTCTTTGCGCCTTTCTAAGCTCCTTCTTATAGATCTTGATTTGCTCTTTATAGGCATCCCAAACATTAGTGACCCCAGTAGATTTAACCTTTTTGAATAGCTTGTTGCAGGTCTTTTTCATAGCCATTAGCCCGGAAGTCCACCAATGGGGTTTAGTTTTACTCTTGTACCTTGTTTTTGAACAGGCTTCTTCAAGGGAACTATTGAATGATGTGGTGATATGCTCGACCAGATTATCCAGACCGGCTTTGTCCTTCGGTTCGTACAGAAGTTTGGAGTTGAGGGCTTTCTTGAAATTCTTATCATACATCAGAGTTAATCATAAATCCCCCTGCGGAAAATATGTACGAAACACTTAAGGAAAAATTGATGAGCTGCTTAACGGATTCTGAAGAAAAGCATAATTCCCCCTGCGGAAAATATGTACGAAACACTTAAGGAAGAATTGATGAGCTGCTTAACGGATTCTGAAGGAAAGCGTCTCAAGAAGCCGTTGACGAATGTGGAACTAAGAGACAAGAAACCATCTGAATTATTGTGCGGAATGCGGTCTTTATCACAAGGTAAGGTATCAGACGACATTTTAAAGCAACTTTGGATGCAGCGGCTGTCAGCTCAAATGAAGGCAATCTTATCTGTCAGCGAAGATAGCCTCGGGAAATTAACTACATTGGCCGACAAATTGTCCGACTGCAACAACTCGGAAATATGCAGTTTTTTACCTTCAAACACCCGATTAGATGAAATAGAGAAGAAATTGGCTAGTCTTTGTACACAGATAGAATCATTTGGAAGATCAAGAAGCCGAAGTAAATCATCATCAACCAGACGTGCACATTCAAAGTCTGTAAGTAAAAATAAACCCTACTGCTGGTACCATTTCAAATTTGGAGACAAAGCCAAGAAATGTATTGCCCCTTGCACGTACCAAAAACCAAATTCGGAAAACTGCCATATTTGGTGACGGATGAGTGCAGCCACGAAATATGTCGCCAGTTTTTTCGCGATGTTAAATCGAAAACCAGGTTTCTAGTTGATACAGGAGCGGATTTAACAGTATATCCTGTACCGAAGTCTCTACGCAGTCAACCTCCGAGCACTCTTGTTTTGTATGCCACAAATCAAACGCCCATCAGGACATTTGGAACCAAAACCCTGGCTATTGATTTGGGACTCAACCGATTATACGGATGGGATTTTGTAATTGTTTACCTAAGAAATCTGATCATTGGATCAGATTTCTTAGGTAAATATGGACTACTTATTGATATAAAGAATAATAGTCTGATAGACCCCAACACAAAACGAAGCAGTAAAGGTTCTACGAGTATAGCAGGTTTATAATATTGCTCTATAAGATGCATCTCAAGTTCATCTGATTATTCCTTAATCCTCAGAGATTTTAATGATTTAACGAAGATTAACTTCAAGCTAAGCATTTAGTTCAACATCATATTGAAACTACCAAAGGACTACCAGTTTTTTGCACACCAAGACGTCTTTCACCAGAAAAATTGCACATAGTGAAGAAAGAATTTGATGTAATGGTCCGGCTTGGTATTTGTCGTCCATCAAGTAGCAGTTGGGCTAATCCACTACATATGGCGAAGAAATCCAATGGAGAGTGGCGCCCATGCGGAGACTACCGTGGATTAAATGCTCGCACAGTTCCAGATGTCTCAGATCGCCTTTGAAGGCAAGAGAGTTTGTATATATCTATATATATATAATATTGCGTGACTGACTGACTGATCATCGCCCGGACCAAACGGCTGAAGCTAGAATCATGAAATTTGGTGGGAGGGATGTAGACAAGCAATAAGGCGGGATTTTTCGAAATTCGTACTATAACCCGCACAATGGTTCAAAATGGTATAGATATGGTACCACCGCCAAATCTAAACGGAATGAGCTAGAATCGTGAAATTTGGTGTGAGGGTAGACCAGAAATTGACTAAAGTTTTTTAAAATCCGAACATTTACCCGCACAATGGTGCAAAAAGGTATAAATGTGGTACAACAGCCAAATCCAAATGGCAAGAGCTAGAATCGTGAAATTTGCTGTTAGAGTAGCTCTTGGGACGTAATCTAAAACAAGGAGCGATATTTTGAAAATTGTAGGGACACAGTGAGACAGAAAGGGATAAATATGGTACCACCGCCAACTTTAACGTCTAGAATTAGAATGGTATAAAATTGAAGCGTGGGATGTCCCTAGGACATCGAATCGGGGTAGTCAGTTTTTTTGTTGTAATCGTACTTTTCCGGCACAGTGGGGCAAAAAGTGTAAAATAGGGTACAGTGGTTTAAAAATGATAGATATGGTGCCGTGGTTCTAGGGTAGCTTTTGTAACATAAACTAGAGATCGGAAGTGATTTTAGGAAATTCTAATTTTAAGAGGCACAGTGGGGCAAAACGGGTTAATTATGATGCATGGGGGCAGAAAGGAATCAATCTGGCAAAATTTTAACTTAAACTTGAGATGTGAAGAGCACATTGGGTCAAAAATATTAACTACTGTATAGTGGGCAAAAATGGTACAGTGGATAAAATGTGATTAAATATGGTACAGTGGGCGTTAAGGGTTAAGTATGGTAGAGTGGGGACAAATTTTAAATACGGTACAGTGAGACAAAAAGTGTTAATTATGGTACAGTGAGACAAAAAGTTTTAAATATGGTACAGTGGGTCGAAAAGGGGGTTAAGTATGGTAGAGTGGTGACATTTTTTAAATATGGTAGAGTAAGACAAAAAGTGTTAAATATGGTACAGTGAGACAAAACGGGTTAAATATGGCACAGTGGGGGCAAAAAGGGTTAACTATGGTACAGTGGGCAAAAATAGTTAAAATTGTAAAGTAAGACAAAATGGATTAAACATTGTACAGTGGTGCAAAACGGGTTAACTATGGAGCAGTGGTGCAAAAATGTATTAACTATGATACAGTGGGCCAAAAAGGATTAAATATGGTACAATGTGACGAAAATGGTTAACTATAGTGCAGGGTGTCAAATAGGGGTTAAGTATTGTAGACTGGTGAACATTTTTAAATATGGGGCAGTGAAACAAAAAGTGTTAAATACGGTACAGTGAGACAAAAAGTGTTAAATATGACACAGTGGGACAAAAAGGGTCAACTACGGTACAGTGGGGCAAAAATAGTTAAATATATAAAGAGGGACAAAATGGATTAAATAAGGTACGGTGGGCATAAATTTATTAACTATGATACAGTGGGGGAAAAAGGATTATATAGGGAACAGTGTGACAAAAATGGTTAACTACGGAGCAGTGGGTCAAAAAGGTACAAAATTGAGGCAAAGGGTTTAATATTGCACAATGGGACAAAAAAGGGTTAACCATAGTACAGCGGGGGAAAATAGTTAAAAATGGTTAAGTGCGACAAAATAGGTTAAATGTATACAGTGGGCCAAAAAGCGTTACCTCGGAAACAGTGTTGACTATGGTACAGTGGGACAGAAATGATTAAATATAATACAATGTGAAAAAATGGTTGACTATTGTACAGTGGGTAAAAAAATGGTTAAATATGGTATAGTGGGGAAAATGTTAAAAATGGTACAGTAGGACAAAAATGTTTAAATATGGTACTGTAGGACAAAAAGGCGTTAAATATGATTCAGTGGGCTAAAAGCGTTACTTTACTACATGGGGCAAAAAACATGGAACATAAATTTGAGTTAAGAAGTAATTTTTCAAATGTTATGATCTTAGTTTAAGTTTCAAATTATTGCGCAGAGTGGCCAACAAGTGTTAAATAGGGCTGATTGTAGCAAAAAGGGTTAAATATGGTACAGTGAAGCAAAAATGATTTAAAAAGGTAAAGTGTGGCAAAATGATTAAATGTGGTAAGTGGGGAAAAAATGTTGTATATGTTCCAGATATGTATACAAATTCGTAGTTTAGAAGAACAGTGGAATCATTAAATATTGAATTAAGTTCAGTCGTACAGTGATTCATGGCCAGAGTGCGTAGCTTCTATGTTAACCGTGGGACAAAAAAGCTAAAGAAGGCGCAATATGGTAAAAAGTTAAACGGGTCACAGATATGGGACATAAAGGGTAAAATACGAACTGAGGATGCGAATATGGCTCTAAGAATATAAACTATGATTTTCTCTAAATGGACACTTTTAGTGGCACTGTTGAGGCAAAAACTATTACATGTTGTACAGTGGTGCAAAAATGGTTAATTATGACACATTGGGTTAAATGTGGTACAATGAAGAGAAAATTATTACATATGAAAATTATTACATTATAAGTCTTGCAACTTAAACTAGGCATTCATTATATTATTTTTTAATTAAAACTTTTAAAGACACCGTGGGGCAAACATTGTTTTATATTGTACCAGAGTGTGAATGTAGCTATTGGAATATAAACTAGGGGAAAAAGGCAAAATAAGATCCAAATAATAGTTTTTGACATTTAGAGGCACAGAAGGGAAAAGAGATAAATATCGTACCTTGATGCCAGGAACATAAACAAGAAATTAATCGGAGATTTTCGTATTTTATTGTACACATTGTATTTTCCCCATATGGAATACAGCCCAATTATGAATGTCCGAACGCATTTTTTCCCTTGCGGATTAAATGTTCTCGAGAAAAAATCCTCCAATTCGAATCTCCCGGGGAATGTGTAAATGAGGCAGAGGAAAAAAATCAGTTTTCGAAAACAGGTGATTTGTTTATGACATTTATTTCATCATACAATAATATAAAGGTAGTGCCAGGCGAACAGCTGAGCCTTTTCGAAGTCAACTTGACAACATTTTGGTTGTTAAATTAATTGTTTACATTTCAAATGATCGTACTCATAGATCTTTAAGTTGCATATAAATACTTAAAATAAAATTGTTAGTTGTTGTTATAAAATTATAACATATATAAAATTAAAACATTGTGACTACCAAAATGGCAAGCAGCCCCACGGTTGTATTTGTCGTTGGACAAGTGGCACTACCTTCACAACATTGTATCATGATTTATATTTATACTTGTGCGGAAGCTGAATATTTAAAGAATATTTCTTAAGATAAAATAAAAAGTGTAAAATAAAATGTACAGCGTAGCTTTTCGTATGCTTGCGGAGGAACTTCAAGCTGTGGAAGAGGAGAAAAATATCATTCAAAGGGTTGCAAGGAGGCAGCTGCGCAACGCCTCGAATCCGCTTGAGTTACCACAATCATTGTAAGTGCAAAGTACTCAAGTTTACATATTCTAGTTTAAATTGTAAACATTTTTCTGTTATAGGTTTCAAAAATATTTCAGGGTCAACAAAAGTGCTTTCCTTTATTTACTAGGAGTGCTTACATCGCACTCTCAACCGGCTAATAAGATTTCTGCAGTTGCCCCTATTGTGAAACTAAGTGGTTGCTTACGCTTTTTTGCCGAAGGTGGGTACCACACTGGTATTGGAAAGGATAGCGACGTGTCTTTGGCTCAGCCCACTTTCAGTAAAGTGCTCGCAGAGGTGGTCGACATTTTTGAAGAACACCTTTGTCCCGTGTGGATAAAAATGCCCACAACTACGGAGGAAAAAAAAAGAATTGCATTGGCTTTTTATATGAAGCAGAACATTCCAGGCGTTATCGAATGCGTTGATGGAACGCACATAAAAATCATTGCTCCCGCTGAAAACAAGCACCTTTATTACAATAGAAAAGGAAACTATCTATTGTTTGAATGCTATGCTGGTAAAACAAAATTTCCTTTTTATGAATTTCGAACAAATATTTACAAAATATTTTTAGGTTTGCGATCATGAACTAAGAATTCGATATGTGGACGCAACTCATCCTGGCGCTTGTCACGACTCTTTTATAGGGACTACCAGTGAAGTTAGAGCCCACTTTGAAAAATAAATATTTGGAGGGAATAGATAACTTTTGGCTTTTAGGTAAACCCAGTTATAAGATATGAACAAAATATGTACCACAATTAATTTTTATTGTACAATTAGGTGATGCAGGTTATCCTTTGGAACCATGGCTTTTGACGCCTCATCGTACTCCAGTGGATGAAACACCCCAGAAATGCGATTCAATGAGGTACACTCAAAGTGCCGCAACATTATTGAAAGGACCAATGGGGTCCAATGAAAAACCGGTGGAGATGCACTCTCGGTGCAAGGGAACTTCATTACTGTCCAGAGAAGGCGGCGAAAATTGTAAACGTATGTTGTGCCCTACACAACATATGTTTACACTACAAAATAAGTGAAGAACCATATGCTTTTTTCAGTGAAATAAACACTCAGCAAGAGTGTAAACACTCGACACCGTCGACGCATTATCTAGCTACAGCTCAGTCTGTTAGAACTAACATTGGAAGCTCACTTTAAGACATCGGTTTTAGATGTTACTAAATTATTTATTTTGTAAAAAAGGCCGCCTTTCCCTTTTTCAAATATCCATTCATAATTGGGATGATAGCTATCCATTCATTCCGAATGACTATAGTCATTTGTTTTTACATACAGAAAATAAATAAATGATGGGGGCTGCGAAGCGCACCGGGTTAAAGCTAGTCAGGACATAATTCTGCCGTTTTATCACCAGTTAACCGATTGGTATGAAACGATATAACTGAAATAACCGTTTTAACTTTTCCCGGTAGTGAGAATCATCGCCGACAAAATATATTATTTTATTTTAAAACCAACATTTGCAAATGTCCTAAATAATTCCAACATAGTTAATTAAAATTACCGCGCGGTCACAATAACAAATTTAATTAGATTTATTTTAAAACATAAATGCTTCAATAATCTCCTCACTAAAATCTCCCCTCCAGCCCACTGTGCTACCAAGCCGGTAAAATAAAGTCAATTGATTTAACTTTTTTGCTATAGGAAAAATACATAATTTAAAAAAATAACAATTTTTATGTGCCTGTGTACCAATGAATACATGGAATGAAGTAACTAACGTCTTTTCGTTTACTAGGTACTGGTACTGGTTTAGTTGTTTTTTGCTGTTGCTGTTGTTATACGCCTGAGTAAGTGTCTAAATGATGCTTTGGGGGGTTTTTAAGATGAATAAGATGAAAAAGCCACAGCATAGCATCCAACCAACAAACCATCTATAAATATTTTTTCTACAAGTCATGATTATTATGAAATCTCATACATAATGTTTATGATTGTGTCTAGAGATGATGACTGACTGACTTGCTGGCTGGCTGGCTGGTTGACTGACTGGATGAGTAGTGGCGCGATGGTAAATGGCGGCAACCATTGGCAATAATGCTGATGGCGAGGCGAGGCGATGTGAATGTGGCCGTTGATAATAATGATGGTTAACAGAAATTAAGTTAAATGTTAAAAAATGACCCCCATCTGTAATGAAGTTTTTAAATTGTCGAAGATAGGAAAAAGAATTTCGTGTCTTTTCTTTTCAGGATGTTTCGTTTTGTTATCGTTTTGATTTTTTTCTGTTTTTCTTGTGTGTGTTTTGGTTTGTTTTCAATAAACATATTCACTTTATGAAATGCTGCCATTAATTTACGTACAAAATGTTAATAAATGACAATCACACGTAATATTGGAATTTCCCATTTATTTTAAAATTCACTTCCATGCACACACATACACTTGCACAATATTGGACAACACCGTTGTTGTCTGTCGTCGATGTCGATGCCGTTGCCGTCACCACACTGATCACGATCAGTCGGAGAGAAAACGAACGAATACCACGACATTCACCAAACAAGCTCGGCTAGGGAAATAAAAGTTTTGTCTCGCACATCTACTCTCAAGTCCCATAACACTAGGCAACAAAAAAACACTTAAATATATATGAAAATCTGAGTAGATAAACTGATTCACAGTGGAGGGAATTTCGTAAAAAAAGACATAAGTCTGTGGTTTTCTAATCATTTAACCAATTGGTATAGATATGTGATCCTTGTATTCCTATTGGAAAAATAAGGTAGTCAGTCACGGCGGTACGCCAGTGGACTCTGTTGTTGGCCAGGTATTGTGCCTCGTTCCATTGGGGACATTACCAGATGAAATGGACCAATATGGCCATCTTCGAACTTAGGCTGTTATAGAAAAAATACTTACACATACCAAATTTATGGTCAATCGGTTACTCCTATCGAAAGGACAGACAAACAGACGGACGGATATTGCTCAAATGGCCCAAACTAGATTTCCGCCAAATATACTTAGGGTCTTAATCCACCCCTTTGATGGGTTACAATTTTGGCTCGGAGCAAACGGTATATACCCTTCTCCACTAAAGTGAGAGTATAGAAATTCAAATATTCTATACATAAATATATGTATACCTGCCATACTACAATCTGGCATTAGTAATCCTTTAGCAGTTCAGCTTACAACTCCTTTGTACATAGAAACAAGTAAGAAAGTTCAGTCGGGTAAACCGACTTATGAATCCCCTCACCTTGAGTCCCAAAAAAATATTAGAAAATTGATTTATTTTTTTGTTCTAATAAAATTCTTAACAATTTAAATTGCATTTAATAACTTTAAAGTATGTATTGGTGTTAAAGTTAAAAGCTATTAATTGTTGGTGTAAAACGATCCATTTGTGTGGGAGGTACCAAAAGGGGCGTGCAAATAACGCCCATTTTTATCTGGACTCTTGGTACTATAAAAGCATTGCGCTGTACAGAATTTCAAGTATTTATATGCACTGGTATTACAGTTAAAAGCTGTTAACTTTTGGTACAAAAAGGTCCATTTGTGTGGGAGGTACCAAAAGGGTGGTGCCAATAACGCCCATATTTCTCTGGACACTAGATACTATAAAAACATTACACTGTACAAAATTTCAAGCCTTTGTATGCACTGATAATAATATTATAAGCTTTTAACTTTTGGTTCAAAATTGTCCATTTGTGTGGGAGGTACCAAAAGGGGCAAGGCAACTTCGCCCAGTTTTCTCGAGGTAATAGTGACTAAAAAACTAATACTATGTGTAGAATTTCAGAGGATTCAACTAAGTAGTATAGAAGTTATTAAATAATCATTATTTCTCTAAATGTTAACCCTTTGTTTCACTAAATGTAACATCTTCGAACTTAGCTGGAGATAGAAGAAAATATTACCACATACCAAATTTGAAGTCAATCGGTTACTCCTTTCGAGAGTTATCGTGCGCACCAGCCAGCAGACGGACAGACAGATAGACGGACATTGCTCATTCGGCTTAAAATGACCCAAAACGGATAGTCGCCGAACATACTTAGGGTCTTAGATCACTCCTTCGATGTGTTACACTTTTGGCTTGTAGCAAATAATATATACCCTCCTTTCTAAGGTGAGGGGATAAAAATACGACGAAAGAATTGCCAATTTACCTGAGTCTTAATACTGGATATGTTGCGACCTAACACTGATCTGTACGAGAAGTTGGGTTATCTACTCTTTAGTAAATGACAATTTGGGTTATCTACTCCTTAGTATACGACCATTTGTGTTATCTATGGCTTGGTAGATGACTAGTAGAGTTATTTACTCCTTACTACACGACCAGTTAGGTTATCTATTCCTTAATGTACGACAAGTTGGGTTATCTACTTCTTAGTACACGATCACTTGGTTTATCTATTCCTTAGTACGACAAGTTGGGTTATCTACTCTCTAGTAAATGGTCATTTGGATTATCTACTACTACGTATACGAGCAGTTGTGTTATCTATGACTAGTTAGTGAAATGCTCCTTAATGTACGACAAATTGGGTTATCTACTCCCTAGTAAAGGACCAGTTGGGTTATCTACTCCCTAATTGAAGACCTGTTGTTTTATCTAATACATATTGGAGGACCTGTTGGGTTATCTACTCCTTAAAATATAACAAGTTGGGTCATTTACTCCCTGGTAAAGGACCATTTGGACTATCAACTACTTAGTATACGACCAGTTGTGTTGTCTATGCCTTAGTAGATGACTAGTTGAATTATTTACTCCCCAATGATGGGGTTGTATATTCCCTAGTAAAAGACATGTTCTGTTATCTACTCCTTAATTGATGACCTGTTGGGTTATCTACTCCTTAGTAGAGGACCTGTTGGGTTATCTACTCCTTAATATAAACAAGTTGGGTCAATTACTCCGTAGTAAAGGACCATTTGGATTATCTACTACTTAGTATACGACCAGTTGTGTTATCTATGCCTTAGTAGGTGACTAGTTTAATTATTTACTCCCTAATGAATGATAAGTTGGGTTACCTACTCCTTAATTGACGACCTGTTTGGTTATCTACTCCTTAGTAGAGGACCTGTTATTGTTGGGTCATTTACTCCCTAGCAAAGGACCATTTGGATTATCTACTACTTAGTATACGACCAGTTGTGTTAGCTATGCCTTAGTAGATGACTAGTTGAATAATTTACTCCCTAATGAACGATACATTGGGTTATCTATTCCATAGCAAAGGACAAGTTGTGTTATCTATTCCTTAATTGAAGACGTGTTGTGTTATCTACTCCCTAGTGGAGGACCTGTTGGGTTATCTACTCCTTAGTATGCAACAAGTTGGGTTATCTCTTCCCTAGTAAAGGACTACTTGGGTTATCTATTCCCTAGTAGACGACCAGTTATGTTATCTATGCTTTAGTAGATTTCTAGTTGAGTTATTTACTTCCTAATGAAACCCAACATGGGTTATCTACTGCTTAGTAGACAACCAGTTGTGTTATATATACTTTAGTAGATGATTAGTTGCATTATTTAGTAGGTGATCATTGTGATTATCTATTCTTTAATAGATGACCAATATTGTTATTTACTGTCAGATTAATTATCTACTACTTAATTGACGACATGTTGTTGATCACTTCTTCGATGCGTTACACTTTTGTCTCGTATCAAATGATATATACCCTCCTCTCTAAGGTGAGGGGATAAAAATACGACGAAAGAAGTGCCAATTTACCTGAGTCTTAATACTGGATAAGTTGCGACCTAACACTGATCTGTACGTGAAGTTGGGTTATCTACTCTTTAGTAAATGACAATTTGGGTTACCTACTCCTTAATATATGACAAGTTGGATTATCCACTCGTTAGTAGGTGACCAGTATGTTTAATAGATAATGAGTTACACCTTAGTGTAGGTTTAACTGAAATATCTACTCCATAGTTAGTATGTTTTGTTATCTACCCCTAAGTAGAGAACCAATTGAAAAAAATTAAATAAAAAAAACACTATTTTACGCTGCAGTGTAGCTTAGGCTATACAGGAGATCATCTCAAGGCCCTTTTGAAATTCATTCTGCATGAGTAAAAAGTTACTAAAAGGTTTCAAATATGATACTCTCTACTAGATATTTCCTTTTGTTGTGAAATGAGACTAAAAGACAAATAATGGTTTGTGTAAATTTGCATTATGTACCAAATTGAACCAAAGAAGATTAGTCATATCAGCGATGAATTTGAAATGGATATCTTTGAAGTACGCTTTTCATATCTGCAAAAAGAAAGACATTTATTTTTCTAATATTTTTGTTGTTGCCCTGGAACTAATTTTTGTTGTTGCATAGTGTGTTAATATGAACGAATGGCACTAAATGATTGTATCTATATTTCTTGGAACGTTTTATTTGCTGGTTTTTCTGTTCTCCGTTGATTTGTTTGTTTGTAAACTCTGTGATTGCTGCTTTCAGCTTTTTGTCGATTTTGTAGATGATTCATCCATCTACTTTTGCTCTATCTCAGTCTTACTCTCCCTCTCTCTCTCCATCTGACTATTTGTCGATTATAAATATTTATTTATAAATAACTTTTACATTTAATACCTTTCAATGCTCATTAAACAACATCTTTCACTAGAAATTACTACAATGCAGTGTTGGATCAAGGGTTCATAAGACTCTAGGCGATGTCGGGGGCCTTATTTCATTATAATTTAAAAGTCTTCAAAAACGTTTATAAGAATTCATAGTTTGCATCAATCTTCTTAACAATTTTATGATATGAATATATTGGGTCTATGTACTATATCTAAATCGATTTTATTCAAACTTGGCAGTGTTGGAGAGCAACAATACATGGGGGCTATATCTAAATCTGAATCGATTTTTACCAATTTCAATAGGGATCGTCCTTGACACAAAAAATAAGTTCGTGCCAAATTTCGTAGTGATCGGAGGATAATTGCCGCACGCTTTACTTATAAGAATAAATGTACAGACTGACGGACGGACATAGTTAAACCTACTCAGAAAGTGATAGGTATAATAAACGATGGGTCTGTCTCGCCTATGATTGGTATGTTTCGACTATGCTTCTTCTGCAAAAAGAGCCACAACTTCTACGTTTACCCATCATTAAACTTCACAATGTTAACTGCAACACTGTGACCATGGAACCTACAAAGTCTGATTATTCCAACCAGGACCTCTAACGCTAATCGACAATTGTTCACTACTTTGGACCGCAGTACTTTAAGAACAGCTTGACCTCTTTGACCTGATGTCTTTCAGGACCAAGAATGAGGAAATAATCTCTAAACATTGTTTGCTCTATCACTATGACCAGGGAACATACAAAGTCTGAATAGTCCAACCCGCTGCTGTAGCTCTAATCGACAATTTTTCTCTATTTCTATATTAAATGATTCTGTACGAGAATTACTGGGCTTTTAGGGTCAAGATTGATGACAGAATCTCTAAACATTGACAGACAGAGCTGGCACGTGATCATTTCTAACCGATACTCATGCTCGATACTAGTAATGATGATGGGTAAACTCGATACTGTCGTCGTAGAGGTCTGTTGGAATACCTGTCACCAGGCTCATGTCCTTATAGCTTAGGACAAAGGGAGTCTCGGTCTTTGGACCTGACGTGATTGCCCGAAGGGATCCATCAAAACTGAGCAAGTTTGTTTTGCGAGTTTTCCAGAGGAATAATCGCAATCTTCTAGCACCAGTCGACAATCTTTCGGAACTTGGGTATAATAACTTTGGAGCTTTGAGAGCAGCTTGACTAACAAAAAATAGTTAATAACTGATTCTGCAACAGAAGCGCAGGGCTTTCAGGCGGTGCCTTTATCTAGCAGTTAAAGACAAATGGCAAAATAGGTGCTCAATATACGTCCCGTCTATCCTGTGCCTTTTACCACTATGTACGATTGCGTATAAATACGTTGTATTAAAGAACGATTAAACAAATTAAAGAACGATTAAAAAATTGTGGTACTTCTGCAGGAATATGTAGTCATAGCTTCTACGTTTATCCATCATCAAGGTCCACAATGTTACCATGGAACCTACAAAGTCTGATTATTCCAGCCAGAACCTGTAGCGCTATTCGATAATCATTCACTACTTTGGATCCCAATATAATTTAAGAAGAGTTTAACTACTTTGATCGCAGGAATTTCAGGGACAAGATTGATAATAGAATCTCTTAACTGTATCAACTCCAACACTATGACCAAGGAACCTAAAAAATCTGAATATTCCAGCCAGCTCCTGTAGCGCAAATCGAACAATTTTCACTACTTTGGACTCCGGGGCTTTAAGCACAGCTTGACTATTTTGATCGATCCACAAACATAGTTATTAGCTGATTCCGCAAGAAAAGTGCAGGGCTTTCAGAGCCAAGATTAATGACAGAATCTCTAAACATTGAATCGTGTTTTATTATATGTACACTGTACCTTCTTCTACAGGCCGAACCACTGGCTTAAGTGTATGTCCATGGACATGAAACGTTTAAACGTCTCCTCTCTTCCACCTAACCAAACCTAACCTAACTTCTTCTAACAGGAGAAGGACAATAGCAAAGTATGATGTAATTCTGCACGAAAAGTGTAGAGCTTTTCGGACCAAAATTGACTGCAGAATCTCTAAACATAGAAGCAATACCTTCTTCTAACAGCAGAAGGCAGTAGCAAAGTAAGCTGTCGATCTTTTCTGGGTCTTCCTTATCCTCCCAGAATCGACAATAGTTATTTATTGCCAGTGACCTAACAACACAGAGGCCGGTCAGTATGCCTCTCACCAGGCGCATATCCCTTTAGTTTAGGGCCAAGAAAGTCGCTGCATTTGATCATGATTGTCGAAGGGGATGTATGAATTTTGAAATCCACAAACCCAAATGGGTTTGTTTTGCGATTTCTCCATAGGATAAATAGTCATCTCTACTACGAGTAATTTGGGACTAATAACTTTGGTCACCAATGCTTTGATAGTTAGTTTTTAGCCAAAGATTGATCACAGAATCTCTTAACATTGCTTCGATTTGTTTTATAAGAAGTGGTACCTTATTCTAGCAGGAGAAGGTCAATGGCAAATTAAACGTTCGATCGTCTCTAGCTCTTCCTGAGTCTTGCAGAGTCTACACTAGTCTGCAGTTCCCGTTTACATGTTATTGCCAGTTAGCTGAGGTCGCAGTAGACATCCAGAATGTTCGTCATCATGGGCATATTCCTTAAGTTTTCGACCAAGACAGATTCGGCCTTTGGTCGTGATGTGATTGTCATGTGATGCCATCAAAACTGCAAAGGTTCGATTTGCAAGTTCTCCAGAGGAATAATCGTGATTCTCTAGCACGAGTCGACAGTCTTTCAGAACTTGGGTATAATGACTTTGGATCATAGTGTTTTGAGAGCAGCTTGGCTATCAACAACAATAGTTTGTAGCTGATTCTGCAACAGAAACCCAAGGCTTTCAGGACCAAGATTGATGACAGAATCTCTAAATACTGAATCGTGTTGTTTTAGGAGAAGCAGTGCCTTCATCTAGCTGGACAAATACAAACGTAACAATAGTTGCTAGCTCGCAGAGTCGACAATAGTCAACAGTATCCCGTTTCGACCTTATTTCAGTGACCTGATGTCACAGAGCCCTTTAGTTTAGTACCAAGAATCGTGATGTGGTTGTGCAAATTGACCCGCACAGTTTTGAAAACAGCTTGACTATAGACAAAGATTTGTATTAGCACGATAACCTGAGTGCTTCCAGGGTCTGGGTTTTTGAGTGTGGTGTGGTTAGCCAAAGGGATCTATGGATTTTGCAATCCGTCAGACCCGTCCAGGTTCGGTTTTGAGTTCTCCAGGCAGATTCTGTGGCGCCAATCGACAATCTTAATAAATGTATCCAAGGTTGATCCGGTGATATGCCAAGATTCTCTAAACATTCGCGTGTTTTCTTAAGAAACGGTGCCTTCAAATGGCAAAATACGAGTATGTGCTCAATAGTTTTTAGCTCTTCACATTACACAGTATCTCAGAGCCACTATTTTTCCAGTGATCTGATGTCGCATAATGTCTGTCAGTGGGCGCTGAGACCTTTGACAACAAAGTTATTTATTGCCCGATAATCTCAGTGCTTTCAGGGTCTGGTTTTAAGGCGAGGTGTGGTTGGTCAAAGGGATCTATGGATTTTTTAATCCGTCAGACCCGCCCAGTTTCGGTTTTGAGTTCTCCAGTCATATTCTGTAGCGCCAATCGGCAAATTTCCTATATTTTCGACTCAATAACCTTGTATACCCGTGATTTGGGAGCAGATTACACGATAAACTCAGGAAGTCCAAGGTCTGGATTGATGACAGAAGCTCTAAACATTAGCTCGTGTAGCTTCATAACAATCGATGTCTTCTTCTATCGAGAGAAGGATAATTGAAAAGTAGGTGTTCGATCGTATCTAGCTCTTCCGCATCCACGCAGAACCGACACTAGTCAGCAGTATTCCGTTAACACTTTATCGTCAGTGATCTGACTTGACAGACGCCGGTCAGAATCGCTGTCATCAGGGGCATATCCCTTATATTTAAAGCCAAGAGAATTTCGGCCTTTGCGCGTGAAGTAAAAACCTTGGGATTTTGCAATACGTTACACCCAGGTTTGGTTTCCGATGTCTCCATAGAAAATTATATCTTGCTGAAGTAATCACACATTGGAGGATTTACAGCAGCTTCCGACAGTTCCACCTATCACTCAGTTCCACCTATCACACTACGCTCAAGCTTATCAGCCTCCTCGTTATCAGCTACAACACAGTACCTTTCGTTTAGGTTCAAGAGAGTCCCGATCTTGGATCGTGATATGGTTGGCCAGATGGATCTAAGGATTTTAGATCTGTCAAGCATTGCTTCAGAGTGTAAATTTGTTCATAAAACGAATCGTCCTTGCTGAAGATATCAGACATTGTTGTTTCTAGCAGAAAGAGGCCAATGACAAAGAGGATGCTTGCTCTTTTCTAGCTCTTCTTCATCCTCGCAGAGTCAAGGGATATTCCTGTCATCGAGCGCATATCCCTTTAGTTTAGGGCCAATAGGTCTCGGCCATTGGTGGTGATGTGGCTGTCCAAAGGGATCTAGAGATCCGCTAAACCTGCACAGGTTTGGTTTGAGATATCTCCACAGGATGAATCGAATCAAAGACATAGCATATTGGAGGATTTATTGATTTTTCTGCTAGTGCAGAAGTTAATTATATGATCCTACAACGGAGAAACTCACATTAATATATTAAGTGTTTGTTAAGAATGTAAGGCCATTACCTTGGCTAAAAAAAAATAATAAACATAGTGTGATATAATTATGCACATCTGCTGAAAAATAACTTTCTTTTGATATCTATTTTATTAGAATTGGTTTCCACTAAAGAACCTTCAAGCAGTTAAGGTAATGAGATAGTTCTGCATATCTTTGAGTTGCCAAAAGCAAGGACCAGCTGAATTATATGATGCAGGACTCCATTAACGGACCTAAGAGTGTACCTCAAATTTCTTTGTAACATAGTTAAGGTAATGATATGGTTCTGCATATCTTTGAGTTGGCAAAAGCAGAGCGCAGCTGAATTATATCACCCTGCATGTTTTTGAAAGGCCATTACCTTGGCTAAAAAAAATAATAAACACAGTGTGATATGACTATGCACATCTGTTGAAAAATAACTTTCTTTTGATATCTATTTTATTAGAATTGGTCTCCACCAAAGAACCTACAAATAGTTAAGGTAATGATATGGTTCTGCATATCTTTGAGTTGCCAAAAGCAAGGACCGGCTGAATTATATGATGCTGGACTCCACTAACGGACCTAAAAGTGTACCACAAAATTCTTTGTAACATAGTTAAGGTAATGATATGGTTCTGCATATCTTTGAGTTGGCAAAAGCAGAGCGCAGCTGAATTATATCAACCTGCATGTTTTTGAAAGCAGAAGCCCCTGTTAACATAGATTTTATTGGAATTTTAGGGCATTACCTATCACAAAACTGTATCACAAAAATCTGCGTAGGATACTATACAATTATTTTTAATTATGGCATAATAATTAATGCAATGATATGATTCGGAACATCTGCCACAAAAGATCTTTCTATTGTTACCAAATGTATTCGAATTTGAGATCACTAAAGTTACTTATAGCGTACCACAAAATTCGGAGTAGCGTCAAATTACTTACTTGATTTTCATTGAAAATGGAGCTGAGGTTTTAGAGCCCTGGCCTATTTCGGCCTCCCCTGCCACACCAAGAGTAAGCAGCCCTAGTATCTATCTATTAACATGCTTCCTGATGATCAAATGGGCCATAATCCATCGAAACACGTAGACCGTATGAGAGAGAATGTTGTCTCCTCTAACCTTATACGACGACCGCCCCGACTAACATAGATGTGAATGTATGAATAGTACGAGTATGTGGCACAATTGCTGCTGCTTTCCTCACGACATCCACACCGACCGACCTTTCTGCTTATAATATATTTACTATATTCCCTGTTTGATCATATAGTGCGCGAAGGAAGGGACGGGGTTATGGTGGAGTAAAGAGGGCAAGGAGAAGGCAAAAAAAATAGTCAACAACGACTGAGAATATTTTTGCGCGTTGTATTGCGTTGTGTTCTTTACCATAAAAAGCTTAAAATAAAACATGTTTTGCTGTTTATTTTTTTTTTTAATTTTCAAATCAAATAAAAGAAATACGTTATGAAATACAAATGTACATTTTTATACATATGTATAGTGGTATGTCTATTCGTTTTGTGCAAATGTAGGTATGTATGGTCGTTTAATGAACAATATGCGAAGGCGGTTCTTTTTTTCCAACGTATTCACAGCAACCACAAATGACGCGTTCTGCCAACTTCTTTCTCTTTTTTTTTTCTTTTTTTTATAAATAAAATCATACATGCGAAAGTTGAGAACATTGGGATGCTCCGAAAGGGGAAATATTTTGAAGAAATTTAAATTAAAACTTTAGCTTAGATTAATTAGAGTTACAGATCCTGTTGAGGCAAATAGTTGGGTCATCAGCTTGAAGAGTTTATAGCCACACTAAATCAGTTGAGG
This sequence comes from Eudasyphora cyanicolor, assembly GCA_963930755.1. NCBI lineage: Eukaryota > Metazoa > Arthropoda > Insecta > Diptera > Muscidae > Eudasyphora > Eudasyphora cyanicolor. Next base: position 37,328,077 of record OZ005735.1, on the reverse strand, counting down.
GCCCTTGCAAAATCTAAGATTTTATTGATGTCGGGGTAAAATAACCTCTAAACATTAGGTGGTATAGGTTCTACTTTATAGTAGAAAAGATAATGACAATGACAACGTAGCTGCTCGATCGTTTCTAGCTCTAACTAAACCTTGCAGAGTCAGCAGTTTAGTGTCAGAGTCATACCTGTGATCAAGCACATATCGAATCTCAGCCCATGTTCGTGAGGTTTTTCACTTGTGGGATCTAGGGATTTTGCAGTACATTAGACCAGCCCAGATTCGGTTTAAGATTTCCGCAAATAAATAATCGATATTGCTGAAGAGATCACACATTAAAGCATTTATCAATGTTTCTCCACTGCAACATTTAACTGTGATCCTTTTGGTTTCAGTTTGAAAGCTTCCTCGTTCTGAGCCTACAATACTGTTACCAGGGACCCAACAAAGTGTGATATCTCCAGCCAGATTGTGCCAGTCGACAAGATTGGGTCTTGTAGGGATTGATGACAGAATCCCTAGACATTAAATCGTATGGTTTCCTAAGAAGCGGCGTCTTATTCTAGCTGGAAAACCAAGGAGCCTTATTTAACAAGATATAACAGTTGACAATTTTTGGAACAAAATTTAATTGCCCTAGGAGTTTTATTTAATGAGATATGGCCGTTTAAAGTTTTCCAAATAAATTTCACATATTTAGGAACCCTATTTAACGAGATATGACAGTTTAATGTTATATGTTTGGGCAAAGGGATATAGGGATTTTTCAATCCGGCAGACCTTTCCAGATTCTGTTTGCGATGTATCCATAAAAATAATCGCTACTCGCATTCCTGAAGAGATTTTACATAGGTGGATTTTTCGATGTTTCTGCCACTGCTACTCCGCTCTTCCCCTTGTAGTCTCACCAGCTTCAACTTCAGGGACACAATGAAGCGGACAGATCATGTAGCTCATGTCGACTGAATGGGATCTATTTGTTTTATTAAGCGTAAGTCTTTCGAAACGCGATATCCGCTTGCAAAACCTTACAGGTATCTTGGAATCTATAGAACCTTCATACAAACCAAGTCCGCTGAAGACGGTAATCCCTGTGGTTGCAGACGATCTTAAAAATAGCTGTATTAATCAAGGGTTCCCTGACGAAGGGGTGTTCGTTTAAAGGGAAAAGAACGAGATTGGCGATTGGTGGCTGAATTACACATTAAAGAATTTATCGAGATAGTGCCCGTCTTTGAGCATTATGTGGTTGACCAAAGTCCAAGTTCGGTTTGCTATGTCTTAATATAAAGAATCGATTTTGCTAAAGATATAACAAATGACAGGTTTTATCGATGCTTCTGGCAAATTCTATACTCTCCGTGAACGATGAGCAGTATCCTCGTTGCCAGCTACAGCACTATGACCAGGGACCCAACAATGTCTGATTTTTCTACCCAGACCCGGTAGCGCCAGTCGACAATCACGAACTTAATAACATTGAATCGAGCTACTTGACTATCCATAACAAAGTAATTAGATGATTTTGCAGGTGCAACATGACAGAATCCTAGACATTGGATTGGGTTGTTTGCTAAGAAGCTATGACTTCTAGTAGCAAGCAGGCTAGGGTAGGTTAGGTTAAACAGAGGAGACAGATTTATTCCGCCTCATGTCCTTGGACATACATCAAGGGGCAGTAGTCGGCTTGTTGTGCGCTCTAATTATTTTATGGTCTAGCCTTGAGAGATTATTTTTGGAATCTTGAAATAGTGTTTTCCATTCTGTGTCCGTAATTTGGGTCAAGTCTGGTAAAGAATCATCCCCTAAGAATCGGGAACTATTGTTTACGAAAGCTTTGGCACTAAGCCCAATTGGAAAAATAGGTGATCAATCTTTTTGAGAACTTCCTCAACCGCACAGAGCCGACAAGACTTAGTCGACATTTACCTGATGTCGACGAGGCCGGTCAGAATATCTGTCATATTTCCCTGCCCTATTTTATAACCAATGTAGTCTCGGTCTTTGTGGTTGACCAACCCTTTGAATTGGCCAAGAATTTGATAAGTACATCAAACCTATCCAGGTTCGTAGTGCGATGTCTGCACAGAAAGAATCAATCTTGCTGAATAGTTCACACATTTAAAGATTTATCGATTATTCTGACAACGCAAGTCCGATACTCTTCGTAGAAGCCCATAAGCCTCCCCTGCAACACTGTGACCTGGGTCCTGGGTCCAAAATCAGATTTTTCTAACCAGATCCTGTAGTGTCAGGCAACAATCTTTCACTATCACGGACTCTATAACATTGGATATCAGTACAGCACATATCAGAGCTGCTTGACTATTCTCAAAGACAGTGCAGAACTTTCAGGTTGACATGACAAAATCCTAGACACTGCACAGTGTTGTTTCCTTAGGAGTTATGTCTTCTTCTATAAAGATAAGGTCAATGACAAAGTGTGTGATCAATGGTTTCTAGCTCTTCCTCATCCTCGCAAATTGAACAATAGTCAACAATATGCCGTTGTTATTATCACAGACCTTACATCGCAGTGGCAAGTCTGAATTCCAGTCAGAATGCCATGCTCATTTCCCTTATGATTGGGAACAAGAGAGCCCCGGTCTCAAAACGTGTTGTGGTTGGCCAAAGGATTCTAGAGATTTTGAAATACGTGAGACTTGCTCAGGTTCGGTTTGTGATACCTCTAAGAAAGAATAGATTTTGTTCATGATATCACACATTGGAAGATTTATCGATGTTTCGACATGCAACTATAATCAGGGGATCAGGGACTCAACCAGTTTTTCCAGAACTGAATTTAATAACTGTATATTCCAGTGCTCTGAGAGCAGCTTAACAATCAACAAAGAAAGTTATTAGCTAATTTTGCACGAGCTGCGCAGTGGGTGTGGTTCTATGAGCGTGAAGTGTTTGGTTAAAGGGTTCTAGGTATTTTGCAACCCGTCAGACCTGTCTAGGTTCGGTTTGGAGTTCTCCATTGAAAGAATCAGTCTTCGTTGTTCTGTCAGTGCGACATCCAACTCTGATCCTCTTTGTTCAAGCTCATCAGATTTCCCGTTATCAGCTACATTACTGTGACCAGGGACTCAACAAAGTGTGATATCTGCAACAAGATCCTCTAGCAAGAGTCGACAGTCAGTTGCCGTGGACATAATAAATTTTAATCCTAGTGATTGGGTTGATAGAACAGCTTAATGGTTATTAGTTGATTCCGCACGTAGCAGAGCATCCATGGTTTAATAGTCAGCAATATAAAATACAATACATTTGGATCCCAGAGCACAGAGCAACAGCTTGACTTTCCACAAAGATAGTTATTAGCTGATTCTGCACGAGAAGCGCAGGGCTTTCCGAACCTAACATTGATAACAGAATCCCTAGACATTCAATCGTGTGGTTTCCTAAGAAGCGATATTCCAGCAAGAGTAGGTCAATTGTAAAGTGTGTACTCGATTATTTCTAGCTTGTCCTCTCAGAGTCGATAATATGTAGTCAGTAGTATGCTGTTATTACTTTATTCTTAGTCGTCTGAAATCGCATTGGCCAGTCAGCATACCTGTCATCAGGCGCAGGTACTCTATGTTGGAAACCAAGGTCCCTTATTTAACGAGATATGGCCGTTCAAAGTTTTGAAAAGAAATTTCGAATTTGTGATTAACAAAATAGTGATCAGGAAATTACGTCCTTTTTGCTCTTGGAGACTTGATTAACGAGATATGACCATTTAAAGTTTTGAAAAGCAATTTAAATTTTTTGATAAAAAAATAGTGATCACTAAGTTTTGTCTTTTTTGCACCTGTTGTAACGAGATATGGCAGTTTGTTTAACGAGATATAACAGATTTTTTCAACAAAAAATTGTGATCACGAATTTTCGTCCTTTTTTCCCTAGGAGCCCTGTTTAACGAGATATGATCGTTTAAGGTTCTGAAAAGAAATTTTAATATTTTCACCAAAAAATTGTGATCACGGGTTTACATTGTTTTTACCCTAAGAGCCCTATTTAATGAGATAAGACCGTTTTGATAGATTTTTTCCCCAAAAAATTGTTATCACGAGTTTTCGACCTTTTTTCCCTTAGAGCCTTGTTTACCGAGATATGATCGTTTAAGTTTGTGAAAAGAAATTTAAATTTTTTCACGGGTTTTCATTCTTTTTGCCCTAAGAGCCTTATTTAATGAGATAAGACCGTTTAAAATGTTGGAATTGTTCACTAATAAATGGTGATCATCTTTTTGCCCCAGCTGTCTTATTTAATGAGATAACACCGTTTAAAATTTTGGAACGAAATTTCTAATTTTTCACCAAAATTTAGTGATCATGCATTTTTGTCCCTTTTGCCCTAGAAGCCTTATTTAACGAGATATGAGAGGACAACGTTTTGGAAAGAATCACGAATCGTCTTCCTCTTTGCTCTAGGAGCCTTATTTAACGAGATATTACCGTTTAAAGTTTTTTACAGAAATTACGAACTTTTCATCAAAAAATAGTGATCACGAATTTTCCTCCCTTTGGCCCAAGAGCTCTATTTAACGAGTTGTGATCGTTTAAGGTTTTGGAAAGAAATTTCAAACTTGTCACCAAAAATAGTGATCACGAATTTTCGTCCCTTTTGCCCTAGGAGCCCTATTTAACGAGATATGACCGTTTAAAGTTATATGGATGGGAAAAGGGATCTAAGGGATTTTTTTTCAATACGGCTTACCTTTCCTGGTTCTGTTTGCCATGTATCCATAGTAATAATCGATATTCCTGGAGATATCTTACATAGGAGGATTTATCGATGTTTCTGTCAGTGCTACTCCGATGTTCTCCTTGTAATCTCACCAGGCTCCTCATCAGCTACAACATCAGCGACCCAACAAAGTGTAATCAGGACAGAGACAGATCATTTAGCTCCAGTCGACAGTATGGGATATCTTTGTTTTATTAAGTGCAAGGCTCCCAAGACGCAGATATCAGCCTGCAAAACCTTACTGGTAGCTTGGAATTTATATAGCTTTCATACACTCAGAGCTTGACACTAGCTGTGTTTATCAGCTGTGTTACTTCTCCTTGTATTCTTTTAAGGAGAAATGGACGGGATTGGGAATTGGTTGCACTACTAAGTCTCTGAACAGTGCTAGTCCAACAGCTTTGTTCAGTATGACTAAGTGTCGCTCAAATGTAGTTCCTTATCCAAGTGGTTGGTGGTTCGGAGGATTGCGATGGTAACACCAAACATAGACAACATAATGTTCCGTTCTCGCGCTGAGGTGATATTTGCCTTCTCCTGGAGGAGGCGCTCTGAGACATCCTGTTGCTGTTGCAATTTCGGCATTTTGACAAGACTGCTCGTTTTATATGTAATGCAGGTTGCTCAGGCTTTCCATGAGGTTTCGTGGTTCGAATGACTGCGAATGTTACATCCAAGCAAATATAGCTCGGCCAACATAGTGTTGTGTTCTCGCACGGAGGTGATATTTGTCTCCTCATAAAGGTTATTCTCTGAGGACATGAGGAGGCACCCTATTGCCATTGGAAGGGCGATATTTTGACAAGTCTGGTGGGTTCTCCAATGCATATCAGTTATGTTGATCGATTTAAATTTTCCTTTCCCTTGCTCATAGTTGTTATTAGCTCTTATTCTGGGCACATTCCTTCCCCTGACACCCCAATATACATGTAAGTACGAGCTTGCTTGCAGATATCTTTTCTTGCAAAAGTATTTCACAATATTTATTATTATTCTTTGCAGAATTCATTTTTATTGAATTTATTCGGTCTTTTTTTTTTGCTCCACAGTTGCCCTCTTTTGTGAAATGGCAGAACCTACAAGAACGTCAAAAATATGGGGAAAAAATCAAAAAAAACACCTAAAAATGCATTCGGTTGCAGTGAAAGACTTAAGACTCAAACTTGTTTGCATAACAAGACATTTTTGGTGTGACTTCAACCTCAAAAAAAAAACGAACGAAAGACTTAAGCAAGCAACTCGAGTTCTGTTTGTTTGTTTTTTTTTTGGGTCTTCTGGCCCAGGAATGTGCCCAATTTTTAATGGCTTTATAAAGTGGCGTTGGAGGAGCATTAACAAAACAATGACTTTAACAAAATTATATATTCACAATATGGCATTTGAAGGGGTTTTTTTTTTTTAATTTTCCAACGGCAATAAATTAGACGACGACATTCAACGACTGCTGTGATGAAGTTGTTAAGAGACCCAAAATTGAGATTAATCTGAATATTTGTTCGGCAATCCAAAAAAAATATTTATTATAAAAATTATTTTAAGCTTAAAAGGATAAACAACATAGAAAATAGTCCTTCAACATTTATGGCGGAGGATATATATATTATCTGCCATGGAAAAATGCTTAACCCATAGTCATATCGAAGGAGGGACCTAGGTCTAGGTTTAAGCTTGTATGGCAGGCTCACATGGACTATGTAGATCATTAAGCTACCATGACAAATCAAATGTCTTGCCTAGTCCCTCCCGTTGAACCAATTTATTGCTTTAGAAAGCTCCAGAGTTGGAGGATTTAAACATCAGCCAAGCCATCTAACTCCATAAACAAATAAGAGCCTATAGTTGCCTGCCTCCTTTTAGAGGAAGGGGGACGGTCTATTGATTGCTCCTCCATTCTGATATGTGAACATGCCTATAGCGATCTGCAACCTCTTCTTGAGAGATAGTTCCCTTGCGGCACAAAATGACTAGTCAGAAACAGCATACATACAATCCAGGCTGATGCGTACCGGCCTAAACTCCAAACGCACCGCTATTTTGCTGCCAGAATGTTGAGTTTTAATTTTAACCTCCTGTCTAATAAAATACTTAAGAATATTGTTCTTTCAGAGAAGGGAATATCAATACCAGCACCCAGGAGACTTATCAAGAGTTGGCACCTTATATCTCCTGCTGAAAAGAACTAGTTCTGCCTTGTTTGGGTTAACTCCAAGACCATTATCGAAAGCCCATATTGAGATGGCATGAAGGGGGTCTGCTGTAGGATGTCTGTAAGCGTGCTCGAAAACATTTCTCTAACCGCTATTGCCACGTCATCTGCATGGGCAATAACCTTAACACTTACCTTCTCCAGAGAAAGCTGAATACTGTTTATGGAAAGATTTCATAGCAGAGAAAAGGGCAGAACGCTCCCTAGGGGCGTTCCCCTACTGACAAATGTAGCTAACTGAAGTTTTAGTCCTAAGGAAACTATCGATTAATCTCTTCAGGGTTTTAAAGAGAAATGACGATAGACTAATCGGTAGGAAATCGTAAGATCCTGTATGTAATGACATTCTTGCTAGAGACTAAATCATGCAGGGCCGTTTCGGTGGTGTTGCCCTTGCTATAGACTGTGCTGTTGTGATACATTTTAGTCCTAAGGTAGTAACTATCTATTAAGGTTTTAAGGACTTATAACGATAGACTTATCGTCCAGAAATCCGTAGGTCATGTATGGCTTTGCCGATTTTCTATTGAAGACAGTCAATGAAAAAATTTCAAAAGGCTATGAATGAACCTTCGTATATGTATGTATTGTTATCAACCCCCAGGGTTGCCAGAACCGCAATTATTACGGCTGGATTTATGTTATTGAAGGTCCCCTCTATTTTAAGAAAACTACCATAGTAGAATTCCTTAACAGAGAAAGATCCTTCAATTCAAGTTGGCTATGTTATTGAAGGTCCCCTCTATTTTATGAAAACTACCATAGTACAATACCTTAACAGAGAAAGATCTTTCAATTCAAGTTGGCTAGGTCATGCGGTACCTGCCGTGTTTGCTGTAGGCTCACTGTTGTTTGGACAGTATCCTGTGATCAATTCTATCCCTAAGATAACACTGTGTTAGTCCAAAAATGTAACAGATAGGAGATGGATATACCTATTTCGACCTTGCTGAATCCAGTGGTGCAAGCCTCTTTTCTAGGTTAGCTCTAGTTTTCGGGATATTCGGAGGTGTTTTTGAAGCTCTTCCACCTCAAAATCACCTCCGAGGTAACTAACCTCTCTGATTTCCTTGCAAACTTTGTGGACGAATATCGCGAAAACAAGAATTAACCTAGAAAAACGGGTAGCACAACTGGATTCAGCAAGTTCGAAATAGGTATCTCCTCTGTTACATTTTTTAAGTGTCAATTTCGAGCACAGTAATTATTGATTAATCTCTTCAAGGTTTTTTGGAGATTTTTTTTTTTTTTTAGTTAACCTTTTTTTTTTATTTTACATAAAAAAGATCGTTACTCCATAGGAGCTTCTAGCAAACACAAAGAATGCTTTTTAGAATTTAAATGGAATTTATTAAATTTCTCCAACTGTTTCGATCTCGAGCCAGGTGTATTGCTTGTGACCAGGTCATGCCTTTGGATTGCAATTCCGCCTCTGTTGATCTTCGCCATGTTACCTTTGGACGACCTCTATTTCTCGTACCCTGCGGGTTCCATTGGAGAGCAACTTTAGCGATGCCTGAGGTTTCTTTCCTCAAAGTGTGTCTAATCCATCGCCATTTTCTTCTGCGTACTTCAACTTCGATCGGTTCCATGTTAGGCTATTATTGCTTATACACAGCGGCCAGAAAATCTTCGCTATGCGTCTCAAGCATTTATTTATGAAGACCTGAAGGCTTTCCAGCTTTTGGAATGAAGATAAACTTGGTTTATCTTCACTTTTGATGTTTTATACAACGAGTATAGATATCTCAAAGGCAGAGATCCCTTGCTGTAGGCATGCCGTTGATTCGACAGTACCCTGTGATCAATTTTAGTCCTAATGAGAATCTATCGATTTATTTCTTCAATGTTTTAAGGAGAAGTAAGGATCTGTCGGAAATCCTTAGCTGAGTGGACGGCCATCCTGCTGTCGAAGAGAAAACAAACTTTTCTCCATTTTTGGAATTTAAAGTCCTGCTTGATGCAAGAAGTATAGAGCTCCCGTAGACTGTATCAGCCAGTGCCTTTAGCTCCGCCGACTTAAAAGGTTTAAAGCTTTTTATAACCCAAATAATTCTAGATTCGGTTACAATCTCGCTGGCGACCTCTTCTGCAACCGATATATTCAATTCCTGTTCAGAGTTGCCCGGGAAATGTGAATCCAGAAGCACCTCCAAAGATTCCTGACTGGACTTAGTCTATCAATTATCTTGATGTACCCAAAAGTGCAAGGTGTCGAGGCAAAACCAATCCGTAGCCTTGAGACTTCGTATGAGCTTTCTACGTCGTTGGAGCAATCTACGCAGTACTTATTTTAAACCTTTCCCAACAACTGTTTTTTGTACTGCTTCAGTTCTTCCTTGTAGATGTCCCAGTCCTGTGGAGCTTTTGTGGCCTTTGCCTTTTTAAAGAGTTCCTGCAGCACTTTCTTCACTCTAGACCTGACCTCTGAGTAGATCTTGCTCTATACTCTGAGAAAATCGTTCTCTCTATACTAGAGTCGAGCAGATCTTTCTATATACATTAATGTCGACCTCTGAGAAGGTTTTCCTCCATCCTAGATTCATCATTTGAAGAGATCATCCTCTATACTTGAGTAAACCTCTGAAGATATTTTCCTTTATACTAGAGTCAATATCAGAATAAATCTTCTATACTAGAGTGAACCTCTCAAGAAATCTTACTCTATACTAGAGTATAGAGTAAGGAGGTCTTCCTCGACCTTTGAGCAGTTTTTTCTCTATACTGGAGTCGGTAACTGAGGAGATCTTCCTCTATACTACAGTTGACCTCTGAGCAGGTCTTCCTTTGTACTAGATTCGGCCTCTGAGAAGATATTGGAAGAGGAGATATTTTATACTAGAGTCGATCTCTGAGTAGGTCTTCCTCTATACTAGAGTCGACATCTGCGGAAATCTTCCTCTATACCAGGGTCGACCTTTGAAGAGGTCTTCCTCTACACTAGCGTCAACCTCTGAGCAGATCTTCCTTTATTCTAAAGTCGGCCTCTGAGGAGATTTTGTTCTATATTAAAGTCGACCTCTGAGGAGATCTTCTTCTGCACTAGAGTCGGCCTCTGAGAAGTTCTTCTGAGGAAATCTCTCTCTATACTAGGGTCGACCTCTGAGCAGGTCTTCCTATATAATAAAGTCGACCTCTGGGAAGATCATCCTCTCTATACTAGAGCCGACATCTGAGGAGATCTTCCTATCTATACTAGAGTCAACCTCTGAGAAAATTGTTCTCTATACTAGAGTCAACATCTGAAGAAATCTTTCTCTATACTAAAGTCGACCTCTGAGTACGTCTTCATCTATAGTACAATCGATCTCTGAGGCGGTCTTCCTCTATACTAGTTTCAACATCTGAGGAAATCTTCCTCTATACTACAGTCAATCTCTGAGAAGGTCTTCCTCTATAATAAAATCGACCTCTGAGGCGGTATTCTCTATATTACAGCTGACATCCATAGAGTAGACATATGCAGATATCTACCTCCATACTAGAGTCGACCTCTGAGAAGATGTTCCTATTCGTCCTGTTGTGACCTTTACACTGTTAAAGAGCTTCCTGCAGCACGGCCATTATCATTTTAAACAATTAGAGCTCTGTCCGTCTGTCTGTCTGGCTGGTGGGCACAATAACTCTCGTACATAGTTCACGGATGAATTTAGTTCAATTTAGAAGAAGACTTCTAGAATCTCCCGGCAAAGAGTTAGCATTTGAAAAAACCTATTTAATCTCCACAATGCTTCATCGAATCTTCTGTAATTTCTTACAATGTCATCGTTTCTTCATCGATATAAACCTTTTGGGAACTCCGAAGCAAAATACCCAAATCGTATGCAGATTTAAAAGTGTTTATGTTGGTTCACGTGTCATAGCTAAGATCTCTGAAGATATCTTCCTCTATCCTAGACTCGAACTCGAAGGAGTCGATCTCTGAGGAGATCTTTCTGGATAGTGTAGACGATCCTCCTCTATTCTACAGTGGATCATTCCCTATACTAGAGTCGACACCTAAGAAGATCTTCCTATGAATACTAGTGTCGATCTTTGCCGAAATCTTCATCTACATATACTAGCCTCGATTTCTGAGAAGATCCTCATCTATACTATAGTCGAACTCTGAGGAAATCTTTACCTATGCTAGAGTCGAGAAAGATCTGAGGAGATCTTTCCCTATACAACTGACGATCTTTCTCTATTCTACATTGGTTGTTCCTCTATACTACAATCGAAATCTGAGAAGATATTTCTATCAATACTAGTCTGGATCTTTGACGAAATCTTCCTCTATACTAGCATCGATTTCTGAGAATATTGTCATCTATACTAGAGTCGATCTCTGAGGAGATCTACTATAACCGAGTTGATGTCTTAGGAGATCTTCATCTATACTAGAGTCGACCACTGAAAACATCTCCTCTGTATACAAGTGACGATCTCTGACTAGATCTTCATCTAGAATCGACCACTGAAAAGATCTCCTCTGTATACTAGTGACGATTTCTGACTAGATCTTCATCCATACTAGCCAAGATCTCTGAGAAGATCATCATCTATACCAGCCAATATCTCCGAGAAGATAATCATCTATACCAGAGTCAATCTCTGAGAAGATCTTCTATAAGAGAGTAGATTTCTGAAGAGATCTTCAGCTGTACTAGAAGTTGATCTCCAAGAAGTTATTCCTCTACAAGAGAATCAATCTCTGAGGAGATCTTTTATATATCGGAGATATTTCAAAGATCGCTATCAACTCGAGAATAGTTGTCATAATTGCCACACTCATTTTGGTACCTCCAACGCAAAGCGCCCAATTCATTGGTTTACGTGTCATTGAAAATCTATTCTCAATTTCCATTGTTCCATTAGTGAGTCACACTATTTATTGAGACACACTATTTATTGAGACACACTATTTATTGAGACACTTTAGAGGATATTAAGGGCCTGTTTCTGTAACTTATTTTCGTTCGTCTACGGCGAACGATCAAAAATCACTTAACTATTACTTGAATTCTATAAAACGCAGGTTAGAAATATTTTAGGTACGAGCTTTTTACGTGATTTCCTATAGACACACAGAATTATAACCTGCTGTGACTTATAGATTTCTCGGAATAATTGAGTGATTTTTGATCGTTTGCCGTAGACGAACGAAAATAAGTTACAGAAACAGGCCCTAAGTGAAACCTTTATTATTTTGACTTGATCAAATTTACTATACGTTTCTTTTTTAAGCTTAACATTTTCAGTTTTGTTGTTGTTGTCTTTTGAAAGACATTCATCATACTCATATTCAAATCTATTCTACAAAAGCCTATTGAACAGTACAGATGAATGTACACACACACACATATACAAGTACATACTTATATGTACACATACAAGAAATCCATAAACAAGTTTCTATCTTAAGTCTTTTGATCTGCGTACGCTGTAAATTATCATAAAGTTGATTTTAATACTCTCCACTATATGAAAGGGGGATAACATGGATTTTATCAAAAGGTATGCAGCAGTTTGTGATGCATTAATTATATTGCTTATTTTTCTGAATATTCATAAATTCTTAAAAAGAATTTGGGAATAAATATTGAATAAATTCAATCTCTACTGAAAGCCATTGGAATTGTTAATGAATGATATATATTCTGTATAGTGTTTTCGTTCGTTTTATTTTGTCATTAAATAATTTTGATTTGTAACTAGGATATTTTCGTATAGAAACATAAATGGTACAAAGCCAGGAGAACATCCTAGTTACAATTCGATATATATGTATATTTATCCTTTATAAAACCATTATAAAATTTCCCAAAAAAATATTGTTTTTCTCAATAAAAGTCCATACTTAACCCATTCATTATTGTAGGGTATTATCAAATTCGACTTATTGCATAATTTTGCATCTATTTTATCACCCAGTAAGGGATACGGACTAGAAGAACTCATGAATCATCAAAGCCGTATATCATACATACAACAATATCAATATATCAACATTAATATGACTATATATACATTGCCATTTGTTGAGTTTGAAATAACAACATTCATAAACTATGTGGCAATTGATTGCTTAAATATTTCTTAGATGATTAAGAGTTTTTCAATGAAATGTTTGTGGTAACTAATTCATTAGTTGACTTTTGCCTTATGTGAATTTTAGTAAAAACTTAACTATGAGAAAATATTTATATATGTATTTTATGTGCAAATCGTTATTAGCCAGAAGTGTTAATTAATTAAAGTTTTTAACAGATTTTTTATTATGTCAATTAATTTGGGTGGATTAGGATATTGATTTATAAAAATAATTAATTGTTATTTCGAAAAATTTTAAATTAAATTTAAGAAAAATAACAGTTTTTCTTCCTCTATACTAGAGTCGTCCTCAGAGAAGGTCTTGATCTATACTAATGTCGACCTCTGAGGAGATCTTCCGCTATACTATACTCGAGCTTTAAGGAAATGTTATTCTAACTCTGAGCAGATAGTGTAATAGAGTTAATCTGCGAGGAGATCATCCTCTATACTAGAGTCGATCTCTGAGGAGATCTACATCTATACTCGGAGCGATCTATGAGGAGATCTTCAACTATACTATAGTCGATCTCTGAGGTCATCTTTCTCTATACTATAGCTGACCTCTGAGGAAATATTCCTCGAATAGACCTGTGAAGAGATCTTCCTCCATACTAGAGTCGATCTCTGAAGATATCTTCTATACCAGAGTGGACCTCTGAGAATATCTTACTCTATATTAGAGTATATGCCTGTATATATCTATCTCTATACACTTGACTCGGTATCTGAGGTTATATTCATCTATACTAAAATCAATCTCTGAGATATTCCCCTATATTATAGCTGTCCTCTGAGGAAATCCTTCTAAATTTTAACTCTGAAGAGATCTCTCTCCATACTAGAGTCGACCTCTGAGGAGATCTTTCCTTATCCTCTCTATACTAGAGTCGAAATCTAAGGGGATCTTCCTCTAAACTCAAGTCGATCTCTGAGGAGATCTTCCTCTATACTACATAGAGTCACTCGATCCTTTAGTTGATCTTTGAGGGGATCTTCCTCTATACCAGAGCCGACTTCAGAGGAGATCTTAAGTTATACTAGAAACAACCTCTAAGGAGATCATCTTCTATACTAAAGTCAACCTCAGAATATTTTCCTCTATACTAGATTCGATCTTTGAGGAAATGTTCTTCCATCTCTGAGACGATAGCCCTATATAATACAGTTTATCTCCGAGGAAATCTTCCTCTATACTAGAGCCGACCTTAGAGGAGATCTTCATTAATACTAGAGTCAATCTCAGAGGAGATATTCTTATACAATAGTAGAATCAACCTCTGAGGAGAATTTTCATCTATACTAGAATTGATCTCTGAGAAGATCTTCCTCTATACTAAATTCGACTCTGAGGAGATGTTTTTCAGAGGAGATCTTTCCTCTGAGGAGAATCTTCATCTATACTAGAATTGATCTCTGAGAAGATCTTCCTCTATACTAAATTCGACTCTAAGGAGATTTTTTTCTGTACTAGACTTAAGCTCTGAGGAGATTTACTCTATTCTAGAGACGACCACTGAGGAGACGACCGTTGAGGATATCACTCTCTGTACTGCAATCGATCTCTGAGGGGATCTTCTTCTATATTAAAATCAATTCCCGAAGAGATCTTCTTCTATACCATAGTTGACATCTGAAGAGATCTTGATCTATACTAAGATAGACTTCCGAGAAAATGTATACTAGAGACGACCCGAGAATCGATCTCCGTGAATATCTTCCTCTGTACTAGAGTCGACCTCTGAGGAGATCTTCCTCTATAAAAAGGTGAATCTATTAGGAAATCTTCCTCTATACTAGAGCCATTCTTAATGTATATTAAAGTCTATATCTCAGGAGGTCTTCGTCTATCCTAAAGTCGACATCTGAGGATATCTTCATCTATACTATGTAGAGCCGACATCTAAGGAGAACTTCCGCCATACTAGAGTCAATCTCCAACGATATTTTCCTCTATACTAGAGTCGACATTTGAAGTGATCTTCCTCTATACTAGAGTCGATTTCTGATAAATTTCTCTATACTAGACTCGATCTGTGTGGTGATCTTCCTCTATAGCAGTCTCGATCTCTGAGGAGAATTTCCTCTATACTAGACTTGATCTCTGAGGAGAACTTCCTCTATACCAGATTCGACAGCTTATAAAATCTTCCTCTGCAATAGAGTCGCCCTCTGATGAGAACTTCCTATTTACTAGAGTCGATTTCTGATAACGTTGTCTATTCCAGTCATAATCTGTGAGTAGGTCTTCGTCTATACCTGTCTCGATCTCTGAAGAGATCTTCCTCTATACTAGACTCGATCTCTGAAGAGAAAATCCTCTATACCGGATGTGACCGCTAATGAAACCTTCCTCTGCACTAGAATCGTACTCTGAGGAGATCTTCCTATTTACTAGGCTAAGTCTCTACGAAGAGCTTCATCAACACTATGGTCGAACTCTGAGGAGGTTTTCATCTTTGCTTGTGTCGATCTTCTTCTATAGTAGAGTCGCTGTTTGAGGATATCTTCCTCTATACTAGAGTAGAACTCGGAAGAGATGTACCTCTTTATTACGGCCCACATCTGAGGAGATTTGCCATTATACTAGAGTCCAACTCTGAACTAGAGTCCAAGGAGAACTTTCTCTATGCCAGATTCGATTGCTAAATCTTCCTCGGCACTACACCATTTTCAGAAGTAATTGAGAAGTTTCTCATTGTAATTGAGAAAATTTCACTTGAAATCGAGATTTTACATTTGAAATTGGCTAAATTTCATTTGAAATTGAGATTTTCCATTTAGAATTGACTAAATTTCAATTGAAATTGAGATTTTCCATTTGAAATTGACTAAATTTCAATTGAAATTGAGATTTTCCATTTGAAATTGACTAAATTTCATTTCAAATTAGGATATTTCCATTTAGAATTGACTAAATTTCAATTGAAATTGAGATTTTCCATTTGAAATTGACTAAATTTCAATTGTAATTAGGATATTTCCATTTTGAATTGAGAAAATTCCATTTGCAATTAGGATATTTCTATTTGAAATTCAGAACATTCCATTTGAAATTAGGATATTTCCATTTGAAATTGAGAAATTTTTTTGAATTTATGAACCTAACTTTGATTTTGAAATACATATTAAAAGCTGGGAAAATTAATGAAGTTGGCTTTGAAATGTATTGACATAAATAAATTATATATACATGACCACATTATAATATAAAAGGCTCGGAAGACAAGATGGAGTTGAAGGATAAATGCGCAATTTGCGTGATAAACATGACCCGTGGGAACGTAAACCGTTTGCTACCGTGTCGTCATTTGTTCCACGCCAAATGTTTGTCATCTGTCAATTCCTCATGTCCGCTATGTCGAGGAGAAATCGATGGTAACAATTAAAATAATTTTTTTTATATTTTTTTGTATGTGTGTACATTAAATTATTATTCCTGTAGGTTCAGAACAAATTGCAAGAAAAATATACAAAAAGTATACTGATCAAGATCGGAATCGATTGCAGGAAACAGCCAGACGCGGGGGCAATTGGTCCGAACTTGCAGCTTCGTTAGGAATTTCGTATAAAACCGCACATCGTTGGGTTAATTTATATGCAGAAACTCCAGCAAAAAGGGGCGGCAATAAGCCACATGTGCTAAATACAGTGGAAATAAACAACGTATTGTCATGGGTGGAGGAAAAGCCAGATATTACACTTCGTGAACTGAAGGAAATGGTGTTTGTCGAATACCAAAAACGAATTGCCCTGTCGACATTGGCTAATACGCTTCATGGTAAAATGTACACAATAAAAGCTGTTCATACCCAGGCTGTACCCATGAATAGCAATGGGAATAAAATCGCCCGTTCATCATACGTCTCAAAATTGGTGGATTATATTAGAGCAGGGAAACAGTTAGTTTGGATTGACGAAACAAACTTCCATTTGTTTTGCCGAAGAGGATATGGCTGGTCCCGCGCGGGTTCCCGGTCCGTACAGATCATACCTTCCTCGCGTGGTCCAAATGTCCATTTGATAGGTGCAATAGGAACATCCGGAGTCATACAATTGGATCGACGTAGAGGGTCATTCACCGCAGTATCTGCAAACGAATGCAGTATCTTGTACAAAGATGGCATCATATGGGAAATGATGTCAGTGAGCTCGTGATAGTATGCGACAATGCTCCATGTCATCGAAGATTAGAGGAAGCCCTTCAACATAGTCCTGCCACGTTGCTCAGACTTAGCCCCTATTCTCCGATGCTCAATCCAATTGAAATAATTTGGTCGAAAGTTAAAAGCTACGTAAAAAGCCGCATGAACGTACCAAACGTAACACGGCCAAATTTAGGTGAGCAACGGGTAGTTTTCTTATACATAGAGAATCATCGACGAATCTAAATCATTAATTAATGCAGGAGACTGCAGCCGAGCTATTCAGCATTCGTCAACCTTCCACCACCCCGCCCTAGAAATGGAGGACATGCCGGTCGGAGAATAAAATTTGTGTGTAATACATTCTATGTATATATTATTTATATAAATTTGTTATTTCATTATTATTTATTACCATAATATAATTTCTCAATACAAAATAAAATTTTTAAATGGAAATATCATAATTTCAAACGGAATTTTCTCAATTTAAAATGGAAATATCCTAATTTCAAATGTAATTTAGTCATTTTCAAATGGAAAATCTCAATTTCAATTGAAATTTAGCCAATTTCAAATGGAAAATCTCAATTTCAATTGAAATTTGGTCAATTCTAAATGGAAAATCTTAATTTCAAATGAAATTTAGTCAATTTCAAATGGAAAATCTCAATTTCAATTGAAATTTAGTCAATTTCAAATGGAAAATCTCAATTTCAAATGAAATTTAGTCAATTCCAAATAAAAAATCTCAATTTCAAATGAAATTTAGCCAATTTCAAATGTAAAATCTCAATTTCAAGTGAAATTTTCTCAATTACTGCTGAAAATGGTGTAGAGTTTTCCTCCTCTAAAGAGATTTTCCTATTTACTAGACTAGATATCTAAGCAGGTCTTCCTCCACACTAGGGTCATACTCTAACTCTATATTAGAGACGATCTCTGAGGAGATTTTTCCTTTATAATAAGTCGATCTCTGAGGAGGTTTTTCTTTAAACTAGGGTCGATCTCTGGGGACTATTCAAGAGCCGATTTCTGAAGAGATCTTCGAATCTCGTCGATCTCTGAAGAGATCTTCGAATCTCGTCGATCTCTGAGGAGATCTTCCTCTATACTAGAGTAGAACTCTGACGAGATGTTCCTCTGTATTACGGTCCACCTCTAAGGAGATTTTCCTTTATACCTCTATATACTAGAGTCGACCTCTGAGGAGATCTTCCTCTGTACTAGTGCCGTCCTTAGAAGATATCAGTATTAATACTAGTGTCGATCTCTGAGGAGATCTTTCACCATCCTAAAGTATGCCTCTGATTATTTTCCTCTATAATAGATTCGATATTTGAGGAGATCTTCCTCTATCTCTAAGTAGATAGTCCTATATACTAGTGTTGATCTCCGATTAGGCGTTCTTCTATACTTTAGTTGATCTTCGAGGAGAGTTTCCTCCTTACTGGAGTAGACCTCTTCCACTATACTAATGTCAGCGTCTGAATATTTTCCTCTATACTAGATTCGATCTTTAAAGAGATCTTTCTCTATACTAGAATCGATATTTAAGGAGATCTTCCTCTATCTGTGAGTAGATATTCCTATACATAGGGTGATCCAAGTAGAGATACTTGGATCTGTTCGGGCTTAAGTCTTTCCATGATGAAATGCCAAACAATACTTAACAAAAATAACATGACACGACTCACACGTGATCTGTCAAAAAAAGGCTATTGAAAAAAGTATCTCTACTTGGATCACCCTATACTAGGGTTGATCTCCAAGGAAATCTTCCTCCTAGATCTCTCTAGAGTAGACCTTTGAGGAGTAAAAGGAAAAAATCGTTTCGTCCTCACTTCTGATTTTAATAAAAACTTAGATATTTATTTAGTTCATTTAATTGGTAAAATACATAAAAAGTATAAAGTTAAATAAATGATCAGGATGATCCGTACACGTCCGTTCGCCACAACTTCAACAATACGACTTTCTCTCTTGCTCAACCGTCTTCTTCGTCTATCATCGTTTGGGCAATTCATGATTGTCGCAAAAAATTCGTAGCCTTACAGGAAATCATCCTCTATACTGGAATAGATCTCTGAGAAAATCTCCATACTAAAGTCAACCTCTTCCTCTATAGCAGAGTCGATATCTGAGGAGATCTTCCTCTATATTCAAGTTAACCTCTGAATATTCTCCTCTATACTCGATCTGTGAGGAGATCTTCTTCTATAAAATGTTCGATCACTCAGATCTTCCTCTATAATAGGGTAGATCTCTAAGGAGATCTTCCCTTAAAATAGAATCGACATCTTCTTAAAATTCCCTCTATACTAGAGTCGGCCTGTGACGAGATCTTCTGCGGATATATTTATCTGTACTAGACTCGAACTCTTCCGCAATATACCAGACTTAATCTCTGAGGGGTTCTTCCTTTCTACTAAAGTCGACCTGTGAGGAGATCTTAGTCCGACTTTAGTCGATCCCGACCAAAGTCGGTCTCTAAGGTGATCAGCCTCTATACAAAAGTCGAGCTCTGACAAGATCTTACTCTATATTCTAGAGTTGACCTCTGAAGAGATATTTCTCTGTATACTACAGTCTTTCTCGGAAGAGACTTTACCCTAAACTATAGTCGACCTTTGAAGGCATCTTCCTGTATACCATAATCGATCTCTGAGAAGATCTTCATCGCTATTCTGAGAAGTCCTCTCAGAAGATCTTCCTCTATAATGTGACCAATTTAATAAAAATAAAAAAATAGTACTCTAAACTCTTTGAATAGTTTTCAAAATTTCGAAATTTACTTTAAATAGTCTTCAAAATAAATGTAAGGTTTATTTCTTAAGTCTTTCCTTTAGTTATATCTCCGTTCTGTAAACAGTTATTTTATCACAAAGCCTAGAGCGTCCCAGTAAGTGAGTAGTTAGCGTGCTCGCCTATGAGTTCCCAACAGAGGCTCTGGTCTGACGCTGCAAGATCTAGCCACATGGTCTTTGTAACCCGCCTTTTCCTGGACCAAAAAAATAGAATATAATTTTCTTTGTATTGTAATTCATATACCAAATAATAAAATTAGTTTCAGGACATTTTAAGTCATTTGACTTCTGATGGTCCGTCCTTCTGATTTAGTTGTTTCCAAATTTTGTATTTGGAAATGATTATTCCTATCTCACTCCTTCTGGTATCTCTTCTACAAGGCCTCAACATTTAATGAAATATTGAATAACATATAATTTAAACACTACTTACCAAAATCGTTTGTTATTTCATTCGTGTAAGAGTACCTTCATCGTTATAAACTCTAGAAAACTGGACAATTTTGCCAATTGCACTATGAATAGTTAACATATCGGTCTACATTTCTATCCTCCCGCTTCGACTTTTTAACGACATAGCAACCCCAAATTGCATCTGAATTTTGGCAATTTGAGTATAATTAAATCAATCACAACGGTCGTATTAGGTCCATGTGTTGATGTAGCCCCCAAACAAGGTCCTTCCCCAATTTAGTTTTTTTGAGGCTATATTATTTTCATATATCTAGTGATTGGGATGGAATTTTGACATTTGTGTGTAATTGGGACCAGATCCATCCCCACTAAACCTCTGCAATGAATGTCTTGAATGACCTTTCAAGACATTCAGTTGTTTATCAAATACTTACTGCCACATACTCTATTTTGACAAAACAAATGAATGAGTGAAGAGAACAGTAACCGCCAAACAGGTTTCAAAACAAATAAGTAACAAGACAATGGAGAAGTACACTCATTCAAGTACTGTACACAAAAACTGAAATACTCGATTTCAGTGTACACTGCACTACTGTACTCATTTTCATTGCAAAGAGAGACGCAACAACAAAGAGCGACGGACCACCTTTGAAATTTATTGATTTTGAGGGGTAAATACACTAGTGTACATACTGAAGAAATAGAAAACAGCACTGTACTCGCTTCATTATACTCATCGTTTGACGAGTATAAAGAGTACAACAACCGAACGAGCAGAGTACACGACTAGATTGTAAACATCAAACAGTGTGAAGTGTTTGTTGTTTTTTTTCCGATCATTCTATGGTGGTGTCAATCGAGTAAAATATACAATGTTTCAGTGTGCAGTGATGTAGTGTACACTACTGAAGACGAAGAAATGAATGTCTTGATGCAGAGGTTTAATCCCCACCAAAAATTTTCAATTTTGGTTACGAATTTCTTCCGATTATGCTGAAATTTGGATGTTTTCCCTAAATTGTATTTAGATACGAGTAACTTTTCATTAAAAAAAATCTTCATAATTCCAGTCCATGTTTTATATAAGTATGTATATTGTAAGTGCTGCATTTTTTTTTTTTGCTTTGAAAATTAAATTTATTTTGTTATAAAAATAATATTATGTATTTTTAAAATTTATTTCTATCCTAACATATAGAAAATATAGATATACTCGTATGTATGTAGTAGTAA
Source organism: Eudasyphora cyanicolor (assembly GCA_963930755.1). Classification (NCBI taxonomy): domain Eukaryota; kingdom Metazoa; phylum Arthropoda; class Insecta; order Diptera; family Muscidae; genus Eudasyphora; species Eudasyphora cyanicolor. Next base: position 37,306,469 of record OZ005735.1, on the reverse strand, counting down.
TACTCATTGAAATCATCGTCAAACGATAGGTTTGTTTTTTAAGTCTTTTGAGAGAGTTTTTAGTCTACAATGGCACTTCTCTCAAAAGGAATGTGTTTGTTTCTTAAGTCTTTTGTCGATTATCCCGCAATGGCATTTGAGCCACTCTGAAAGAATAGGTTCGTTTCCTAAGTCTTTTGTTAGGAGATATCTATATATCTTTCTGCAGTGGCAACTCAGCCAACATAATGAGTTTGTTTCTTAAGTCTTTTGTCGAAATTTCCGCTATGGAAATATAACTCAGTTTGAATGAAATATTGTGTTATTTGATTAACGGACGGACATTTTTAAATGCATAGGAGTTATTTTTAATTATACAGGGTGGCGCAGAATGAGCTATATGGTTTAAATGGTTCATAGCTTTTTTTATTTATGCGATTATTATAATTTTTTTTAAATACAGTATATTATTGGGGAATTTTTTGCAACTAGCTTTGAGAAATTATATCCTGAAGGGATGTCAATTTTCTACTTCGCACATACGTGCTCTTTTTAGCATATTTTCCATAAGTTTTCGCAAAATTTCGGAAAAATTCAAATATTTTTGTACGTTGTTCGATTCATAATTAATTCTACAAGTCTCCTTCACAAAATGCTGAAAAAAAAAACAAAGAACGAATAATAATTAAAAAGAGGTTATAAAGAATTCAAACCATATAGCTCATTATGCGCCACCCTCTAATATAACTTTTTAATGAAGTGGGGGATATGAAACGAACGAAAAATTTCGCAAAAATTCAATTATTTTTGTACGTTGTTCCATTAATAACACTACGCACCAAAAAAAATAGTTTGTGTCCTAGACCTAAACTATATTTTTTTGTATAGATTGTGGCATACTGTTATATAAAATCAAAACCAAAAATTTTTTATGGAAACATTTTTTTTTAAATTTTTTTTATTAAAAATACTAATATCGTCGAAGGTACCCTTAGTATTTCCACTATAATTTTTGGAGTATATGCTCGATCAGGTCGACTTATACATTAAATTGAAGCTATTAATGTGGGCTACCAATGTTGGAAATATCTCTTTCACATAAAAACAGTAACAGTCATTAAACAAATTGGAAAAAGTAGATTTTTTTCAAAAAAAAATAAAAATTTCCTGGGACGAAAAAAACATAAAAAATAGAAAAAAAATAGAAACATAAAGCGAAAAATAAGTTAGAAGAATACATACATATGTGTTCTATACATAAAATGTCTGTTCCTTTACCTACTACATTTTACTATTTCAAACATTTTTACAATTTTTTATGTGTTGTTGTTGTAAAAATGGTAAAAAGTAGTAACTTGTAGTAGGTAAAGGAACAGAGAAAAATATATTTCTTACCAATTTTTTTAACAAATTATTAATCATATGTAGTTTCATATTGCGGGCTTTTATTGGATCCAATGAAATTTGAAACTACATGCTTAAACGACCTCCATGCTGCAATTTCATCCGACGTCAAATATGATTCGAAATTTACATCTTTCATCAGTTTCCTTATTTAAGGCCCATCAAAAACGCCTTCTTCGATTTTTTGAAAAGAAAGACTTTTAAATAAACTTTTTAAATATGAGAGTGAATTGCCGTCTTTCGTTAAGGCTTCTACAAAAATTTTAAAGAGCTCCAGCTTAATATGTAGTGGTGGCAAAATAATGTTTTTTTTTGGACGAGAGGTGTGTACTTTATGTTGTTTTCACCCAATGTAATGTGTTTTCTTGTTGGCCATTTCTTTCTTCTGTAATGATCTTCGCGAGCACGGCTATCCCAGAGGCATAACATACCAACTACTTTTAAATCGCAACAAATTTCCCAGTCATGTTGTTCATATTTTATGAATTTAGCCATTGTTTCGTATGATTCCTTAGTGTTGACAGCATGCATGAGCAATGGGAATAGACGGTTTCTGATTTCCGTTATGTAAAAGTACTGCTTTCAAACTTTCTTTACTGCTGTCAACAAATAACCGCCATTCTTTTGAATTGTATGTTTGATTAAGTTCCTCGAACAATCCGGGAATGTCCTTGCAAAAGCATCTGTTATCCACAGTTGTATAAAATTGTTTGTAAGGTATATCACGTACTCTATAATATGATATGTTAACATCTGGGGCCAAAATATTGTACTGTTTCATCCCAGATGCAAGTAGTTCTGCCTTATCTTTGGTCAGTTCCAAATCTCTCACTAGATCAATGAGTTGAAACTGAGTTAAAAGCGATGACTTCTGACTCAAACTTGAATCGCTCAGAGTTGAGTACTCAGTTGAACTTGGTGATGTTTCCGTTATTAGGCTGTTAGCTATATGTACTTGGACACTTCCTACTCCAATCTATTAACTTAGACAAGAATAGCAGTCCGTATCGTGAATGAATGGTTGTCTCCAAATCATTGGCATTCCAAATTGCACGTGAAGTTTAAAATTAAAACGTTTTATTCCACAAAACATTGTAATACATTAATTTTAAAGTACTTAGCGAGTTCTTCCACTAGACCATCGAGTAAGATTTACATGGCACGAATTACACAAAATACTAGGTGTCCACGGTTCGTTCACATTTTTAACTCGTATATCAAAACAGTACACATATATTTCTTCTATTATTTTACTAAACACATGTCGATTTTTTAATTACATATTTTCCGCAGATGTAGCAGAAATTGTCGGGATCATTTACACATTGAAAAGTTATTTGCCTTTTACTCATACTTCGAAATATAACTTTGTAATATTTTTCAAAAAATCGACTTTAAGGCGCTGAATTACACTAATTTATTAATAAGAAATTTCATTCATAAATTCCGGGTTTAAGGTTCATAAGTTGCAGTACCTGTAGCTGACATAAAGTTTGTTTCGAAAGAAGACACCCAATATTTTCAAGACTGCCGCGTACTACTTTGTACATATAATTTTACTACCTGTATATACGACTGGGATGTCCATGCCCCTAAAAGGCGTAACTGAATGGAAACCTCATAAATAAAAAACCACAAATATTGTTGAATGACCCTCTACCTGAGCGGATCTCATCCAATATAGCTCTCACATTGCATATCACGTTTTATGAAGGGTTACGAACGGCCATAAAACCTCGTCCTCTCTATAATTTTATAATGTCTGACATCAATCCTCATAAAATAAAATGCAAGTTCAATGTCTCTTATATGTCTCTCTCACATATGGCGAATTCAATATAAGCAGAAACATCATTTAAAAACGAAAAAATATGAAAGAAGATTTTTTGAATTTCCCTAACATTTAGGTTTAGGTTAGGTTAGGGTGGCAGCCGTATTTTTTTACAAGCTCACATAGACCAGTTTAGGTCCTTAGTGTTACCACGGGCTGAAATGTCCCTCATCGAAACCAACCTGTTTGATATATAAATTTATCGATAGTACGAATATCAGTACTGGAAAGATCTGTTAGGCTGCCTAAAAAGGCCGACCCCAGTATGTCCAGTCGTCGTTTACTCAAAGCGGGACAGACGCATCTCCACAGCTTCGGCAGAAGTCATTGGAGTCAATACCCAATCTTTTGGCGTGTTCGCCGATCAGGCAGTGTCCCGTCAGAACCTGTACTAACGTAGACAATCGTTTCCTCTCTAGTGCGAGGAGATATTTTGACCTTCTCAGGTCATACCTTGGCCAGATTTGTCTAGCTACCCTGCAGGTGCCGATTACTGTCCATCTTTCGTTCCCTAACATTTACAAATTTTTTTCAAATAGACAGTGTTTTCTTCGTTAGGATGCTGGCCTTCTTTTTTGTACCAGGAAAAAGTGTTTTTTAAAAAAAATCATTTTTTTCTCCGTTAGGATGCTGGCCTTTTTTTGTACCACGAAAAAGTGTTTTTAAAAAAAAAAAACATTTTTTTCCTCATATTTTTGACGACAGTTACTAAACCAAAGATTCTACGTGAATGCAATGTTTGCAGCATATGTAGCCCTCATAATTCCCTTTAATTTGAGGCATAACACGGCTTAATCAGGCTTATACTTGAATTATAGTCCAAAAACCGAACGTACTAGCTGGAATTAAAAAAAAAAATTAAAAAAAATTGACCATAACATTTTTTTTTATATTTTTTTCGTGTTTGTGGCACCTAATTGCACCAGAAACTGTTATCCACATGCCTTGGACAAAAATTTTGTGGCATAGTGTAATCAATTCCCCAAGTCTCCTTCACAAAATGCTGAAAAAAAAACAAAGAAAGAAAAATAATTAAAAAATTTATAAAGAATTCAAACCATATAGCTCATACTGCGCCACCCTGTAGCTCTCATAGATTTAATTTAAATCTTCTTTTGAATAATAGGTTTGTTTCTTAAGTCTTTTGTTTATATTTTTGCCGCAATGGAGGTGAAAAACAAGGAAATATTGTATTTTTATTAATTGAACTATAGTGTTAAGTGTTAATAATAATGCACACATAGTTCTTCTTCTTCCTCCTGGTAATAATGTTAGAATGACACTGACATTTGTGTTAACTTTTTTGAACACGATTTTCAGTAATTGTGTACATATACTCGTACATACTATAATGCGCCAACAAAATTGAGTCATAGAAAGTGAGTGAAAAAAAAGTAAATGGAAAATCGAAATGTTTAAACTAAACAAAGCAATTTTGTTTAGTTTTGGACCTTTTCAATAGATTTCTAAGAGATAGAGAGCTTTGGAAGGGTGTAGCAAATCCACCAAAGAAATAGGTTAAGGTCTCAACACTAAAACTACAAATTAACACTTTTCTCAGCAACAAAAAACAGAAAAAAGAAATAAAAACATTATAACATAGAAAAGTGTTAAGGTCAAGAATCATTACATAGTACATGGACAAAAAACAAACGAGAATTATCACAACACCAGCGCCTTGGCAGCAGGTTCCCTTTTGCAGTTCCTTGCTAAGCAATACAGAGGCCATGAATTGGTCCTTTCCAGTCACCTCTTCAGCTATAATCGGTGGTGTTTTATGGCGAGCTGATTTGCAATGGTCTTCTGGTATTTTTAGCCTTTTAAAACGGCCAACAATTTTTTCGAAAAAAACTGAACTTTTTCAGTTACAACGAAACTGTACCCCCTTTTTTGTATTTGTAGATACTTTTTCTCATTTTTTTTCTGAATTTCACGCAAAAGAGATGCTGGGCCAAGACAGACAGACAGATAGCACCACCGCCATCACCATTAACAACAAGAACAACAACGTCATCATCATCAACATCAACATACTCACGCCAAGAAAAAGAACAGCAACAAGAATAAGAACAACAACAACAGCATACATAGCATATAAAAGAAATCCAAACCGAACTCACAAATTGAGCTCAGTCTTTTTTAATGGGCTGTTTTGTTGGTTGTAGCTTCTATGGCGTTGGCTGGTTGGTTGGTGTTACCAATATGCACTCCAAAAAAAATGTCTGTAAACCTTTTTTCCCAGAAGGTTCCCAATTTCCACAAATTTTTTTTGTATATGAAAACTAGTAAGAAAATTGCAGTCGATTAAACCGACTAATGTATACTCTCACTTTGTGAGTAATATTATATGGAATATGGTGCATTGTTTGGGAGCCAACAAACAAAGTACCATATTAGTCATTGCAAAAGATGTCTAAAATACAGAGTATGAAAACATTTATGCGATTGTTAAAGAAGTCATGGGGAAATTTTATTCGATTGAATCTATCAATTTTGTGTGGCCGATAACAGAAGGGGCTTGATAGAGGGTCAGTTGGGTTATCTATTAGTTGATGGTTAGTTGGGTTATCTACGCCTTAGTTAACGAACTTTTGGATTATTTATTCCTTCGTAGAAGACCTTTTCAGGTATATACTCTTTAGTAGTTTGTTATCTACTCCTTAGCAGAAGACCAGTTGTAATATCTACGCCTTGGTTAACGATTTTTTGGATTATATGCTCCTTAGTATACGACCTTTTCAGTTATCTACCCATTAGTTGCGTTATCTACCTCATATTACAGTGCCAGTACTTAGTTGACGACAAAATGGGGTAATCTTCTACTTAGTAGAGGGCCAGGTGGGTTATCTACGCTTAAGTAGTTGGTCTGGTGTATTTTCTACTCCTTAGTAGACGATATTTTCAGTTATCTACTTCTTAGAAGGCGGTCAGTTGGGTTATCAGCTCTGTATAGACGTCCAGTTGGATTATCTACTCTTTAGTGTAATGCCTGTTAAGTTATCTTCATTCTGGCAAATACGCCTATGTTGCACTGAACTGTAGATTCTTCAAAATCATTGCACTGTGCGGAATTATAAATATTTATGTGCACTGGTATTAAAGTTAGGAAATATTAAATTTTGGTATGATTTAACAATTTTGTGTGGGAAATACCAGTAGGGGCGTGGCAATAAAGCCCATTATCAATGGACTGTAGATACTTTAAAAGTATAAATCCGCCCAACTTTTTAAGTGTTTGAATGTACTGTCATTAAAGTTATAAGCTGTTAACATTTTGTATAAAATGGTCCCTTTGAGTGGGAGGTCCCAAAATGGTCGAGGCAACTTCGCCCATTTTCCTCAAGGTGATTACAAATAAACTATTATTGTTTGTAGAATTACAGAAGATTAAGATAAGAACTATATATGTTATTGGAAAATCAATATTTCAATAAATGTTAACCCTTTGTGAGGGAGGTACTAGAAAGGGTGGACCTATGTGGCCCATCTTTGCCTGGGATAGTAAAAAAATATTACCACATACCAAATTTGAGGTCTATCGGTTACTTCTTTCGAGAGTATTGTGTACCAGACAGACAGACGGAAGGACATAGCTCAAATAGCTTAAAATTTCTAAAAACGGATTTCCTTTTTAACGACCATTGACAGAGGATCAATGGCCATTGCAAGAGGGTCAATGACCATTAAAAGAGGGTCAATGACCATTGAAAGAGGGTCAATAACCATTGACAGAGGGTCAATGACCATTGAAAGAGGGTCAATGACCATTGAAAGAGGGTCAATGACCATTGAAAGAGGGTCAATGACCATTGAAAGAGGGTCAATGACCATTGACAGAGGGTCAATGACCATTGACAGAGGGTCAATGACAAGTGACAGAGTTTAATGACCATTGGAAGAGGGTCAATGACCATTGATAAAGGGCCAATGACCATTGACAGAGGGTCAATGGCCATTGACAGAGGGTCAAGGGCCATTGACAGAATAAATGACCATTGACAGAGGATCAATTACCTTTGGCGAAGGGTCAATGACTATGACAGAGGTTTAATTACCATTGGCAGACGGCCATTGACATAGAGTCAATGATCGTTTGACCAAGTTTCAGTGACCATTGAAAAAGAGTCAATGATCATTTGACAAAGGTCAGATTTGAGAAAGGGAGGTCAGATGAGAAAATGTCAGTGACTATTGACAAAGTGACTGTTGAAAGGGTCAGTGACTTGACGAAGGCTCACTTGTACTATAAAACGCTAAATGAAACGCAAATAATCAATGACCGAGAAACTATTACCAATACTAACTTGTGCACCAGCCACACAGACAAACTGGCATAACTTAAATTACTTAAAATATCCTAAAACTAATTTGCGCCATATATACTTGGGATGTTAGGGTCATACTACTGCATCGGAGGCATATACTTCTTAGTAGATGTCAAGTTTGATTAACTTTTTCAGCTTAGTGTACGTCCAGGTGAGTTATCTACTCCTTAGTATGTGGCAAGTTTGGCTGTGTACACTTTAGTATACGACAAGTTTGGGCATCTACTCGTTATTATAGTGTCAGTCCTTAGTTTTGCCTCATTTGGGTTATCTGCTCCTATGTAGAGGGTCAATTGGGTTATGTAATTCTTAGTCAACGACCTGTTGTAGTATCTACTCCTTAGTGCATGGCCTTTTCAGTTACCTAATCCTTAGTACGCTCTCAGTTGGGTTGTCTACTCTATTGAAAAGGCTTAATTGGGTTATCCACGCTTTACTTGACGATCTTCCCAGTTATCTACCCATTAGTAGGCGCCCAGTAGCATTATCTACCTCTTATTATAGTGCCAGTCCTTAATTGACGACACAATAGGGGTAATCTGCTCCTTAGTAGAGGGTCAGCTGGGTTATCTACGCCTTAATAGAGGGTCAGTTGAGTTATATACGCCTTAGTTGACGAATTGTTTGATTTACTACTCCTTAGTAGCTGTCCAGTTGGGTTATCACTCCTTAGTAGAGTGTCAATTAACTTTTCTACTTTCCAGTAGTAGTTGGGTTATCTACTTCTTAGTTATCGACCTTTGTAATTATACATATACTCCTTTGTAGAAGACTTTTTTTAGTTATCTACTGTTTAGTATGTGCTAGTTTTGTGATCTACTCTTTAGTAGAGGACAAGTTGGGTTATCTACGCCTTAGTTGTCGACCTTTTGGATTATCTGCTCCTTAGTATACAATCTTTTCGGTTATTTTCTTCTACGTAGGCGCCCAGTTGGGTTATCTACCTCTTATTATAGTGCCAGTCCTTAGTTGACGACAAAATTGGGTAATCTATCCTATGTAGAAGGCCAGCTGAGTTATCTACCCCTTAGTATAGGGTCAGTTGGGTTATATATGCCATATTTGACGACCTTTTGGATTGTTTACTCCTTAGCAGACGACCCTTTCAGTTATCTACTCCTTTGTAGGCGGCCAATTGGGTTATCTGCTCCTTAGTAGACGTCCAGTAGGGTTATCTCTCTCTCTTTAGTAGAATGTCAGTTAAGTTATCTACCCTCCAGTAGTAGTTGGGATGTCTACTCTTAGTTGTGGTACAATTGGGTTATCTACAAGTCAAATACCAGTTGGTTTATCTACAGCATAGTATACGTCCTGATGTGTTATCTTCTCCTTAGTAGGATGCCAGTTAAGTTATTACTCTTTAGTATACCTCATGTTCGTCTATATACTCCTTAGTAGATGTACAATTACCTTATCTACACCTTAGTAGGGGTACAATTGGGATATCTAATCCTTAGTATGTAGAGATACAGTTGGATTATATTAGTAGATGACTAATTGGGTTATCTACTCCTTAGTAAAGGATCAGTTGGGACCAGTTTTCGATGTTCAAGGATTAAGTAGTAATCATTTAATTGATTTCAAATACTGTAGGTATTCTTTTACACCACTACCTGGATATGTCACAGGGTGGAAATTCACCACCTCCATATTAAATTTACCGGATGATTTATTATAAATGAGACAATATGCGAACCGATCCCTATCCTATCACGCTTTCGGTGTTGTACCGGTCCAATTTCCCGTAGGTTAAATAATGTTATAGGAGGTGACTTTTTGTGGTAAACTTTAACATTCTTTAATATCCCTAAATGTTAATAAAATGAATATCATGAGAATATAAATTCTTATAGATGTGCAGGATATCCAAAAATTTTGTGTTTTTAATTTTTGTAAAAAATGCTTAATTTTGGCTTGAACTAATTGTCCATTTTCTTTGAGTGAACTCAGCATCAATGTTCTCCTGTTGGTGGTGGTGGTAGCTGCTGTTGTTGTCCCGCTGATGATGCTGACTGCTGCTGTCTGTTTGTGTCTTGTCTTGAGATTGTTATTTTTGTTTTGTTTTTATTATTGGTACACCCGAGTATATTTTGGTCTTTAAAGTAAAAGCCATATTTGTGGGAATGAAAAAGACAAGAAACAAAAATACGTTAAGAACATCGGCGGCAGCAGCATCAACGGCAGCAGTCCAGGAAAGACAAACAGCTTCACCTTTTGGCAGCAGAGAAGTCAACAACAACAACAGCTAAAAGAGAAAAAAACTCATTCACGTGGAATATAAAAATCGAAAGAAAAAGAAATTATTGCATTCAAACCGAAAAAAGTGTTAACACACATACAGGAACACACACACACACACACACACACACACACACATGCATACCATACATCCAAAGGCCAATATCGATAAAAAAAATAAGCCTGTCATTCCGGCATAGCAACGTGTTTGGATACGTTCAGAGTTTGGGTTCCATTTCGAGAGTTATTCTAAAAATAAGACCAATCAACTGAACGACAGACCGACCGACAGACCGGCCGGCCGGTTTTTTGATTTCAGTTTCAAGGGAGATATCACAGATATACATACATACATACTATACGAACATGTACCCAGTAATACATGTTTAAAATACCAAAAAACCGAAACCCAAACGAACAGAACTGAACTCAATAATAAAAAAAGAATTTAAAATAAATTGAAACAATTTCGATGTGGTCTTCGTCTAAATATGTATTTGCGTCTGTTGTGTAGGGCGAACATACATACACATAGTCGGTAGTTGCCGTCAGTGATTATTCTCTGGTTAAAAAAGGCTACCCGCTGTCCTCGTGAAGTAAGCTTGATGCTGTACGAGACATCAATGTGTAGAATGAAAAAAATACCTGTTTTTATGGCTTTCAAGTACAGGCGAGAGTGTCTTATCCCTTAAAACAAAACAAAAAATAAACACAAAAAGCATAAGAACAGAATAAATTGCCTGTAGTCCTTCTAAAGTTGTTGTTAAGTATCTCAAATTTTAAAAGTTCGTTTTTCGAACAGTTCGTTAACAGAATGTTCTTGAAACACACCACTCCATGAGTGGTGGTCGATTGATGATATCCCGGAAAGCACAAGTATTTAAAAATACTGCCCGTAAATAAATGAAATCAATTCTCGTGTAGGTTAGATTTCAGCGAACAATGATTAGTGAGGTAACTAAGTGTTAGGTTTCATTAAGAAGTCAGAGGGTGACTTTAGAATACAGGAAAACATTCTCAGAACTCGTTTCTAGTAAAAAGAGAAAGATCTCCACCGAGAAAAAGATCTGATTGGAGATCCATTATAGGATAGAGGAAGATTTCAGAGATCGGTTCTATGGTAGAGGAAGAAGTCCTCAGAGATCGACTCAGAGATCTACTCTTAGAATATCTCCTCAGGGACCGCCTCTATTATGAAGGAAAATCTTCTCAGAGATTAACTATTGTATAGAGAAATATGTCCTGAGAGGTCAACTCTATTATAGAGGAAAGAGGAAGATATACTCAGAGATCGACCCTAGTAAATAGGATTTTTTTCTCAAGATCGAATCTAGGATAGAGGAAGATATCCTTAGAGATCCACTCTAGATCCAAATTAGTATAAATTAAGATCTGCTCAGAGATGGAGTAGTCGTCTCTATTATATATTGAAAACTGTATCCTCATAGATAGATTCTATTATAGAGAAAGATCTGCTCAAAGACCTTAGAGAATCCACCTCTTAGGTCGACTCTAATATATAGGAAGATCTCCTCGGAGATCGACTCTATTACAGAGGAAGATCTTCTCATCGTTTCAGTCCTCAGAAGTCGACCCTAGGAAAGAGGAAGATCTCCTCAGAAATCACCTTCAAAAAGATCTCCTTAGAGATCGACCCGAGCCTAGATGAAGATTTCCATAGAGATCCATCCTAGTAGAGACGAAAATCTCTTCAGAGATCGATTATAGCATAGCTGAAGATCTACTCAGAACCTCGACTCTATTATAGTGAAAGATCTCCTCAGAGGTCGACTATATTATAGAGGAAGATCCTCAGAGAACGACTTCAGTATTGAAACCAGTAAGGAAAGGCTAAAGTCGGGCGGGACCGACTATATAATACCCTACACCACTCTCGTAATATTGAATAACTCTGATATATAAATTTTGTAATTCATGTATAAATTGTTTACATAAATTTACTTTTGGGACATTTTATACTTAAATAATACCCTGTACCACAGTGTGGTGTAGGGTATAAAAACGATTGGATCTAAAGAGCAAAATCGGATGAAACATATATATGGGAGCTATAGCTAAATCTTTACCGATTTTCTTCAAATTCGGCAATGTTGGTTCATGGATCAAGAAACTCTACCATTCTAAATTTCAAAACGATTGGATGTAAAATACAGCTTCTATAGAACTAAAGGGCCAAATCGGACGAAACATATATATCGGAGCTATAGCTAAATCTTAACCGATTTTCTTCAAATTCGGTAGTGTTGGTTCATGGATCAAGAAACTCTACCATTCTAAATTTCAAAATGATTGGATGTAAAATACAGCTTCTTCAGGACTAAAGAGCAAAATCGGACGAAACGTATATATGGGAGCTATAGCTAAATCTTAACCGATTTTCTTCAAATTCGGCAATGTTGCTTCATGGATCAAGAAACTCTACCATTCTAAATTTCAAAACGATTGGATGTAAAATAAAGCTTTTATAGCACTAAAGGGTCAAATCGGACGAAATATATATATGGGAGCTATATCTAAATCTGAACCGATTTCAACCAAATTCAATAGCGATCTTAATAGCTGCGAAATACTCTAAACTGCAAAATTTCAGAACCATCGGAGTGAAATTGCGACCTGTAGTCGACAAACAACTTTACATGGACAGACGGACGGATGAGTAAGGTGGGTCTAGCTGTGTTATTTTCAGGTGTTACAAACATCTGCCGCGAAACAAACTTATAATACCCTGTACCACAGTGTGATGTAGGGTATAAAAATGTATACTCATAGGTCGATTCTTTTATAAAGGAAGATATCTTCAAAGATCAACTATAGTATCCAGGAGGATCTCCTTAGATATCCACTCTATAATAGAGCCCACCTCTGAGGAGATCTTCCCCTATAATAGAGTCGAGTCGTATACCTTCCACGGTATAAGAGCCGATCTTTGAGGAGATCTACCTCTATAATAGAGTCGACTTCTTAGTAGATCTCTATCTACAGAGGAAGATCTCCTCAGCGTTTGAGTCCTCATAAGTCGACCCTAGGATAGAGGAAGATCTCCTCAGAAATCACCTTCAAAAATATCTCCTTAGAGATCGACCCGAGCCTAGATGATGATTTCCTTGGAGATCCATCCTAGTATAGACGAAAATCTCTTCAGAGACCGACTCTAGCATAGCTGAAGATCTACTCAGAAGTCGACTCTATTATAGTGGAAGATCTACATCTATACTAGGGTCGACTTTTGAGAAGATCGTCCCCTATACTAGAGTGGGTCTCTAAAGAAATCTTAGTATATACTATGCTGGATCTTTGAAGAATCTTCCTTTATGCTAGGATTGATCTCTGAGGAGATTTTTCTCTATCCTATTATAGAGGAAGATATCCCCAGGTCTCCTCAGAGGTCGACTCTACTCCAGAGGTAGATTTCCTTAGGGATCGACTCTAGTATAAAGGAAGATCTTCTCAAATATGGAGACTCTAGTTAAAAGCAGGATCTTCTCAGAGATCGACTATAGTATAGAGAAATTTCTCAGCAGAGGTCGACTGTAGAATACTCATACGACTAAAGGATATAGGAACATCTCTTCATATATCGACTTTAGAATAGAGGAAGATTTCCTCAGAGGTCGAATCCATTAGAAAGGAATTTCTTCTCAGAGATCGACTCTTGGATAGAGGAAGATCAACCCTATTCCTTAGAGACTCTCCTAGAATAGAAGATGATCTCCTCAAAAGTCTACTCTATTATAGTCTCCTCAGAGATCGACTCTATTATATAGGAAGAACTCCTGAGAGATCGACTCTATTATAGAGGAAAATCTCCTCAGGGGTTGAGTCCCCAGAAGTCAACCCTAGGATAGAGGAAGGTCACCTCAGATTATCGATTTTATGATCGAAGAAGATCTCCTCAGATATCGACTTTAATAAAGAAGAAGAACACCTCAAATATCAACTTTAATAAAGAAGAAAATCTCCTCAGAGATCGACCCGAGCCTAGATGAAGATTTCCTTAGAGATCCACTCTAGTATAAATGAAGATCTAGTCAGAGATCGAATCTATTATAGTAGAAGATCTCCTCAGAGATTGACTCTACTGCTGAGGAAGATCTCCTCAGAGATCGACTTCAGTACCAAAAAAAAATTTATCCTCATATGTGGATTGTATTATACAGGAAAATATCCTCAAAGATCAACTATAGTATAGAGGAGGATCTCATAAGATATCCACTCTATAATAGAGCCCACCTCTGAGGAGATCTTCACCTATAATAGAGAGATCCTCCTCGATACTAGAGTCAACCTCTAAGGAGATCTTCATCTATACTTTTGAGGACATCATCTTATATGCTAAAATGGATCTCGTCTATACCAGACTAGATCTCTGAGGAATCTTCCTTTATGCTAGGGTCGATCTCTGAGGAGATCTTTCTCTATCCTAGTATAGAGGAAGATATCCTCCAGGATAGATAAAATCGATACTAGTACAGCATAAGGTTTTCTAAGGGAAAGTATATCCTCTGAAGTTGACTCTAATCTAGAGGATGGTCTCCTTAGAGATTGACTCTACTGCTGAGGAAAATCTACTTAGAGATCGACTCCAAAATAATGGAAGATCTTCTCATAGAGGGACTCCAGTGAAAATAAATATCTTCTTAGAGATCGACTATAGTATAGAGAAATTTCTCCGCAGAGGTCGGCTGTAGAATGTAGGAAGACTACCTCAGAGATCGAATAAGGATATAGGAACATCTCCTCAGAGATCGACTTTAGAATGGAGGAAGATTTCTCCTGACTCTCGACTCTATTGTAGGAAAAGATCTCGTCAGAGGTCGAATCTATTATATAGGAATCTATTATATATATCTCCTCGGAAAGAAAGATCTGGCGGATCAGGAAGTGGATCTCTAAGCAAATCTTCCTTTATCTTAGAGTCGACCTCTGAGAAAATATTTCACTATACTAGAGTCAATATCTGAGAAAGCCTTCCTTTAAACTAAAGTCAATCTCTGAGAAGATCTTCCTTTAAACTAGAGTCGATCCCTGAGAAGATCTTTATTTATACTAGAGTCGATCCTTGAGAAAATCTTCGCTTATATAAGAGTCGATCCCTGAGGAGATGGTCCTCTGCACTAGAGACGAGTTTTCACGAAATGAAAGGTTTGTTACACTATTCTATTCGAATATTTAAATCAAGAAAAGTAAAGTTTTTGAAAAGATTTGTTTTCTTACACAGGTTTACGGCGAAAGGTTTGCTGCGTGACGCTATAACAAAATAGAAAAAAAACCAAACGAAAGACTTAAGAAACAAACTTCAAATTTATTTTGAATACTATTCAAAGAAATTTTTACCAAATCACGAATTAAAAGATTAGTCACACTATTCAATCATTTATTCAATTTATTTGGATTGGGATTTACATAAAATAATTAACGAAATAAAATGTATTTAGCCCCATAAAATCAAAGACACCCCCACCTCCCCTCAAGAAAATTGTAAAAAAAAATCAAAATCAACCCATTTAAAATTGCTCACAAAAACCCGAGATTTTATTGTTGTGTAGACAATAAAATACCCCAAAAAAGGTTAATGTTCTTTATTATATTTTCAAAAAGTGAACAATTACACAAATAAAACAATAAAGCATTGATTATACAATGCTGAAGCACGATTTCTCTCGAAAGCATATACTACAATGAACAATAATACATAAGAGTACGAGTATATAATGTGGGATTACGAGTACCTATGGATATGAACACAAGAAAAGGCAAATGTGAGCGATTAGGGTTTGTAATAAATTACACTCGCATATAAACGCGTACATACTTACATACAAAAGTAGAGGCATTAAAAATTTCAAATCCATTATTGTTAAAAAAAACAACCATTTCATTGGGATTCCGAAATTTAAAATCCCAAGATTTGGGTTGTGACCGTTTCGCTGTGGCTTTTGTTGTTATTCTGGTTCTTGTTTAATTACATTATTGACCGAATGGGGAGAGATGAATGGATGGGATGCGATTGGGATGGGATGCTATGTATGCCATTGGAATGGAACACACGCCGACTGCCCAAAGGGAGGGAAATAAGAAAGAAAAATCAACGCAAGACAATACTGATTAAATACAGGTACATGTAGCACAACAGACCAAAGGTGACCAAAGGGAAATCGCCCATATATAACTCGTATATATATATATGTATATACCTGTGTATTGAGGAATATTTAAACGTTTTTTTTTGTTTTTTGAAGAATCTGGCCAACATTGTTTGGCCCGAGTTTGTGTACATAAACCTTTTTTTCCACAAAATTAAGGAATACTCGTATACATCTTTGGTGTGTGTTATTCTTTTGGATCGTTTCTTGTTATTTTAGGATATTTATAAAGTGGAGACACACACACCCACACAAACCCTTTGAATACCTGTACACAAAGTAAGAGAACAGATACATTATGTTGTCGTTTTTTTGTTTTTGTTGAATTAGGCGATGCATCGAAGTTCCTGGGATATTGTGCGGTAAGGAGAGGGCATAGTGTTTAGAAATTGATAAAAAAAATAATCAGTTCTAACACACACACGATTCATTGAGCGACTTTCGACTTCCAAATGTGGTCCGAGTTCCTCTACAGAACTTCACTTGGAAATATATACCAGACAGATATACCTTAACAGACAACTTTTAAAGTTATTGCGATAAGTAGCGTTATCTTTAATTTCATTGTAGTAAATTGAAATGTAAAATTATTTTGTAACCTATAAAAAGATAATATAAAATAATAATATACCATATTTCGAAAGACAGATCTTAGAACCCTGTGTTTTTCTCGGTTTTATAGCAACGGAGAAACTATTACTAGATTCGTTCAAAGAGTCGGTCACCGAGGCAGTATTCTTATATAATAGATTCGACCTCTTCCCCTATAATAGAGTCGACCTCTGGAGAAATCTTCCTCTATTCCACTATTCCAGCTAACCTCTGCGGAGAAATTTCTCTATACTATAGTCGATCTTTGAGACGATAATACTCTCCCTCTATGAGAAGATCTTCCTTTATACTAGAGTCGATCCCTAAGAAGATCTTCCTCAGCAGTAGAGTCAATCTCTGAGGAGACCATCCTCTATATTAGAGTGAACTTCAGTGGAGATTGTCCTCTATACTAGAATTGATCTCTGAGGATATCTTCCTTTATAATAGGATAGAGAAAGATCTCCTCAGAGATCGATCCTAGCATAAAGGAAGTTTCTTCAAAGATCCAATTTAGTATACACGAAGATTTCCTTAGAGATTCCCACTCTAGTATAGAGGACGATCTCTTCAGAAGTCGACCCTAGTACAGATAAAGGTCTCTTCAGATATCGACTCTAGCATAGAGGAAGATCTACTAAGAAGTCGACTCTATTATAGTGGAAGATCCCCTCAGAGCTTACAAAGATTTCGTTAGAGATCCACTCTAGTATAGAGGACGATCTCTTCAGAAGTCGACCCTAGTACAGATAAAGATCTCTTCAGATATCGACTCTAGCATAGAGGAAGATCTATGTATAGAAAAATTTCTCCTAATAGGTCGACTAAATTATAGAGCTAGATCTCCTCAAAGATCGGCTATTATACCGTGGATGATCTCCTCAAAGGTCGGCTCTATTATAGGGGAAGATCTCGATATTAGGATACATTTTTCTATACTAGAGTCGACCACTGAAGAGATTGTCCACTATAATAGAATCTCGACTCCTAGTAGTTTTTTCTCTATGCTAGAGTCGATCTTTGAGGAGATATTCATCTATAATAAGTCGACTTCTAAGGAGATCATTTTCTATGCTAAAGTGGATCTATAATAAATCTTCGTCTGTACTACGTTCGATCTCTAAGGAATCTTCCTTTATGCTAGGGTCGATCTCTGAGGAAATCTTTTCTCTATCCTAATGTAGAAGAAGATATTCTCCAAAATGGATTTCCCCGCCAAATAATCTTGGGGTATCTTAGCTCACTACTTCGATGTGTTACACTTATGGCCCGCCACAACTGATACCTACGTTCACAATAGTGGTGGTATAAAAACAATGTTTTGTTGAAATTCTCTTACTTCTACCAAAGAGCTATAATTTCTACATTTATTCATAGATCTTAAAACCCTATGTTTTTCTCGGTTTTATAGCAACGGAGAAACTATTACTAGAGTTGTTCAAAGAGTCGGTCACCGATGTCGTATAATAAATTCGACCTCTGAAGAGATATTCCCCTATAATAGAGTCGACCTTTGGAGAAATCTTCCTCTATTCTAAAGTCGATCTCTATGGTAGTCTTCCTCTTTTCTACAGCTGACCTCTGCGGAGAAATTTCTCTATACTATAATCGATCTTTGAGACGATACTCCATTTCACTAGGGTCCCTCTATGAGAAGATCTTCCTTTATACTAGAGTCGATCCCTAAGAATATCTTCTTCAGCAGTAGAGTCAATCTCTGAGGAGACCATCCATATTAGAGTGGACTTCAGAGGTGATTGTCCTCTGTACTAGAATTGATCTCTGAGGATATATTCCTTTATAATAGGATAGAGAAAGATCTCTTCAGATATCGACTCTAGCATAGAGGAAGATTTCGTTAGAGATCCACTCTAGTATAGAGGACGATCAACTCAAAAGTCGACCCTAGTACAGATAAAGATCTCTTCAGATATCGAGGAAGATGTACTTAGAAGTCGACTTTATTATAGTGGAAGATCTCCTCAGAGGTCGACTCTAGTATAGAAAAATTTCGCCTAATAGGTCGACTAAATTATAGAGCTAGATCTCCTCAAAGATCGGCTATTATACCGTGGATGATCTCCCCAAAGGTCGGCTCTATTATAGCGGAAGATCTCGATATTAGGATACATTTTTCTATACTAGAGTCGACCTCAGAGGAGATCTTCCACTATAATAAAGTCAACTTCTTTGTAGATCTTCCTCTATGCTAGAGTCGATATCTGAGGAGATCTTTATCTGTACTAGGGCCGACTTCTGAAGAGATCGTCTTCTATACTAGAGTGGGTCTCTAAGGAAATCTTCGTGTCAACTAAGTTGGATCTTTGAAGAAACTTCCTTTATGCTAGGATCGATCTCTGAGGAGATCTTTCTCTATCCTATTATAAAGGAACATATACTCAGAGATCAATTCTAGTATAGAAGACAATCTCCTCTGAAGTCCACTCTAATATAGAGGATGGTCTCCTCAGAGATTGACTCTACTGCTGAGGAAGATCTCCTTAGGGATCGTCTCTAGTATGAAGGAAGATCTTCTCATAGAGGGACTCAGAAATTTTAAAAATGATCAGAACTTTTTTTTATAGCCGATTCAAAATTAAAATTTTAAATGGCCCACCCTGTAGTATAGAGCAATTTCTCCGCAGAGGTCGGCTGTAGAATGTAGAAAAATTACCTCAGAGATCGAATAGGGATATTGGCATCTTCCCAGAGATCAACTTTAAAATAGAGGAAGATATCTCCAGAGGTCGACTCTATTAAAGGGGAAGATCTCTTCAGAGGTCGAATCTATTATATAGGAATATCTCCTCGGTGATCGACTGTAGTATAGCAAAATGTCTCCTGATAGGTCGACTCTATTATAGAGAAAGATCTCCTCAAAGATCGACCCTAGTATCGAGGAGGGTCTCCTCGGAGGCCGACTTTACTGCAGAGAAAGATCTTCTTATGGATCGATTCTAGTATAATGGAAGATCTTTTCGGAGTTCGACCCTTGAGATCGACGTTAGTATAGAGAAACGTCTCCTCAGAGGTCGACTCAAGTATAGAGTACGATTTTCTCAAAGATCGACTCTAGTATAAAGATAGATTTGGCGGAGTAGAGAAAGTCTTCCATTATGTTCGATCCCTTCGGAATCTTCCTTTATGCTAGGGTCGATCTCTGAGTAGATCTTTCTCTATCCAGGTATAGAGGAAGATATCCTCAGAGAAAGACTCTAGTATAGAGGACGATCTCCTCATAGGTCGACTCTGTTATAGGTGAAGATCTCCTCAGAGGTGGACTCTATTATAGAGTGGATCTCTAAGGTATTTGAACAGGTCTTCCTCTATAATAGAATCCACCACTACAGTCGATATCTGAGAAAATCTTCCTATAAAAAAGAGTCGACCTCTAAGGAGATCTTCATCTATACTAAGGTCGACTTCTGAGTGATGCCCTTTGAATTAAAGAAAATATGTACTAAATAAAAGATCTACTTAAAGAGGAAGATCAACTAGTAAGTCGACTCTATTATAGTGGAAGATCTCCTCAGAGGTCGACACAAGAATAGAGGACGATCTTCTCAAAGATCGACTCTAGTATAAAGAAAGATTTGGCGGAGTAGAGAAAGTCTTCCATTATGTTCGATCCCTTCGGAATCTTCCTTTATGCTGTTCGATCCCTTCGGAATCTTCCTTTATGCTAGGGTCGATCTCTGAGTAGCTCTTTCGCTATCCTGGTATAGAGGAAGATGTCCTCAGAGATCGACTCTAGTATAGAGGACGATCTCCTCAGAGGTCGACTCTATTATAGGGGAAGATCTCCTCAGCGGTGGACTCTATTTCAGAGTAGATCTCTAAGGTAATTGAGGAGATTTTCCTCTATAATACAGGGTCCGCCAAATAACTTTTTTTGAAAACATCGCGCAAAACATCTAGTGTAGCTTCGGCTGTGTGGCACGTAGCGCCGTTGAAACCAAATGTTGCCAATATCCTCCTCTTCAATTTTTGTGAACAAAAATTCAACATGACCCGATAACGATCGCCATTGACTGTAACGCCCACTCCTTGCTCATTTTCGAAGAAAAGTGGCCCAATTATGCCTCTGGACCAAAATCCGCACCAAACTGTGACTCGTTTTGGGTGTATCGGCTTTTCAATGTATGCGTGCGGGTTTTCTGTGCCCCAAAAGCGACAATTTTGCTTCTTTACATCCCGCCAAGATCAAAATGAGCTTCATCTGAAAAGATGATTTTTTGGCAAAATCGGCATCTTCTGTAAGTCGATCGCTCCCAGCGTTGTTCAAGCGTATACACAACCATATTCGTTCAGCGGTAGAATAAAACTAATTATCTGTCAAATCAGACATGAGCTAAGTGTTACCATTCACGAAATAAGCACTAGTTGAAAAAACGTTAGATAGCGGACCCTTTAGAATCGACCTATGAGGATATGTTTTTTTATACGACTTACAGTCGATATCTGAGGATATCTTTCTATATAATAGAGTCGACTCTAAGAAGATCTTCATCTATACTAAGGTCGACTTCTGAGTGATGCCCTTTGAATTAATGAAAATTATGAGAGCTACAAATGTTGGGAACATTACTTTCGCGTATAGACAGTGATTTAAAAAATTAGAACAATTTTGTACTATAAAAAATAGAAAAAAGTCCCAAAAAAATTGTTTGTTCCCATTTTTTAAAGCTAGCATCCTAACGAAGAAAACAATGCCTATTTGAAGAAAATCTATGGATAAATCTATAAATTATGACCGATATTGCAATAATAAGGGGAATTCAAAAAATAATTTTATATATTTTTTATTTTGGACGTTTTGTTTCGGAGGTACCAAAAGGGGTGTGTCAATACCGCCCCCAATAGGCTATAGGTACTGTAAAAGCATTTCACTCCACAAAATGTTAAGTATTTGTATGGACTGGAATCAAAGTTATAAGCAGTTAACTTTTGGTTAAAAATGGCCCATTTGTATGGGAGGTACCAAAAGGGCCTGGAAATAAGGCCAATTTTTTCCGGGACTGTGGGTACAATAAAAGCATTACACTTCACAAAATTTCAAGTATTTCTATGGACTGGAATCAAAGTTAAAAGCCGTTAACTTTGTGCAATATGGTCCATTTGTATGAGAGGTACCACAAGAGGCGTGGTAACTATACACGTTTTTCTCAGGATAATAGCAACCAAGGAACTTGTACTATGTGTGGATTTGTGAAAGATTCTGATAAGTTGTATAGTAGTATTAAAGAATCAATATTTCACTAAATTTTGAA
The DNA here is from genome assembly GCA_963930755.1 of Eudasyphora cyanicolor. Lineage (NCBI taxonomy): Eukaryota > Metazoa > Arthropoda > Insecta > Diptera > Muscidae > Eudasyphora > Eudasyphora cyanicolor. The sequence continues at coordinate 37,284,667 of OZ005735.1, read as the reverse complement.
CCTTTAAATAAGGAGCGCACAACAGGCCGAACCACTGGCTTAAGTGTATGTCCATGGACATGAAACGTTTAAACGTCTCCTCTCTTCAACCTAACCTAACCTAACCTAACCTAAACCTTTGTGGGGGAGGTAATCGACGGAGTAGACCAACATCTTTGATGGAAAAAAATATTAACACATACCAAATTTGAGGTAAATCTGTTGCTCCAATCGAAAGTTATCCTGCGCACCAACAAGACAGACAGACGGACGGACATTGCTCAAATTACTTAAAATGGCCCAAAACGGATTTCCCTGCCACATAATCTTGGGGTATCTTAGCTCACTACTTCGATGTGTTACACTTATGGCCCGCATCGACTCATACCTTCGGTCACAATAGTGGTGATATGAAAACAAGATTTTGTTGAAATTCTCTTACTTCTACCAAAAGAGCTATAATTTCTACATTTATTCATAGATTTTTTTTGTGTCTGAATTTACTAACCTCTTTGTGGATAAATATGTTAGATATCGTACATATAGCAAACCACTCGATTTCCATTGAGGTGCATTGTGGGGACCTATAGTACTTTTTTACAAGGAATCTTTTTGTCGAATACATCATCCAAAAATTCTATCGATTTCTACGACTTTTGATGTATAATTATTTTTGGAGTGGGATTTTCAGGGTAAGGGTATGAGCAGGTGTATTGGGTGTTTTGTGAGAAATACTTCTTGTTCTTTGACATGAAACATCTATTCCGAAGCATTATATACTAAAATTGTTTCTGAATTTGCTAATCTATTTTTTCACCCAGCAAAACTAGTGGCTAAATATCTCGAAAACGCGATGTCACAGGAAAAAACGGCTAATGCCATTCGACGTAGCGGGCCAAAATTATGCGGTGTAAGTTATTTTCATCGAGGATACATTTTTAAAGTGCATTTCGCACACTTAGTGTTATCGATTTGTCGACAATGGCAGTTCTCTCAAAAGGTATGTGTTTGTTTTTTAAATCTTTTGTTAATTTTTTTGATTTTTCGGCAATGACATTAGAAGTCAGTTTGCAAAGAATAGGCTCTTAAGTCTTAAGTCTTTTGTTAGGAGATAATTTTCTACTATGACAACTCTTCCAAAATAATGAGTTTGTTTCTTAAGTCTTTTGTCATTTGAGCTAAATTAGATTTGGTTTCGATATCTCAACTATTTCTTTGTATCGTTCCATATGAAATAAGGAATCTCTTTCATTAATTTGTTTTTGACTGCAAATAGACTTACTTTATAAAAAGAAATCGGTGGAGTTTTCTTTATAAAGGGTCCGCCATCTAACGTTTTTTTTCAACTAGAGCTTATTTCGAGAATTGTAACACTTAGCTCATGTCTGATTTGATAGATAATTAGTTTTATCCTTCCTCTGAACGAATATGGTTGAACAACGCTGGGAGCGATCGACTTACAGAAGATGCCGATTTTGCCAAAAAAATCATCTTTTCAGATGAAGCTTATTTTGATCTTGGCGGGTATGTAAACAAGCAAAATTGTCGCATTTGGGGCACAGAAAACCCGCACGCATACATTGAAAAGCCGATACACCCAAAACGAGTCACTGTTTGGTGCGGATTTTGGTCCAGAGGCATAATTGGGCCATGAGCAAGGAGTGGCCGTTACAGTCAATGACGGTCGTTATCGGGCCATGTTGAACGAATTTTTGTTCACAAAAATTGAAGAGGAGGATATTGGCAACATTTGGTTTCAACAGGACGGTTCTACGTGCCACACAGCCGAAGCTACACTCGATGTTTTCCGCGATGTTTTGAAAAAAAAAGTTATTTGGCGGACCCTTTAGTAAAAAATTGGTGAAACTTTTTTAATAGAAAAAAATCGGTGCAAATTGGTGCAATTTTTTTAATAGAAAAAAATTGGTGCAATTTTTTAATAGAAAACAATTGGTACAATATTTTGAATAGAAACATATTTGTGCAATTTTTTTAACAGAAAAAAATTGGTGCAATTTTTTTAATAGAAAAAATTTGGTGCAATTTCTTTAATAGAAAAAAATTTTGCAATTTTTTTAATAGAAAATTCGGTGCAATTTTTTTAAAGAAAAAATGGTAAATTTTTTTTATGGAAAAATTTTAGAGCAATTTTTTTAGAGAAAAATATCGGTGAAATTTTTTTGATGGAAAAATTTTAGAGCAATTTTTTAGAGGTAAATATTGGTGAAATTTTTTAATACGAAAAAATTGGTGAAATTGTTTAGTAGAAAACATTGATGTAATTATTTCAATAGGTAAAAATGGGTGCAGTTTTTTTAATAGAAAAAAATTGTTGCAATTTTTTTAATAGAAAAAAATTTAGTGCAATTTTTTGAATAGAAAAAAATTGGTGCAATTTTTTAGTAGAAAAAAATTGGTGCAATTTTTGTAATAGAAAAAAATTGGTGCAATTTCTTCAGTAGAAAAAATTGGTACAATTTTTTTAATAGAAAAAAATTAGTGACATTTTTTAATAGAAAAAAATTGATGTAATTTTTTTAATAGGTAAAAATGGGTGCAGCTTTTTTAATAGAAAAAAATTGGTGCAATTTTTTTAATAGAAAACAAGTAAGAAAGTTCAGTCGGGTAAACCGACTTAAGAATCCCCTCAGCTTGAGTCCTAAAAAAGGTAAATGATTTTTTTTTATTAGATTTTTGAATATTTTTCACATTCGAATTGTTCAGCAGCTTTTTCGATCAACTCTTCCTTTCGAAAGAGTGGTATTTGTGGTGTATTGGAAAAGATAAGACACTGGCGCTTTGAAAGCCATGTAAACACATACCCTTATACGTATTTCAATCCTGTGCGGGGATATCATCAGAGGGACTTATACATGACACCGTGTGAGCTTGTAGTTGTGGCGATCATCACTTGTATATATACCAATCTACAAAGAAATTTGCATATGGGAATTATATACCTACGAAGAAAGCTTACAAAGTCACACAGCCAAAGCTCCAATCGAGACGTAAATTCACCATTTTCACCACCCATGTGACTGGTAAGGGTTGCCAGTTCGACACAGTTGTCTCTACACCAATCGCCAGTAGATGGCGTGGATTCTGAGATTAGTTGGACGATCAGAAAGACTTTACTACATTTCAGTAAGCATACTATTTTTTTTTGTTGAATACCAAATTTTGTATTTTATTATTTAGACTTCATTAACACTACGTGTTGAAGATGAGCAGCTTATTTCTAATTGTATTAATTAAATGTTTTTTTGTTAATGATCGATTTAATTTTAATTTTATTAGATTTTTGAATATTTTTCTGTTGTTTTAATTAAATTATTATCTATTTAAATTTGTGTGGGAGGTACCAAAAGGGGCGTGCCAATAACGCCCACTTTTCTGTGGAGTCAAGGTACTAAAAATGCATTACACTGTATTATTATCTATTTAAATTTGTGTGGGAGGTACCAAAAAGGGCGTGCCAATAACGCCCACTTTTCTGTGGACTCAAGGTACTAAAAAAGCATTACACTGTACAAAATTTCAAGTATTTATATGAACTGATTAAAGCCATAGGCAATAGAAAAAATTGGTGCAATTTTTTTAATAGAAAAAAATTTTTGCATAATTTCTTTAATAGAAAAAATTTTTTTCTATTAAAAAATTGCACCAATTTTTTTCTATTAAAAAAATTGCACCAATTTTATTCTATTAAAAAAATTGCACCAATTTTTTCTTATTAAAAAAATTGCACCAATTTTTTCTTTTAAAAAATTGCACCAATTTTTTTCTATTAAAAAAATTGCACCAATTTTTTTCTATTAAAAAAATTGCACCAATTTTTTTCTATTAAAAAAATTGCACCAATTTTTTTCTATTAAAAAAATTGCACCAATTTTTTTCTATTAAAAAAATTGCACCAATTTTTTTCTATTAAAAAAATTGCACCAATTTTTTCTATTAAAAAAAATGGACCGATTTCCTCTAAAAAATTGCTCTACAATTTTTCAATAAAAAAATTGCACCAATTTTTTTTCATAAAAAACGGTGCAATTTTTTTATAAAAAACGGTGCATTTTTTTTATAGAAAAATGTCGGTGCAATTTTTTTATATAAAAAAATAGGTGCAATTTATTGTATAAAAAATTGGTGGAATTTTTTTAATGAAAAAATCGATGCCATTTTTTTACTTTACCTATCCGATTTTTTTTAAATCACTAATTATTAATTTCTATTTATTCCAAGTCATAATTTGTTATGAACCCATCAAGCAATTTATTTATTTATTTATTTATATGAATTACAATACAAAGTAAATGAATATTCTAATTTTAAAATCCAGGGAAAGGCCGGGTTACAAAGACCATATGGCTAAATTTTTGCAGCGACAGACCAGAGCCTCTGGTGGGAATCGAACCCACAACTCCCAAACTCATAGGCGAGTATGCTACCAACTCGCCTACTGGGGCGCTCAAGCAATTTATCATTATGCAAGATTATAATATGTCAATTATTTCATTTTCCAACATTTAAAATTTCGGAAAAAATGAACGTTGAATTACTGAAAAGCATAAAACGTGTCTTTTCTGAATACTTAACTGCAAATAAATATTTGTTTTAAATAATAGTATGTACCAAAATAAAAAAATATTACGATAGAACAAATATTTGTTTGGAACAATATCTCTCAAATATATAATATTTGTATGTGCCAAATATACTGTATTTCGAGTGCATCCTAAACATTTATATATTTCAAGCAATGTAATGTTTTTATAGCACCTACAGTCTAGTGAAAAATTCTGTTGAGTGCGTCGCTGTTTTGGTTTTTTTTAATGCACTTTGTACTACTAGTAAAAAAAGGCTTCCGCTTCCACTTGATTTTTTCTAAAATTGTACCTTCCGTTTTACGTCGGTTTTAATGTTTGACTTGGCTTGTGTAAAAAATCATTCAATTCGTGATTTTCTTGTAAACTGTCTTTGAATAGTTTTTAAAATAAATGTTTAGGTTCGTTTCCTAAGTATTTCGTTTTGGCATTTCAATTCTTCTACTCTCTTTGAGTAGTTTTCAAGATTAATTTCTAAGTTCGTTTCTTAAGTCTTTCGTTTGGTTGATTATACCCTTCACCATTAACTTTTTCTCCACAAATAGCCATCATTTTCCATTAGCATATTATGGTTTGCGTCTCTGCTAGTTACTTACATTTTTCAGGAAGCTTTTATGACCTGTTTTCCCGTGAAACTGTCTTACTAAAATTTCAACTACATAGATATTCTATAACCAACATTATGTGAAAACAAAACACTGTGCATTGAGTCTGATGCTATTGACCATACTCACGATGCTCTTACTGATGGTGGTGGTGAAGGCGATGTTGGTTGATGGTGGCTGCTGGTTCGTTGTTAAGGTTATGCCGCTGACTTGCAATAGTCGTTAATCGCCTCCAATGACCCTTGGCTTCATCATCCAAATAAAAGGATTTAAGCATACATACATACTGTGTTTGTATGCGCCCGTCCGTTCGTCCATGTGTTCATATACAAAAGAGACAAGCAAATAAATACCTTTAAAAGAGATTTTCATTTTAAGGCATGTGGCTAAGACGCCTACCAGTAAATGTACCTACGGTAGGAACAAACACACGCAAATATACACTGAAAGAAAATAAATCACGAAATCATTTTTTTACATCAAATACCACTTTCACGAAAATTATCTTTTTTGCAAAGATGTTCGTCGTTTACAATTTTTTTTTTTTTAATTTTTATCCTAAGCACGAAAAAATATTAAAAACATTTTTTAAAGTACTTTTTTAATTTTTTTCAATATCCTTTGAAATTTCCTTTAGTATTCGGACCATAGTATAAGTAGTATAAGCTCGGTAAAGTCGGTATATTCTTTTTGAATTAAAGGAAAACAAATTTTCAGCTTTGATTAAAAATTTAATTTATTTAATTAATACTCGTATGTTTAGTTGAAGATAAAAAACTTTAAATGGTTATAACTCCTTAAATAAGCATCCTAGAGCATCCTATTACTAGGAACCAACCTGTGTGATACATACAGTTAACATTAATACGAACATAGATACCGATCCGGTACGATCACTTTTTTATACCCTCCACCATAGGATGGGGGGTATATTCATTTCGTCACTCCGTTTGTAACACCTCTAAATATTGATCTGAGAAACATAAAGTATATACATTCTTAATCGTCTGATAATTCTAAGACGATTTAGCCATGTCCGTCTGTTGTAATCACGCTACAATCTATAATACTTGAGCTAGGTGGCTGAAATTTGGTATAGATACTTTTTGTAGCTGCAGGTAACTTGGGATTGAAAATGGGCGATATCGGCCCATATTTATGTAGATATAGCTCCCATATATACACGCTGAAAAAAAATCGCTTCTGTAGTATATTGTTCCAAACATATTCGGCTTGAAACATATATATGTTTATGGTACACGCTAAACATATAATATTTGTTACACACAAAATTTATATATTTGGGAATATGTTGTTCTAAACAAATCTTTATTTACATCCCAATATTATTTTATTTTGGGGCTATTTGTTTCCGAAGCAAATATTTATTTGCGTTTAAGTATTCAGAAAATACCTAAATTGTGTTAAATTTTTCAATTATTTTCAAAGTTAATTTTTTACAAAATTTTACTGTTCGTAAAAATAATAAATAAAACAATTGAAAGTGTATAATCTTGGACAAAAATAAAATAACTTTAAGGATTGACAACTAATGATGGCTTGGAATTCTCAGAAATTTGAAAATACTGAGTTAAATAAGTTAATGCTGCATATGGTATCATAACTGGGAGGTACAATTCGAAACCAAGGAAAAATTAAAACTTAAATTCGAAAGTCAGCATATGCTTTGAAAATCGTTTTCAAATAAAATTTATTTGGAGAAATTCCTAAACAAAAATTTTACTTGTATTTAAACACATATTTTATTTGAGAAAATTAGTTTACAAATATATTTTGTTGTAATATATTAATATATGCGTTCCAAATAAATTTTATTGATTTTCAAATAAAATTTAGTTGCTCAGAAATATATAATATTTATAAATTTGTGTTCTAAATATATTTTCTTTCGATTCAAACATATCAAAAAAGGCGATTTTGCCCCGTGTAGCATATACATATATCATCCAACCATGGTGGAGGGTATATAAGATTCGGCATGGCCGAACTTAACGCTTTTACTTGTTTGAAACTGTGGTATGCATAAAGTTAACATTAATACGAACATCGGTACCGGCGAGATTTGTCAGACTTACCATAAAAGCCGACCACAGTATATCCAGATATCACTTACTCAATGCGGGACAGTAAGCCAACAGATACTCAATGCTCTCCACATCTTCTGCAGAAGTAATTGGACCCATTTCCCAAACTCCTGGCCTGTTCGTCTATCAACCAAAGTCCCGTCAGAACTGACACTAAGAGTCTTTTTTCTATATAGTGCGAGGAAATATGTTGGCCTACTTAGGTCGTTGGGAAGTTAAATTTAGTTATTTATTTCATTTATTTATCAACTAAAGCCCATATTTGGACTAGACATTGATAGGAATACAATTCATTGAGAAAAATTTCGTAAACTAGAATTAATACTAAAACCCTTAAAACGCACATTAAAAAAAAATTTAACAATATTTGTTTTGGCGATTTTTTCCCTATTTTTAATTTTTTTTCCATGCCAGCGAAATTTCACTTTCACTTAGAGACTGTGGTTTAGTAACAGTCGTTAAACAATTTCGAAAAATTTAATGTTCAAAAAAATCTTTTTTCGCTGGCGCGGAATAAAACATTAAAAATAAGGATAAAATCGCAAAAAACATTATAATTTTCTTTAATTTAAAGGATATCACGACTCTATCCGAGGTATTTTTTAAAAAATATCCAAATACTAAAGGTTCCTTCCATTAAAATTGGAATTTACAAAATTTTAAAGAAAACCTTAACATAATTATACCCTCCACCATAGGATGGTAGGTCATTTTGTCACTCCGTTTGTTAAATCTCTTAATGTTGATCTGAGACCCCATAAAGTATATATGTATACTCCTAATCGTCGTAAAATTCTAAGACGATTTAGCCATGTCCGTCCGTCCGTTGTAATCACGCTACAGTCCGTAATAATAGAGCTAGGTGGATCAAATTTGGTAGAAAAACTTCATATAGTTTCAGGTTGTTTGGGATTGCAAATGGGCCATATCGGTCAATGTTTTGATATAGCTCCCCTATAGAGGTCGCTCCAAAATACGGTTTTCAGCTATACTACATTTTTAAAGCAATTTAGCAGAAACTATGCAGTTTGTATTCAATTTTGACAAGAATTCATCATTACAAATCGGTTCATTTTGGTTATAGTCACCCTATAGAGGTCGCTCCAAAATATACGTAATATAACATTTTCTAAACATTTTAACTGAAGCTTTGCAGTTTGTATTTTAATAAGAACTCATCGCAGTAAACATTTTTTAGATCAGTTCATATTTTGTTATAGTGCATCTATAGATGTCGCTCCCAAAAAGGCTTATTTAAGCCATAAACACCACATTTTCAAAGAAATTTAGCTGAAACTTAGCAGATTGTATTCTATTTTGGCAAGAATTCATCTCAATAAAATTTATACAAATCAAATTTTATTTTGTTGTAGTCCCCGCGTAGATTGTAGCTTTCAAAAATGCTATTTTAAACCATAAATACCACATTTTGCAGGCATAGAGTTTGGCTAAAGAATTTGCGGCCTAAAATTTGGCTTCAAATTGTGTTCGTTTTTTTTTAATAATTTCCTTAAACAAATAGGATCGTTTCATGATTTGTTCTATATCAACGATTTTTCCAGTAATAAAATTGAATGCAATCCAAGCGAGTAGTTCCAAACGAGAGAATCAGTTATTGTTTTTTAAATAGAAAATTAAGTAGCTTTTTTAAAAAATGTCAATAATATTTTTTGTTGAAAACAATTTCATCATTGATTACAAAATTCAATTCATTTTATGATCGAAGATGGAAAAAAATTCAATAATTTTTTAATAGAAAACTAATTTTCAACTTTGATTAAAAAATTAAAGAGTATGACAACAGACGACAACGACGTCAGATCAATACTCATACAATTATTTAATTTCTCCCTGATGATGCATTTCGATGAAAGGCGAAATATTGAATAAAAGAAAATAAATTTATAAAAACCAAGACCTCGAGCTCGAGTTTTATTTAAAACAATTTAATTAAATAACAATAAAGGTCGAATAAACGAAGATTACTCAAAATTAATTGATTAAATTAATATGTTTAGTTGAAGATACAAAACTTTAAACGGCCATAACTCCTTAAATAAGCATCCTAGACAAATGGTATTCAATGCTCTCCACTTCCTCCTCATCTCCACAGCTTCTGCAGAAGTCATTGGACCCATTTCCCAAACTTCGGCGTGTTCGTCTATCAGCCAAAGTCCCGTCAGAACTGACCCTAAGTCTTTTTCTGTATAGTGCGAGGAAATATATTGACCTTCTTAGGTCGTTAGGGAATTAACTTTCAAAATATTGAACAATATGTTTATTTTAGTAACACAAAATAATTATTGTTTTTGAAAAAAAAAAAATCTAATTGTGTTAACAATAGTTACTAAACCACTGTCTCTGTGTGAATGTCATATTCCCAATATTTCCCTCATAATTTAAAGGTTTTTAGGGCTTATACTTCACAAAATATAGTTGAAATACTAAAGGTGCCTTTCATGAAAACTGAAATTAAAAAAAAAAAACTTTACCAAACACATTTTTTTTGTTTCATAAAAAAATATTTCAATAATTTTTTGTTACTTCGATTAAAAAAAATCTATTAATTTCCGCAAAATTTTGTTTATTACTTTGTTCCAAAAAGTCAATTGAAAAAAGTATTTTTTTATTGATTCAAGATTAATTAAAATCTCACATTTAATGATTTTTTATTGAAATCGCCAAAAATCTCAATTATTTTTTAATGAGAATTTTGTGTTACTTTGGTTAAATCAATCAATTAATTTCTTAATTAAAGATTAGGTAAAATTTCAATCATTTCTTGTCAATTTCAAAATTTTGAACGATATTTCTTTCTGTGTACATACGAATGCATATCTCTTCCGCCACATATACATACATTTATACTAGAATGGAAAAGGGATCCATCCACCGGCAAACCAGCAGCAGGTAACATAAGTTCAGCACCAACAACCGACGGCACCACTGCCAAGTGTTATCAAGTCCACAAGAAGGAATGAAATGAATTGTTGATTTTATGTTATTTTTTTCGGTCTTAAGAACCCTTTCCAAACACCAACTTTTGACTTGCTGTACGAGTATGATACATGCATGCATGCAGCCTCAGGATCCCCGAGATGTTCTTCGATCAACGACTGACTTCACCTTACACACACGGACGCACAGACACTCAGTAGTGCCTGGTACTCGTATATAAACAATGACAAACATGGGGAAGAGTTTTTTTAATGGCACGTCTTCTTGTCTTGGCCTACAGAGATAGGAGATGTCTGATTGTTTTTATGTAGTTGTTGTTTTTGTTGATTTTTCTCTTGTTTTTATTCCTTTTTTACTTTCAATAAATTTTGTAAAGTACTTAATGGCAAAAGGGAAGCTGCTTTGGCAGTTATTTTTTAAATTGCCGGGGAAATTTCCGTGTTCTTTTTAAACATCCCGGAGTCGAGCCCAAAGGTTTCGAAAAAGAGCAGCATTTTCTTTGTGCTTTTCCCGAAAACTGCACTTTTCTAACACATTTGGAATTTTAAAATTGCAGTTAAGTTAAATTCCTCCACAGCTTCTGCAGAAGTAATTTAACTTGATTCCTAACCTTGTGGTGTGTTCAGTGATCAGGCAATGTCCCGTCAGAACTGACACTGACGTAAACTGTTTTTTCCTCTCTAGTAAGAGGAGAGATACAAAACTTTAAACGGTCATAACTCCTTAAACAAGCATCCTAACGCGAAAAGAACGAACACTGGAATCACTTTTTGGAAACTTTAAACGGTGATAACCCCTACAACTAGCTCCCTTAGGTTTAGGGAACAATTTTGTACACATTCAACAAGTCTCTTCCAAAAACTGACACTAACGTAAACTGTTTTTTCCTCTCTAGTGAGAGGAGAGATATAAAACTTTAAACGGTCATAACTCCATAAACAAGCATCCTAGCGCGAAAAGAACGTACACTGGAATCACTTTTTTGGAAATTTTAAACGGTCATAACCCCTCCAGCTAGCTTCCTTAGCTTTAGGGAAAAATGTTGTACATATTCAACAAGTCTCTTCCAAAAAGTCCTGAAATTAAGATGCAAACTATACGGGATATAGAAAAAACGGTGGACCGAGTCACTGCAACTCTTAACGACTCGTTACAAGCCGCATGTTCAAAACTAAAGCCAAAGGGCAAACAACGACCGCCATGGTGGTCTTCTCATTAGTTATGCTGAGGATGTGCTGTAGGAAGCTCTTTAAATAGGCAAAGGCCACCAGAGTCTCACAGGACTGAAACACACAAAGGAAGAACTCAATCGGTACAAATATTAGTTGAGAAAGGCACAAAATAAATACTGGATAGATTTCTGTAGTGGCGTACAAAGCTGATCGGAAGCATCAAGGTTACGGAAAATTGTAGCCTCCACACCTAGTACCATTGGGTACATCACGAAAGATGATTGTTCTTGGACTACGCCAGTGAGGAATCTCTGAGTGTGCTAATGGATACACATTTCTCGGACAACTATGAAGTGGCGTTGAATACATCAACTGAGGATTTCCTTGAAGTGCAACGATCAAAGGTGGTCAGCGAGAGTGTAACCGAATCTAGATTTTTTCTGGGCTATCAAAAGCTTTAAGTCTCCATGACCAGACAAAGTCTCGCCGGTCGAGCTACAGGCCGTAGCAGATACAATTGCTCCCTGGCTCAGAAAGATATATACATGTTGTAAAAATAAGGCCTACATACCAACAATATTGAGAGAAACCAAGGTTGTTTTCGTCCCAAAAGCGGGAAAGCCGTCCCATACTGGAGCTAAGGATTTCCGGTTTATCTTTAAAACTTCGGAAATTTATAAATAACTTTATAGGTAACTACCTTAGCACTAAAATTGATCACAGTCTAGTGTCCACTCAACAGCATGCCTACTACAAGGGCAAGTCTACCGAAACCGTCATGCATGATCTGGTCAGCTCTATTGAAGGATCCCTCTCTGTTAAGGAATATACTACGCGTAGCTTTCATTGATTTAGATAACCTTCTGATTAATTAAGTAGGTTCATTCATAACATTCTGTTTAAGAGACGCATTTCAGCTAGCTTATGTTTTAGGTTTAGGTTAGGGTGGCAGCCGTTTTTTAACAGCTCACATAGACCAGTTTATGCCGCTAGTGTTACTGCTGGCCTATATGCCCCTTAATCGGAACCAACCAGTTTGATACACAAAGTTAATATTAATACGAAAATCGACACTTCCTCCTTATCTCCACAGCTTCTGCAGAAGTCATTGTATTCAATTCCCAAGCTCCTGGCGTGTTCGAGGATCAGGCAAAGTGCCGTCAGAAGTGACACAAACGTAGATATGCGGCAGTCGAGGGCTTTTTATGAATTTAGGAATGTTGCCTGCAGATATTTAATGACACTGTGGGTGTGCGAGTAAATGGCAACGCCAATGGTCACTATGTTGTGACTAAGCCACATGCCATCATTTTGGCTGGAAAGACACTGCAAGGTATCTGGTGTAAGCCGAAGTCAACCTTCTCATGAAGCTTCAAACGATCTGTTTAGAAGTGGAAATTGTTTCTATTACCTGGTATTCTGCCAACCCATTCCCCTCTGGTATGCTAGTGGCAAAGTTCCTCTGGAAGCTGTACACAGTTAGTATATAGTCCACTCGCTGTCCGTAGTTCTTGTACCTCCGCATTGATAGGCAGTTTCATCTTAATGCCGCTCTGGTTGCAACTTTTGGTCTTCCTTACACGTTCCAGTTCCTATCTAGAATTATTCCTAGAAATTTTGCGCTTTCAGAAAACTCTAGATCTGTTCTATTTATATGAGGAAGGTCCACATGTGGGACCTCACTACGATTGACTTTATGTTATGCGTCATCTGGTCACCCTTAGATGCGACAACGCGGCAATTACCACATCTGAGTGAATGTCGGTAAAGACCCCTTAATATTAAGAAAGGCTACTAAAGGGAACTCCTTGAAATGTAGGGACGATTCGATAGTGCTAACCAGTTCATGAAGGGCCAATTCTGTAGCCTTGCCCCTGGTGGTAAGCATGTTGGTTTCCCATCAACGGTTTTTATTCAGGTTTTCACTAATTAAAGAATCTAAGAGTCTTTCTAGATCTTTTAATATCAACGAGTATAGACTAATTGATCTGGAGTCCTTACGTAATGTGTCCATACATAATGTGTGATATCTTTCACGTTTTGGGTATGAATACCACTCCATCGATTGGGAATATACGAAAGCCTGATATAGCCTTCATAAATGTTCTCCAGTCACGGGATAATGTACTTCAACATCTTCTGCATTTCTTCTGGAGTGATGCCGTTTGGTCCAGGTGATTTGAAGGGCTCAAAGCTGTTAATCGCCCAGCTTAGTCTGAATTTTTAGGTCAACAATTTAGTGACGTTAGTCGTACACTTACTTTTTTGTTGGTCCTGCTCTTCCTCGAGTTCTTTCAGGGAGTTCTCCGGGTAATATGTATCGAGCATTACATTTAATGACCAGTTATTTGCCCCATCCTGCAACTAACCTACCGTACAGGGTGCAGTGTATAATATCTTACGCAGCCTTGCGGCATCCGAGACCTTTTCCATATTCCACAGAAGGTGTGCCAAGAATGCCCTTTGCGCTTTTCTAAGTACTTCTTATGGATTTTGAGATTCTTTTTATAGAATCCCAGTCATTAGTGACCCCAGTAGATTTCGGCTCGTTGAATAGCCTGTTGCAGGTCCTTTTCACAGCATTTACCTCAGAAGTCCACCATTTTTGAACACACCCTGGATTTGGACACGCTTCTGCATGGGACAAAGCTATACAGATCTATGCCAGTTACGCGTATAAATAAATCGAGACCTAACCGCCAAAAAGACGTAAGCGCCACCATGATTTACTTTTTATTTTTTTAGGGAAATCGTTTACTTATGACAAATGGCATAATGTCTCCGAAATTTATAGCTATAAAATGTACCGTTATACTAAATTTCACAGCTATATAAACCGATGTATGCATTACATATGCATTTAAACAAAAAATAATCGCAAAAGAAACCTTCTCCTCTAAATGTTGGCTGTTATGGCTCGAAATAGCTTGAAAATTGATAATTTGGGTTTATTTATACGTGTAACTCTTCACACGATCAACGGTCTTCTTTGGTCCATGTTTTGCTATAGCTTACATACAAAGGTTTCTCCCGATTTGATTTCTTAACGGCATAAAACCACAAATTACAGCTGATTGGGCTATACATTTATAATGTGGGTTTATTCATACCCGGAACACTTCACACAAACAACGGTCATTATATGTCCATATTTTGATATAGCTCCCATACAAAGCCCTCCTGATTTCAGGTCATAACGCCATAGATACCACAAATTACAACTGATTGCACTGAAAATTAGTTATTGGGGTTAATTTACACCCGAAGCCATTCACACGAAAAACGGTCGTCATAGGTCCTTGTTTTGATATAGCTCCCGTACAAATGTCCCTCTCGATTTGAAGTCTTAACACCATAAAAACCACAAGTTGCTACTGATCGGTCTGGGAATCGGATATTTGGGTTTATTTATTTATCACACGGAAAACGGTATCCACAGGCCCAAGTTTTGATATATCTCCCATATAAAGATCCTCTACTATTGAGTCCTGAACTATTTGACGCTATATTTCTTTCAAAATTCCTCCGATTGGCTTTAAATTTAGACACTTGTGTTTAAATATGACTATGTAGATCTATCCTCAGCATAAATGGCAATCTGTATTTGTTTTACATTTTCTTATAAACCCCCATACAAAGGACACTCCTGACTTGATTTCTGAAAGCTGTATAAGCGACATATTGCCAACGATTATGCTGAATGTTGGCTGTTTGCATTTAATTCAGCCTTGATACCTCTTCACGAAAAATCCTCGTCATTTTGGGGCACGTTTTGATATATCCCCCAAACAAAGGACACACCCAACTTATCATCTAGATGCTATAGAAATGACCTCTGATTGGTCTGAAATTGGGCAGTTTAGATTTTGTGTTCCCTATCTATATTCCAAATAGGTATAATCTTTTGTAGGGTCCAGATTCACATGAGACAATTTTTTCCAAGCCAGTGTCAAAGTTTGTTGGTGAAGAGAGGCAGAGAGCTCTTTCCGCCTGCCTCTCTCTCCTACGAACTTTGAAACTTACTTGGAAAAAATTGTCTCGTGTGAACCTGAACCCTACAAAAGATTATACCTATTTGGAATATTTCATATATTTTTAATTGTTACTAAATCCTGCTTCACGCAAGGCAATTTTTTCCAAGCAAGTGTCAAAGTTTGTGGGAGAGGCTAAGAGCTCTTTCTGCCTGCCTCTCTCCTACAAACTTTGACACGTGCTAGGAAAAAATTGTCTCGTGTGAATCAGGACTAACTAATCCACGCATCGACTGTAAACAAGTTTTACATGCGCTGATGTTAGTCTCTGCTATATAACTGGAGACCTTTTTTACAACAACGATTACTGTCCGTGCTAAATGATAGTAAGTCAAGACTATGATCATTCACAATAGGCTTGTAATATTTGCTAAATTAGTGTCTTCGCTTGTATTTTTTGCATTAACTTTGTTGCCTAAATTTAGGCGCAAAATATTAATGACGTACCGTCACTTTTTAATGCCGTACCATGACTTTTGCCCACCGTCACTTTTTAATGCCGTACCGTCATTTTTTAATGACGTACCGTCATTTTTAATGACGTACCGTCACTTTTTAATGCCGTACCATGACTGTTGCCCACCGTCACTTTTTAATGCCGTACCGTCATTTTTTAATGACGTACCGTCATTTTTTAATAACGTACCGTCACTTTTTAATGCCGTACCATGACATTTGCCCACCGTCACTTTTTAATGCCGTACCGTCATTTTTTAATGACGTACCGTCATTTTTTAATGACGTACCGTCACTTTTTAATGCCGTACCATGACTTTTGCCCACCGTCACTTCTTAATGACGTACCGTCATTTTTTAATGACGTACCGTCATTTTTTAATGACGTACCGTCAATTTTTAGATCCGTACCATGACTTTTGCCCACCGTCACTTTTTAATGCCGTACCGTCATTTTTTAATGACGTACCGTCATTTTTTAATGACGTACCGTCATTTTTTAATGACGTACCGTCACTTTTTAATGCCGCACCATAACTTTTGGCGCCAAAACCAAACGTTTGCAAAATATATATCTCTCATTAATTTTTTATTTTTATTTCTTTTTATTCCAAGGCTGAGGCTGGGACCGGAATTTGTAATATTTGATATTGATTTTTCCTCAACGGCGCGGCGCATATCCAACGATAGATTTTCAGTGATTTCAGAAAATTTGGTGATAAGAAATTTTATTGTTGGTTGAGATAGAAGTTCAAAGTTTTTATTGTGAGTTATACGGGTCTGTTCTGTAATCACGGCGATTTGTAATCACGGTGATTTTAAAATCTCCGGCGACTTAACATCACTTCCCCAAAAAGATGGTTCGAAATATGTTCGGGTGATTTCGAACTCCAACTTGTGAAAGCATTCTTGTAAAAGTAGTACGAATAGATAATAATGAGCCATTGAGTCCAAGAATCATTAATATTTTTTAATACTGTAACTCGAGATGTTTCAAAATTTGGAAATTGTGGCAGAAAAGTACATGTGCCCAAGTGTGATAGAGCAATTGTTTATGCTGCTGGGCAGCTGTATTCAAATTAAGGAAATGGTATACATGGTCTCAATGCAGTAAAAATACTTTCATTATAACATTAAGGTTTTTTATTTTATGTGCTAAGTAAATACATACGTAAGCATTAGACATAGACTGATTAAAAACACAATTTGTTGGTGCAAAGTAAACAATTCTTTAACAAATATAAAACATTCGGCTTCGGCCGAAGGTTGTAAATTTAGCCGAAGTTCGGCTACGGCTTCGGCTTCGGCCTTAAAATTCTGTGATATAAAGGATCTTCTCTCTACAAAAGTGTTTGAGCCTATAAGCTTTTTTATAGGCTTAGCTTCAACAAAATGAAACAAACGAATTTAAATTTGAAATAACGAAATATTTCCCAAAAATGTACTTCTTTATTCGAAGGTTTGTTACTAAGTAAGTTTGAGCTTATTGCACAATTTGCAATAAACCTCGCATATTTTCTATGTTATATTATGTATAATTTCTAATATAATGTGCAGCATTACTCATATAAGTTCCTTATAGGAATTTCAGGAATAAATACATATATACATACATACATATGTATTGTTCATATGACGGGCAGCATGACTCATCGCTCAGACATTCACGCATAATTGCAGGAATTCCCTGATGTGCGAAAGGGCAGACAGCATTCAGACAGCAGTCAAAAAAATGCAGTGAACAAAAAAACAACCACAGCAGAACGACTGCGCAGCATACGCATCGTTGAAATGTGCTGTTGTTTCTATATTGATGGTAAATATGTATGTGTGAATGTGCGTGTACGCATGGCTAGACGAGTGAGAGCGCAGCAGAATGTGTCTAACGTTGATGTGCGTTAGACAAGTAAACGTATATACATAAGCTGAGGTTTTGCTTGGATTAAGAAGAAGCAAACTGTTGAACCCAACAGGGATGGATCAAAAGGGCGCGGTTAACATCCTCCCCCCGTTGAAGAGCTTGGGTCTTCAACAACTTCATTGACAAGCAACACAGCTATTTTTGAAACTGCCCTTTTAAATGTTCCACTACATGTCCGAACGTTAACTACACGTACAACGCCATCATCACCACAAATGACGTCAGTCACACGTCCCATTTGCCATTTAAGTGGTGGAACATTGTCTTCCTTCAGAATGACCATAGTGCCAGGTTTAATATTATCGCTCTGCTCACGCCATTTCGAGCGCTCTTGTAACAGCGAAAGGTAAGAACTGCTCCATTTGCGCCAAAATATTTGTTGCATCTCACAGACTCTTTGCCAGCTGTTAAGATGACCAAAGTTAACATATGCCATGTCGGGTTCCATGAGAGATACGAGTGGACCACCTACTAAAAAATGGCCAGGCGTCAGAACTTCTAAATCTTCTGGGTCCTCGGATATTGGGCACAAAGGGCGAGAATTTAGGATTGCAGCTATTTGACAAACCAATGTTCGCAATTCTTCAAACGTCAAAGTATTCAAGCCAGTTGTTCTGTAGAAATGATACTTTGCTGACTTCACAGCTGCCTCCCACAAACCGCCGAAGCGGGGTGACCTCGGTGGAATAAACTTCCACTCAATACCATCAGCGAGGCATTGTTGATGGACAGCATTTTGATGAGATTGGCTTAAAAATAACTGCTTCAAATCAGCCAATTCATTCTTAGCACCAACGAAATTTGTTGCATTGTCCGACCAGATCGTTTGCGGCTTGCCTCTGGTTGCCACGAAACGACGTAAGGCACACAAAAATGACGGCGTTGACAAATCGTTGACAACCTCAAGATGAGTGGCCTTCGTCGAGAAACATATAAAGATGCACATATAGCATTTTGTTGGGGGCCGACTCTTCACTTCTGATTTGTAATAAAATGGGCCACAAAAATCAACTCCAGTGGTGTGAAAAGCCCGATTTGGCTTGACGCGATCTGCAGGCAGAGATCCCATAATATGCCGACACAATTTAGGCTTCGTTTTGAAGCACGACAAACATTTTGCTATGATGGAAGATATACTCTTTCGCCCTCCAACAGGCCAATACTGCTGCCGAATAGAAGCCAGCAAACACTGCGAACCGGCATGCAGCAGCTTTTGATGAAAATGCATCACCATAGATGCAGTAAATGGATGATGTTTGGGAAGTATGATGGGGTGTTGGGCATCAAAACTTAGGCATGAGTTTTGAAGACGGCCTCCCACTCTAATCAGGCCGACATCGTCCAGTATTGGCGCAAGCGAATACAGCTTGCTTGACGGCGAAACACTCTTCTTTGACTTCAAATCCCTGTGTTCGGCAGAAAAATGAACCAGCTGGATGTTCTTGATTAAGAGGTTAGTTCCATTTCTAATGTCCTGAGGGGATAAGCTCATTGATTGACCTCTCGATTTGGAAGAAAGAAACCTTGAGACATAGGCAAATATTCGTTGCATTTTGCAAAATGAATTACGATACTTACACAGTATCGACAAGTCTGTCATGGAAGTCATCACGAGTACATGTTTTCGGCGCTCTGGCAACTCAGTTATGAATTCCACATCTTCTGGCCAAGTTGAAGGTCCGTTGGACAAGAAAGCTGGCCCAAAATTCCATAACTGAGAATGTAGGAGTTCCTCTGGTGTTGCGCCTCTCGACAGTATGTCAGCCGGGTTCAATTCTGTAGGGACATAGTGCCAAGTCATTTTCTTCGGATATGACTGTATTCGAGATACCCTATTTGACACAAACGGATTAAAATTAGATGGTTGTTCGCGCAGCCAAGAAAGCACCACCGTAGAGTCAGACCAGCAATGAACATTACATTCGATTGGCAGACTATTCACAAAGGAATCTATTAATTCAGATAGAAGATTCGCAGCTGAAAGCTCGAGTTTGGGCACCGTAAGTGTTTTCAGCGGAGCTACTCTGGATTTGGAACATAACAATGATGTTTTAATGATATTATTATCTTCGCAGCGCACATATATACAGGCACCATAAGCAGCTAAACTGGCATCACAAAATCCATGTAGCTCTATCCTCGACTTTGCCAATGAAATGTATCGGGGAAACGTAAAGTGACGGATGGAATTGAAATGCGACACATATTCAATCCAGGCTGAATGCAATGACTGGGGCAAGCTCTCATCCCACTGTAGATTCAGCTTCCAAAGATGCTGCATAAAGATTTTTGCCTTGGTAATAACTGGACCTATCAAGCCTAAAGGATCATAAAGACGAGCGATCGATGACAGTATGGAGCGCTTCGTAACCACTTTCCAGTCATCAATGGCAGCAATATCAAAAATGAAAATGTCATCCTTTGGATCCCACACGAGTCCAAGCGTTTTGGTGACATCGGTTCCATCATGAAACTTCAACAAGGTTTCGCACTGATCCGATGACACGCCTTCCAATACTTGTGGGACATTCGAACACCATTTGCGAATTACAAATTCACCTCTCTGCAGCAGCGCTGCAACTTGCTGCCTAATCGCCACGACTTCTTCCGTTGAGTTGCCTCCAGAGATTAAGTCGTCCACATAAAAATCTCGCTTTAATACTTGGGCACCCAATGGAAAATCTCCTTCGTCCTCGGCTAGTTGGTGCATGGCACGAATTGCCAAAAAAGCAGCAGGCTTTGTACCGTACGTCACGGTGTCCAACTTATAGATTTTCAGCTCTTCAGTTTCATTCTCTCTCCAGAGAATACATTGTAAATAATTGTCAGGACTAGACACTCTTACACACCTGTACATTTTACAGATGTCTCCGCTCAATGCCACCTCGAAAAAACGATACCTCAGTAATGTGATGAAGAGCTTCGGTTGTATAGACGGACCAGCGCACAAAATGTCATTGAGGGATAGACCACTGGTAGTTCTAGCGGAGCCATCAAAAACTACGCGAAGCTTTGTCGACGTACTGTCCAACTTGTGCACGCAATGATGAGGCAAAAAATATTTGTTTGCTGATACCTGTGGCGAAACAAGTGACATATGGTTTAATGCGATATACTCACTCATAAAGGCAACGTATTGAGCCTTTATTTCAGGATGTCGTCGAAATTTCTTCTCCAGATTATTGAATCGATGCAAGGCTTGTTCATATGAGCCCCCTAGTGATTCTACACCTCTGCCCTCAGCAGTTGGCAATCGAACAGAATATGCCCCAGACGCTAGACGGGTAGTGTTCAGTTGAAAATGAGTCTCGCAATACAAATCTTCATCACCAAATTGCGGGGATTGAAAGTTGTTTTCAACCTCCCAAAAGGACTTCAATATAGCTGACAATTTATCTTCTTCATTCTTCACATCGGAACAGGATATGGCCAATGAACATGACCTGGTAGAACAGGTACCTCCGCCAGCAATTACCCAACCGAACACTGTTTTTTGCAGTATGGGCAAATTCTCCGCCAATTTGATTTGGCCCACAGACATCAATTTGAAAAACAGCTCAGCCCCAATTAAAAGCTCGATATTTCCGCCTTTGTTGAACGTGGGATCAGCTAGCTGCACATTTTTAGGGATGTTCCAACCGGAAGTGCTGACATTTACACCAGGTTGATAGTCTGTGATAGTTGGTACTACCACGGCCGAAAGTGACGTAACAAAATCAGCACATCTAGACTTCACTACCACATCAACGGACTTCTCAACGGCCAGGCTTTCCTCACCAACACCTGATATTGTTGCACAAACAGGATTGCAACGCAAAGATAGCCGTCTCACAAAGCGACTTGACATCAAGTTTAGCTGAGAAGCGGAGTCCAAAATTGCCCGACAAGGAAGAAAATTACCAGATTTACTTTTGACCAAAACGATGGCTGTTGCCAACAGCACACTAACGTTGTGGGGCTTCGTTGCAGGCGTAGTAGACGAAACGAGCACGGCTTGTGATGTGGACAGACTGGTGGGATCTGACGGAGACGCTGGAGGCTGCACAGTCTGGGCGGCTTCAATGTGCAACATCGTATGGTGTTTAAGCGAACAGTGTCTACAACCTCCGGAAGAGCACCTGTTCACAAAATGACCCTTTCGTAAGCAATTGAGGCACAACTTCAATTTCTTCGCCTCCTTGTAACGAATGGTTGGGGCAAGATTGCGAAACATGTTGCAGCTAGTTATGAGATGATCAGCGGCGTCACAAAAGGTGCACACAGGGGACGGACTCGATGTTGTAACATGAACGTGGCGATTCTTCGGATTTGCCTTCCTCAACATTTGTTGGTTAGAAACCATAGGCAGCACGGAATTCTCCAGATTCTCTAGCATGCGACATCTACGCTCCAAAAATTTGGCTAGGGAATCCCAGGTGGGCAGCTCGTTAATCTGAAGGCTCTCTTCCCACTTCATTTGCGAGGACTTGTCCATTTTGGTAGTGGCCAAATATATGAGCAACCCATCAGCAATTTGCTCTTTATTCGAGATCGTCAGCATGGCTCGTAAGTGCGCGTTAAATTTGTCGCTTAGATGCCGCAATCCCACAGCCGACTCACCGCTCACAGCCTTCACTGAAAACATCTCCATCACGTGAGTCTGGAAATTTAAAAGCTTGTTATCAAACCTATTCTTCAATAATGTTACCGCTTCTTTGTAGTTTGCGTTATTCAACTCCAACGATGCGATTGTGTCCAGTGCTGACCCAGTCAGACTGGAACGAAGGTGGTGAAATTTCTCCAAATCGCTCAGATCGCTGCTGTCATCAACCACCGTTGAAAAAAGCGCATAAAAATTGGGCCAATCGGCATAAGCACCACCAAACTTCGGCAATTGTATTTCAGGCAACCTCGTCTTGGCTAGGGACGACGAAGCCTCACAGAATGGCGCCCCATCCACCGAGAATTGCCGCACCGTCGATGAACGAGGCATTACATCACACTTCCTTGTTTCGTTTAAGCGCCGAGTTAACTTCGCCTTTACATCAAAGTACAAGGACACGAAGTTCATGCGCTCGCTGCTATCCAACTCGTTCGTGACCATCTGCTCCAACGTCGACTGTGCCTCTTCAAAACTGGCACTAATTTTCTCCACGAAATCTAGCCGGACGGACACATCTGCATCGTCATATTCCTCCAATTTCTTCGTCGAGAGGGACTGCTTCAGCGCCTCTAGTTGCTTCACCATTGCAGCAACCTTTGTCATGTATGGAAGCAGATTATTTGTGCGATCTGCTCCATCACTGTTGCCTTGATCACCTGGCATTTTGAAACTTTCACTTTTTTTATAAAAAATCGTTTTTAACTTGACACGAAATAATATTATCCAACTTGATAATATATTTGTTTCCGAATTATATTATCCGAATTGATAATAATAATACTGTGATATCGAATTATATCACGTCGGGGTCACCAATGTTTGAGCCTATAAGCTTTTTTATAGGCTTAGCTTCAACAAAATGAAACAAACGAATTTAAATTTGAAATAACGAAATATTTCCCAAAAATGTACTTCTTTATTCGAAGGTTTGTTACTAAGTAAGTTTGAGCTTATTGCACAATTTGCAATAAACCTCGCATATTTTCTATGTTATATTATGTATAATTTCTAATATAATGTGCAGCATTACTCATATAAGTTCCTTATAGGAATTTCAGGAATAAATACATATATACATACATACATATGTATTGTTCATATGACGGGCAGCATGACTCATCGCTCAGACATTCACGCATAATTGCAGGAATTCCCTGATGTGCGAAAGGGCAGACAGCATTCAGACAGCAGTCAAAAAAATGCAGTGAACAAAAAAACAACCACAGCAGAACGACTGCGCAGCATACGCATCGTTGAAATGTGCTGTTGTTTCTATATTGATGGTAAATATGTATGTGTGAATGTGCGTGTACGCATGGCTAGACGAGTGAGAGCGCAGCAGAATGTGTCTAACGTTGATGTGCATTAGACAAGTAAACGTATATACATAAGCTGAGGTTTTGCTTGGATTAAGAAGAAGCAAACTGTTGAACCCAACAGGGATGGATCAAAAGGGCGCGGTTAACAAAAAGATCTCAAAATTTATAGGTCTCTCGTCGAGTTCATCAAAGAGACTAATCTACCAATTTAATTGCAATCATATCCCTTTTGGATAATCGTATTGACAACCTAGTCTTCATGTGATATAAATCATCGTGTACCTTTTTAAGGATATTTACTAATTATACTTTCCGATCCCCTCCCCCTTTTTTCCCGATGTTTTTCTTCTTTTCTTTTCTCCCCCACCACAGCCTACTGCTCTGGAAACAATATAGCGATTACTTACAACATCGCCTTCGACTGCTGATATCAACCTTCCACTGCCACTGCAGGGACTCTCAAACTTCACAATTACAAACCTGGAAACCCGCATAGGAAACCCCTACAAATATTCATTCAACGATCTGAAAATAATATCAGAAATTAATCTGCTGCGAAGCTATCGGCTTTGCTGGAAATTTCTCCCTAACTTTCTAGTTAGGATAAATAGCTGAAGCAATTCTGTATTGAAATATCGATGTTACTTGTGAAACATCTCGTGAAGAAATAACCTGGCTTATGGTGCCTCAATAGCACCGCCATCGCCGCCATCACCGCCATTATTATGGTGTAGGTTGTAGGTTCATAGGTCATTCCTTCAATGTGCTACACTTGGTTGCCATACTAAATGATATGATATATACAAATGGGACTATCTGACCACTTTTTAGTACACGTGTGTGTGTGATAACCGAGACGCCGCAACCTGATTACATGTTTGTATAGAGAAGAACCTTAGAATAAGAACATTTGGGGTTTAATTCTATAAAAGAAAATAAATTTATTTCTAAAACTTTCGGGCAGATAATTTTCAAAATAAATAAACCTCTTCTATGGAATACCATTTCGAAGAGCTTTTTTCTTGCATAAGCGATGTTTTTCTTTCCACAATATTATACAAAAGTGCGGCAACATTTTGTAATTCAACAATTTCACGTTTATAACTCTGGAACAGTTCATGCCACTTGAAGAGCAGCTCAATTAGAGCCATCTCCTTGGATAGGGCCAGCTTTTGAAAGTGGGAATTGAGAAAAACACCAAACCAACGTAACAACTGCAGTTCATAATCGGTGCTGGAATCAAACAGCGATGGGCGTTCTTCCAGTTGTTTATCGGAGGTAAGCATTTCGTACAAATGTTGCAGTAATACCACAACTTCGCTGTATTCAATATCTTTGCGAATGCATAAGGCAATGGATTCTGCATCAAATGAACAGGCCAAGAGAATATTTAAAATATTTTTAATTTCATGGGAATCACTTGTGGATTGGACTTTTTCGGCCAATATACCAAGTTCGGATGTTTGGATATCTTTTTTTTCTTCCTCCTCGTCTAACTCCATGGATTCATGTTGTAGGCCATTTGTTTTGTTCGATTTCTTATGTTCGAGTCTATATTTTTTTAATATAAAATTTAAAGTTTTCGAAAGAATTTTCTCTGAGATGTTTGAATAACGCCTGAGACATACACCAATATCCGGTATTAGTTGTGCTTTCATGAGTACGGTTAAAAGTTTTTCGGTTATCTCATGCTCACTGGCCCCAAAGCGTTCCAGTTGTTGGGCAATCATTTGTATTTCGGGACTGGAAAAACCATTGTCATTGTAGTTGGTCATAAGAGAAATTTGTACAGCATCCACATTGTCATCGGCCACCACATCAACATGAAGATTCATTTGCCTTAAAGCATTTAGTTCTTTATCGAAATCTTGTACTCCCACAAAAGGTATAGTAAAGCCATCGGCTTCTATAATTGTTAGAGGCTTATCTTGATTTTTAGTTTGCTCCTTATCCTTACGCTCACTTCCATACGGCTGTACATCGGAGCTGTATTGTAAACATTCTTCCATAATATCCTCCTCATTGATGTGATCAATTTCTATGGCTGTGGCCGTTTGATAATCGTTGGTCACCTGTGTGCCCACCAATTCGGACAAAACCTCTTTAAGAACCCTATACTTGACCACTGAAAGATTTTGTCCCATGGCCAAGATGATATGATCACGCACCGACCATAGTTGCGAGTAATTGAAGTAGACCTTAAAGAACTGCTTAGTTTTAATCACTTTGTATTGGGTATTATAGAGCAATAGGGAGGCTCCTTCTTGTCCATGGTTGGCACCATAAATGGCTACAAAATGTTTGGAAATGCCCATAACAGATAAAGGGCTGTCCACCTTAAGTTGGGTCAGCAAAGAAACGAAATTTCCCGGAGAACGTTCAGGACAAACCTCGTCGCCAAGATTGAGAATGAACATGCGTTTATCGGACCCTAAAGAAAAAGTATAAATATATAAACATTTCAAATAGACATAATCCAAACACGCTTACATATAGTCAATAACATGGGCATCCCATCGCCCTCAATCACAGCAGCTCCCGCCACATTGACACTTAAGTTTTCTCTTATCAATTTGAAACGTTTGGGCGACTCATTCACTGCACCTTCCGTGGACAAAGGCAAGCGAATCAAGTAATAGTCACCATTCACATTATTACGTTCAAAATAGGTCAATAAACGATTACCATTGGCTAGACAATGAATGCTAGGATTGGAAAATGACAAACTAGAAGCCAATTCCAGTTGTTGAGCTGCAGTAGTATTAGCATCTTCCTTGCGAGACTCAATGGCCGCGGCCAGAGGTTCGCAAGAACCATCGCAATAAAGAACAAATGTCTCATCGGCATTGCTCACCAAATCGGCTATGTACTTTTGGAACTATAAAAAAGAAAGGAATTAAAATCACATGACCAAAAACCTCTATCTTTATAAACTCACCTTCAATTTCTTGCATTTATTTACATCCGCCGTACTTTCATCCCAGCATCTCAATGATTTATTGGCAAACACACCAACATACTTTTCCGATTTCTTATCATAAACAACTTTGGAAGATAATTTCTCTAGAACGGACCAGCTGCGTATTTGTTTTTGTGTGGAAATCTAAGAAGAAAAAAGATTAATATAAATCATCTTCATCTCCATCCATATGCCTACCTTAATAACAATAATAATATTTTTGCCCAATGTTGTTATAATATTGCCTTCGTTTTTATCGGGTGATATGCCCAGAAAGTCCTTGGGTTCCGGTATGGGACACAAATTAAAATAAGTAATGAATTTTGTCATATTTTCTGTAAATTTCAGCAGAAAAAACTATTAGAGTAAAGATAACAATATTAAATATTGCTACCGCACGTGTATTTGTTTACAAAGTTAGTGCAGTGTTGTATTTAAGAGTAAATCATATGTTGGCGTAAGGCGTTTTTACACGGCGAGGCTGCTACTTAAATGCGAGTGAAGTTTTACGACCTCTGTCAAACTGGATTTCAAATGTAAGAGGAAGTGGAAATGGAAAACATTTGAAATATTCGGAATATTTTCGAAAAATTCGAATTTGACAGTTAATAATTGTAAAAAAAAGAGAGAAAATAATTTCGTTCCCTCTGTCAACAATGCAAAAATGTAGAGCGAAACGAAAAACGTGTTAATGTATGTTCTGGATTATATGTATGGTATGTGAACATATACTAATTTTAGGTAGCCCTGTCCGATTTTTTTCGAACGTAAACCTATGTTGTAAATATTTCCCGGTGATCAGACCCGGTTCCCGAGATATAGGACCTGAAATTTCGGGTATATCGGGCAGTCTTTAGTCGGTTTTAAAGATCCGATCGGAAGAAGTACCCAGAAAGCTTATTGAAAATGCTTTTAATTATTTTAATATATTTAATATGTTATATTATTAGTTAGATAGCCTTTTCTTCGATCTTTGTAAGAAAATGAAAAATTCACAACAAATTTTTTGTGAATTTTTTTCGAAATTAAAACTTGTTTTGACATTTTTGTAAAAACCCATATTTTTATATTTTTTATCTAAAGAAGGATTAGGTCATTTCCTTTGTGGTCTATTATGGGTCCCATTTATTTGCCAAAATAAAGATAAACCTCTAAAAAAATTAGGTTCAATCATATATTTAAGAATATCTAGAGAATCATTTATCGTAATTTGTTCAGGAAAGCTTTAAATAATCCTAGGTGCTTCGATAATCCTAATGCTTCGAAAAGCCTTTAATATTTAACTTTTACAAAGCGACTATTCAGAAGGACATGAATTTAAGGAACAGGTTGTGGGTGGAGTTAGCCGATTTCCTTCCAATTGGCCACCCTTTCCGCACCGACGCGGATGCAAAAAGAGTTTACAAATGCCTCCGAAAAGCATATACAAATTACATCCTACTTTACAAAAATGGCAAATATATAAACCAGTCGAATTGGGTCTACAGAGAGTTTAAAGCGATGTATTCAAGACAGCAGATGGATGGTGGTTTTGGCAGTATCCGTGATGGTGGTGGCAGTATACGTGGTGATGGTGATGCAGTGTCAGTTAACAGTGAGGAAATGAAGGAGTTATGTATATATAAATATATGTATATATAAATACCTTCATAATAAATTTTGTTTTTAAATTTTTTTTTAATTTTATTTCAGTGGGTTTTGGAGAAAATGTAGATTCTCCAATGAAGGAAGGTGGCGATGGAAGCAGTCGTGGTGATGTTGGCAGTATTCGTGGTGATGGTGGCAGTATTCATGCTGATGGAGGCAGTATTCGTGCTGATGGTGGTGTTGTTGCCAGTATTCGTGGTGATGCTGCAGAGCCTGCTCCTCCTGCTGCTGTGGAAGGTGATAGTGGCAATATTAATGGTGGCTTTTTTGCGTGGAGGTCGGAATATGCATTTTTGCATCCAGTGTTGGTCGTCACGCAGCGTGGTATGTCGGGCTCCTCTGAGATTACCGACTAAAACCCACCTTACCTCTCATGGGATAAGACAACACCTCGGCAACGCTTTCGCATTACCTCGAAGTGGTTGTAAACCATCGTCCTACTTAGACCTGCGTCCAGGCTCCGCACGTGAATCGAAATTTGTGTATTTTAAATTTCCCTATATTCGTCAAGGTCTATCTTTTTGGTTCTGAGTGTTTGTTCAATATACTTTGCTGTGATGTTCCATATATTTTCGTCTGTGATCATTTTGTCTATTATAATTGACACTGTGAATCCGCCAGTTTGGGCCTCTAGTGATCTGCGACTGTCATGCCATCGGCAGCACCAAAAAAAAGGTATGCTCTGCATCGTCTATAGTGTCTGCTCCTTCGTATATGCAGTAGGGTGTGCTGCATTTCCCCATTTTGTGAAGGTACTTCCGGAAGTAGCCGCGTCCGGATAGCATATGGTCTATCCACCCATTTGACGATTCTTGGGATGAGTTTAGAAGTCCATCTGCCGTTCTTCACGTTATTACAGCGTGTCTGCTATTTCACTGTGGTGACCTGTTTAGCTGCTGCTATTAATGTTGTTGAAATTGAGTTATTTTGTTTCATATTCCATATTTTCATACGCCCAGCTGCTTGTAGGTCTAAAGGTGTCATTCCAGCTATAACAAGGACCGCGGGTGCCGACACGGAGCGATATGCCGATGTCACCCGTAGTGCTGCCGTTCTCTGCACTGAAAGTAGCGCGTTTACTCCGCATTTCGTTTCTAGCGTCTGAGCCCATATTTCACGTCCATAGAGAATAATGCTAGTGCTGGCCTCCATAAGCAGCTTCCGCTTACTTGGTAGTGGTCCTCCGATATTTGCCATTAGTCTACTTAGTTGTGTGGTTATCTTTGCAGCTTTTGTTGTCGCATATTGGATCTGGTTCCAATAAGCTAGCTTTGGCTCTAGCCTTATACCGAGACAATTTATTGATTTCTTGGTTGGTATTATTGCATCGTCGAGTCGCATGTTTATCTCGACGTTGATTTGTCGCCTGGTGAGTAGTAAGAGCTCCGATTTATGTGTGGGTAGTTGCAGACCACGTGAGTCTAGCAAATTCTTGGTTCTTATAATAACCTGTCCGAGTCTTCTCTGTGCTTCATCAGTGTTCCTCGCTGTAATGACTGCAGCAATGTCATCTGCGTATCCTACTAGGGAAGTGTCCTCTGACATCTTAAGATGTGATCGTAGCTTACGTTCCATACACCCAGGAAAATAATTGGTTTTAATTCGATTGTAACAATAAAAAAATAGTACTAGCAACAAAAAGTATATTGCCTACACCGTCTATCTGTTGTATTTATACATAATTATTTGAAACATCAATAATAACATGGATACGATCAAATGAAAATGATTGCAACTAATCGATGTTGCAATCGAATTAAGATTGTTTTTTTCATTGACACTCGGTTAGTTGTGGTAACCAATTTTAAATTTTCATAGTACCATATGATCGAATTTTGGTTGTGACAACCAATGTTTTATTCTTGACAACAGAAATTGTATCAATAGACCAAAGATTATTATTGCAACGAATAATTGGTTACTACAACAGTAAAAATATTAATAAATAATCGTTTATTGTTATCCCAATTATTTCCCAAATTTAGAATAATTAAATGAATTTTGGGAAATACAACCGAAAGATTGGTTGCTGTTCTGATACATGACAAACAAAAAATAAAATTACTCGACATAAAAAATCTTCAACATTTTGTTCAAGAACGGTATAGGTAATCAAAAATAATCTCGTGTGGATAATAATGTGTGGAATGCAGAATATGTTGTGCAAAATGTTTTACATAAATGTGGGTACTATGTTTTTTCAGCTTGAAAAAATTCCACAAAATGTTATTTCAAGTTGAAAAAAGGAACGCTTTTTAACTCAAGTCGCATTGCATTTTTGAAGTGTGTGTGTCGAGATGTCACTTTTATATGAATGTGTGTGTGTATAAGTGTGTGCATTTTTTCCTTTTTGCTTTTCTTGAAAGCAAACAGGAGTTTAAATTCTAATCAATAAACAGTTAAATGAAATAATGCCGTCTTATAAAATAGTTAATTTAAATTGCAGAAAGGATATATTATTGTTGAAGATCATTGTGCTGTTATACATACATTATTTATTTTGTGTTGATACGATGGCGATGCTTGTGAGGCATCAGAAGCAAGGTTACAAATAACAAAATAATTTCCTACGGTTGTACGAATATAAATAAATAAAATGATGTTTTGATGAACCGAAAATATGTTTTATTATTATTTTTAAGGATTTACGTTTTATTTGTTGACATATATAAATTAAACTTCCATCCATAAACGGAATTTCTTCTGTCAACTCCTATGGCTGGCAAGAACTCACTATTTTCTTTATAACCATTTAAAAACGAGATCACAGGCACTGCCCAATTCCATTGTCCTACTGCTTCGGTAGCGTTAGCCGTCCACAAAGTTTTTCGTCACGATTGTTCCAAACATACAAAGGTAAATGTACATATGTATGTAATTACAAGACAAATTCCACGTTATTACATGTCCTTCCCCTGTTTTGCACACTTTTTGCTTTGCTTTCCAATCGGAATGTCACTCTTCTCGTTTATTCCATGTACATAATTATTTTCCGTCCTTTGCATTAGTTTTCTTTATTTCAGATAATCTAATTTAGTATTCTTTATTAGGAAATTTTATTGCTAATATTTAAAACAGTTGAATTTCTCGCGCACAAATATGAATATAAATAAATAGGACTACAATGCTGGCGGCTTCAATTTGTTGCGGCGTTCAATTAATTTGTATCGGCGCAAAATGTCAATTTCTCACGTTGAAAAATCATAGTACCACAAATGAAAAAATTTCACTCATATTTTCACAACTTTGTTTTTTGTATGGGATTTCAGCGTGATGCAACAATCATGAAATTGAAAGCACGGGGTTAAGCGATTTCTGCATAAAAGCTTTGTGTTTTTTTGTGTACTAAAATGTGTGTCAAATATTTCCACATCTCATAATAGTGATGAATTTCCAATATGGGATTTTTAATTTTGTTATGAATAGTTTTGTTTTTTGTTCAATAAATAAAATAAAAATTAATGAAAACTGTTTTTAATTAATTGTCGGTAGTATATGACTGACAAATTGTCAGAACAACCAATTTTTTAAAACAGTTGGTTGTGGCAACTACAACAGATAATTTAAGCCACCATTTTCTTAGTTGGCGCAACCAAATATCATTGTTGTCAACATGGAAGCAGAAAATATTGGTTGTCCTGATGGAATCGTATGATAGTAGACAGAACTACCAAAATTCGGTTGACAAATAATTCGGTTGAGGCAACCAATCTGTATTCTGCGTGTAGGTCTGGCCCTAGTATAGAACACTGGGCCGCCCCTGATGTATCTTTCATCTTTCTCTCTCCTTCGCTTGTATCGTAGATATGTACTCTGTCTTTCGGATAGTTTCTTATAATTCGCATGAGATATTCTGGTACCTTAAAATTTTCATCGAGGGCATGTTGAACGTCTATCCACCTAAGGCTATTAAAGGCATTCTTGATGTCCAGTGTGGCTAAAAGAACAACAGATTTGGTGAAGTGGTTCTTCCGTTGACCGGCTGCAACAACGTCAAACACATCTCTCAGAGCTCCTACCGTAAATTTCCCAGGCCGGAAACCATGCCGTCTCTTTGATAAATATCCCCCCACAAGGATTGATTTTTGAAGTCGGGGCTTAATAAGCCTCTCCAGCAGTTTACCAGTTGTTTCTATTAATGGTGATGGTGGCAATATTAATGGTGTTGGTGGCACTATTCGTGGTGATGGTGGCAATATTAATGGCGATGGTGGCAATATTAATGGTGTTGGTGGCACTATTCTTGGTGATGGTGGCAATATTAATGGTGATGGTGGCAATATTAATGGTGTTGGTGGCAGTATTCGTCGTGATGCTGCAGTGCCTGCTGAGGAAGCCACTCAATACATTTCGTGCGTACAATAAAACCCCTTACACACATATGTGAAGATTCTTCATCTCTATGTAAATATGTATGTGTGTATGAAAATACACTTTGCTGGAGCTGCAACAGAAATTAGTTGCAGAAAAGATAATAACGGAATCGGAGTATTCGGACCAGTTGGACAATTTAACAAAAATTACAAATATTCGTTACCAATTTTATTTTAATTCAATAATATTACAATTTCATTCAACCATATATGTTATAAATCTAAGAATGCTAATACACGTAATTATATTTTTAATATTGTTATCTAATATTAACATTTGAAATACAAATAAAATGTGTTCAAAACGAACACAGATATGAATTCTATATGATATGTTTCTATATAAAACCAGTAGGGAAAGCTTAAAGTCGGGCGGGGTCGATCTCGATATATTCTTATTTATATCCGATATCCAATCTGTCACTTCTCACTTTGGTTTGACCGAGCCAATGTGACACATGGCCAATTCACATTTAATTTGTTAATTTTTAATTATTAATTTTTACCAGTTACTTCGTTGAGCCAAAAAAATAAGTGATTTGTGCCTAATTTCGCAGTGATTCGGTTAATGGTGGCTTGATTGCCATCATAAATCTACAGAATCCTAAATTATTCTGAGGTTAAAAAAATTGTGGGCAGTGCAGAACGCCGTGCGTCAACGTGTGTATTAGATACGAACGTCGAGCGTACATTGGTGTAAAAACGCCTCCGTTACGGATCAGCTGATTTTGTTTTCACCGTCACGTTGCACTATTTGGGTTTGAAAGAATAGTTGACGTCTTCCTTATTGTTTTCATTAGATTATTTATTTTGAGACGCATAATTATACGCAGTTTTCCCGAAAAATGGGTGGCAAAACTAAACACACGCAAAGGACCAAAAATAATGCTAAGGTAACAACATTGACATTGTGAAATCAAAATTTGTTTGGAAACGATCACTTTGCGGGAAGTGAGCGATGGTCAGTGGTAGTTTGACAAGTCGGTCTATTCCAAGGCTGTATAAACGCAGATGCACCTAATCAATAGTGTCGATGTGAATATTTCGGGGTAAATGAGAGTTCGGCTTCCTCTAAAGGCTGCGACATTTTCAGCGGCCAGCATCAGCAGAATTTTGTACGGTGTTGTATTTAGAAAATATGTACCAACGCAGTATAAATCAAGATGAACACAGTTGGATATTTTGGGCCTTGTGTTCAGTGTTCAGAGGAAGTTATGGGTGTACAAATCGAAGGCTTCCTTTGGCGCCTCGTGCTTTCCCATGGACTTCATCAGCGGACTTAAGTTTGCATTTCGGATGGATATGTAATTTATACCATGTGTCATGTATACGAACGATGTGTCATAGTACTATGTTCCAATGAGCCGGTATCATAACTTAATACAAATCTACCCAATTTACTGAGGAATGGTCTATGCCGGCAATTCAAATTCACGAACTAACATTCCCTTCGGAATATAATCTGACTTAATGAATGTCCCATACATATAACATAGATGCATGCCATCGCGTGCCTTAATTTTTTTTAAAGATTTTAAACAATACATATCTAATTTATATTTTGTATTTTCAGCCATCAAGCTCTGCCCGAAGTGCCGAACTATTGGGTAGTTCGGCCACAACCTTTGTGGGCTTTTCCGCACATTCCGATTTGGGTTTAATACCCTTTGTGCCGGGCTTTGGAACGGTGGAACAAATGCCAGAAACCTTTGACGCCAGCATCTCTACAGCTTATCAACTTACCTTGAAAAAGATGTCCAAAAAAGATCCGATGACTAAGAAGAAGGCTTTGCAAGAGTTCATCGATTTAATCAATAGCTCTGATTTGGATGAATTGAAAACAATTTTACCCTTGTGGCCGAAATTCTATCAAAATTTAGCCACTGATCCTGAACACAGTGTTCGCGAATTGACACAAACTGCATTGCAAATTCTTGTGTCGAAATGTAAAAAGTCTGTCGCACCATATTTAAAGCAATTGGTACCAGTGTGGTTGGCCAGTCAATTTGATAATTATGCACCGGCCGCCAGTATTGCAAGTTCTTCATTTTCTGAAACTTTTGCTAGTAATGCCAATCGTACACGAGAGGTGTGTCTGCACTGTCAGGCGGATATTATTGAGTATTCTTCACGTAATTTAACTTTCCATACGGCAGCCACTCTGTCAACAGGAAAAAGTCTAACATCCGAAGAGGCCGAACAGAAATATCAACGGGTTGTAGTTTGCAGCTTAAAAGAGTTATCATTCTTTCTGGAACATACTCAAGAGGCTGAAGATCAAACTCAAATCAAAGAGTTGCTGGCAAAGCTTTTGGCACATCAAAAATTCTTTAGTTTTGCTAAAAACAAACTAAATGCCATCAAGTAAGTAGAGAAAAGTTACTTGTACCAGGTGGACCAATTAAAATTTTAAATTTGAATCCTCTATAAAAAAGTACTGATAATTTTATCAAATATCCGGTTTTATTAGAAAAGTTGAACTTTGCCATTTAATAACGGAACACAATATCATTCATATGACTTCCACGACTGGCTCGATCAACCGTATTTTCAGTAAATTTTCGATTGTTTCGGGTCGAATCTCTTCAATGGCAACTTCGATTTTATGTTTCAACGCTTCAATTGTCTCTGGATCCTTTGCGTAACATTAATGGCTACCCACAGAAAATAATCCAAAGGGCTCAAATCACAAGTCAAAGTAATCGGTAGTTCAAATTTAAAATTTTAAATGGCACACCCTTTATATGGAGGCTATAGCTAAATCTGAACCGATTTTCTTCAAAGGTAGCAATCTTTGTTTCTTTATCTTTATCCTCTTTGAGAATGAAATCACAAGTCAAAGTAATCGGTAGTTCAAATTTAAAATGTTAAATGGCCCTCCCTATATATTCATATAAATAAATATTTCTATGAAATTTTCTATTAAAAAATTCCTAAAATAGAAAATTTGGCAAATTTTTTTATAAAACTAGAAATTTCGGCGATATGTTCCCCAAAGCAGTGAAACTTTTTATAAAAAAATTACATTTGGTCAACATTTTAAAGAATGAATGTAGAAATTTTCTATAAATGTAGAAATTTCGACGAAATTTTCTATAAATGTAGAAATTTCGATGAAATTTTCTATAAATGTAGAATTTTCGGTGAAATTTTCTATAAATCGTCGGCTTAATGCAATTTGGTCCATACGCCATTTTTGTGTTTTTTGAGTTAGGAGTTGATAATAATGGTTTTAAGCATGCTCTTTCAGAATCTGCAATCATTTTTCTCCTATCTCGCCTAGTTTTCGAGATACTGGTAGGGTAAATTTATTTAACTCTGAATAACGGGAAATTATTTTGATATTTTTGTTCTATGTCTCCATTTTTCTATCGCCCTATATTTTTGACTCAGTATTTTACGTTCTTTCTATAACAAAATGTAAATTACTATCCTCCCATAACGACCCTTTTTGTGGTCCATGTAATACAAATACGAAAAAATATTAAAATAAAAGTGGATATGGACCAAAATGCCAAGTACAAAATTTGTTATAACATGCTTATTTTTGAATGTAATGGCATAGAAATGCATGAGAATCATACAAACACTGTTGGGAACCCTATGAAATAAAAAGTGTGTAACTCTTCAGTCCCGTTTTTACTAAAACAATAAATTGCGTTTTTCTCCGATCATACAAAATGGCGTATGGAACAAAATATGAAATTTTCTATAAATGTAGAAATTTCGACGAAATTTTCTATAAAAAATGAAATTTCGACGAAATTGTTATATAAAAATAGAAATTTCGACGAAATTGTTATATAAAAATAGAAATTTCGACGAAATTTTTATATAAAAATAGAAATTTCGACGAAATTTTTATATATTAAATAGAAATTTCGACGAAATTTTATATAAAAATAGAAATTTTCTATAAAAATAGAAATTTCGACGAAATTTTCCATAAAAATAGAAATTTCGACGAAATTTTCCATAAAAATAGAAATTTCGACGAAATTTTCCATAAAAATAGAAATTTCGACGAAATTTTCCATAAAAATAGAAATTTCGACGAAATTTTCCATAAAAATAGAAATTTCGACGAAATTTTCCATAAAAATAGAAATTTCGACGAAATTTTCTATAAAAATAGAAATTTCGACGAAATTTTCTATAAAAATAGAAATTTCGACGAAATTTTCTATAAAAATAGAAATTTCGACGAAATTTTCTATAAAAATAGAAATTTCGACGAAATTTTCTATAAAAATAGAAATTTCGACGAAATTTTCTATAAAAATAGAAATTTCGACGAAATTTTCTATAAAAATAGAAATTTCGACGAAATTTTCTATAAAAATAGAAATTTCGACGAAATTTTCTATAAAAATAGAAATTTCGACGAAATTTTCTATAAAAATAGAAATTTCGACGAAATTTTCTATAAAAATAGAAATTTCGACGAAATTTTCTATAAAAATAGAAATTTCGACGAAATTTTCTATAAAAATAGAAATTTCGACGAAATTTTCTATAAAAATAGAAATTTCGACGAAATTTTCTATAAAAATAGAAATTTCGACGAAATTTTCTATAAAAATAGAAATTTCGACGAAATTTTCTATAAAAATAGAAATTTCGACGAAATTTTCTATAAAAATAGAAATTTCGACGAAATTTTCTATAAAAATAGAAATTTCGACGAAATTTTCTATAAAAATAGAAATTTCGACGAAATTTTCTATAAAAATAGAAATTTCGACGAAATTTTCTATAAAAATAGAAATTTCGACGAAATTTTCTATAAAAATAGAAATTTCGACGAAATTTTCTATAAAAATAGAAATTTCGACGAAATTTTCTATAAAAATAGAAATTTCGACGAAATTTTCTATAAAAATAGAAATTTCGACGAAATTTTCTATAAAAATAGAAATTTCGACGAAATTTTCTATAAAAATAGAAATTTCGACGAAATTTTCTATAAAAATAGAAATTTCGACGAAATTTTCTATAAAAATAGAAAATTCGACGAAATTTTCTATAAAAATAGAAATTTCGACGAAATTTTCTATAAAAATAGAAATTTCGACGAAATTTTCTATAAAAATAGAAATTTCGACGAAATTTTCTATAAAAATAGAAATTTCGACGAAATTTTCTATAAAAATAGAAATTTCGACGAAATTTTCTATAAAAATAGAAATTTCGACGAAATTTTCTATAAAAATAGAAATTTCGACGAAATTTTCTATAAAAATAGAAATTTCGACGAAATTTTCTATAAAAATAGACGAAATTTTCTATAAAAATAGAAATAGCGACGAAATTTTCTATAAAAATAGAAATTTCGACGAAATTTTCTATAAAAATAGAAATTTCGACGAAATTTTCTATAAAAATAGAAATTTCTACGAAATTTTCTATGAAAATAGACGAAATTTTCTATAAAAATAGAAATTTCGACGAAATTTTCTATAAAAATAGAAATTTCGACGAAATTTTCTATAAAAATAGAAATTTCGACGAAATTTTCTATAAAAATAGAAATTTCGACGAAATTTTCTATAAAAATAGAAATTTCGACGAAATTTTCTATAAAAATAGAAATTTCGACGAAATTTTCTATAAAAATAGAAATTTCGACGAAATTTTCTATAAAAATAGAAATTTCGACGAAATTTTCTATAAAAATAGAAATTTCGACGAAATTTTCTATAAAAATAGAAATTTCGACGAAATTTTCTATAAAAATAGAAATTTCGACGAAATTTTCTATAAAAATAGAAATTTCGACGAAATTTTCTATAAAAATAGAAATTTCGACGAAATTTTCTATAAAAATAGAAATTTCGACGAAATTTTCTATAAAAATAGAAATTTCGACGAAATTTTCCATAAAAATGGAAATTTCGACGAAATTTTCCATAAAAATAGAAATTTCGACGAAATTTTCCATAAAAATAGAAATTTCGACGAAATTTTCCATAAAAATAGAAATTTCGACGAAATTTTCCATAAAAATAGAAATTTCGACGAAATTTTCCATAAAAATAGATATTTCGACGAAATTTTCCATAAAAATAGAAATTTTGACGAAATTTTCCATAAAAATAGAAATTTCGACGAAATTTTCTATAAAAATAGAAATTTCGACGAAATTTTCTATAAAAATAGAAATTTTTAACGAAATTTTATATAAAAATAGAAATTTTAACGAAATTTTCTACAAAAAATAGATCGTCGACGAAAAAATTTAAAATTTTTACGAATCTAAAATTTTTTTTACACAATATCTATAAACTTAAGTTAAGGAATATTTGGCGACATTTTCTACAGAAATACACTTTAAAATAGAAATGTCAATAAAATACTTTTTACAACTTCCATAAAATAGAAAAATGTTTGTTTTAAGACGAATTATGGTTTAAATCTTTTGATTTCATTTTCTTTATTCTATTTTACTTAGAGCTGCTTGGTTTGAATTTGTTTACCATTTGTTGCAAAGTCCACATCTTGTGGAAATTGTGGAACAACATAAATCCCAAGTGATCGCAGTATCATTTCAAAACATCGATGAATCCGATCCTTTGGTGGCCCCACATGTCTGGGGATGTATTTTGTTGATACAAACCAACTTTAAAGATTGGTGAGTTTATATTAAAAGAAAACTACGAGATTTTAAATATATTTCATTACTTTTCCAGGGCCGAAACAATTGATTTCCGTGAAAAAGTCTGGCCAAAATTATCGTCGCTTCTCCGAAATGGTTTTAATCGCAATGCTCAAGCTATCTGCCCCAATATATTACCTTTCTTCTCCCAACTTTCACAAGTTACCACAGACACAAAGGAGTACCACAACTTCATCCGACAATTCTTTGAAAATTTGAAAAATGTTATTGTCGGCGAAACAACGAACATATCTAAACAGGATAATATTATAATAATCAAAACTTATTTTGAATGTTTACGTTATTTAAATCAAAAGATAAATAATGCTTCCAAAGACCACTTAACTCCCGAGGATAAAGATTTGGTCTTACAATTGCTGCAAGAAAATATCATGCAGCCCCTGAAATGGTGTTTAAACAGCACAAATGGAATAACCTCCAGATATGTGTTTCAAAATACCTCTACCCTAGTGGCATTTTTCGATAGACAACATACAGATTCCCAAATGTACCAACAACTGTTGGATAAGTTTTGGTTATCACTTTTCACCATTACCACTGAGGATTTAAATCAACAGGATGTTAGTGAATTATATTTGGAAAGAGTTATTGAACTGATCAATGACTTGTATACAGCCAATCCCACTTTGGAAGAGCATAAAGTGAAATTTGTTGAACCTATGACGGAAACATCAAAAACAGCAGATGATGAAGAACGTCCCCGCACGCCCAAAGAACCACAAAATGCGGCGGCTTTTAGACAAAAAGAGCTGAAACAATTGGTTTTACAATTGTTGCGTATTTGCGTTAAGAAAACTTTGACATTGAAGACCTCGAAATATATTAAACATGTGCGTTTGTTGTGTAATATGTTTAACGATAAGGATTTCTTTGCTAAACTAAGTGAAAATGATTCTTTGGAGACCACTTTAATGACATTTGTCAATTTATTAAAGTCATCGTTTTTGGATAATGATGCTTGTGAAATTGTGGTTGATGTTATTTTCGAAATACTACAGCATTTGGATAAAAAACAACGTTTTGAATATATCGATAAACAGCTAATGATGGTAAGTAATAAATAAAACAAGTAAGAAAGTTTCAGTCGTGTAAACCGACTTATGAATCCCCTCACCTTGAGTCCCAAACAAATATCAGTAAATTTATTTTTTTTTAAATTAAATTATTATCAATTTAAATTGCATTTAATAACTTTAAAGTATATACTGGTATTAAAGTTATAAGCTGTTAACTTTTGGTGTAAAATGACCCATTTGTGTGGGGGGTACCAAAAGGGGCGTGCCGATAACGGCCACTTTTCTCTAGACTCTAGGTACTATAAAAGCATTGCACTGTATGAAATTTCAAGTATTTGAATGCTGGTATTAAAGTTAAAAGCTGTTAACTTTTGGTACAAAAATGTCCATTTGTGTGGGAGGTACCAAAAGGGGCGTGCCAATAACGTCAATTTTTCTCTGGACTCTTGGTACTATAAAAGCATTACACTGTACAAAATTTCAAGTATTTATATACACTGGTAATAATGTTATAAGCTATTAACTTTTCGTTCAAAATTGTCCATTTGTGTGGGAGGTACCAAAAGGGGCGTGGCAACTTCCCCCATTTTTCTCGAGGTAATAGTGACTAATAAACTAATACTATGTGTAGAATGTCAGAGGATTCAAATAAGTAATATAGAAGTTATTAAATAATCAATATTTCATTAAATGTTAACCCTTTGAGGGCGAGGTACTAGAAGGAGTGGACCATTATAGCCCATCTTCGAACTTAGCCGGAGATAGAAGAAAATATTACCACATACCAAATTTGAAGTCAATCGGTTACTCCTTTCGAGAGTTATCGTGCGCACCAGCCAGCAGACAGACAGACGGACGGACATTGCTCATTCGACTTAAAATGACCCAAAACGGATATCCGCTGAACATACTTAGGTCACTCCTTCGATGTGTTACACTTTTAGCTCGTAGCAAATGAAATATACCCTCCTCTCTAAGGTTCGGGGACAAATATATGAAGATCTATAGTAAACATTTTAAAAATTTCGATTTTATAGACAATTTTCTAAAATTTTGTATTACATAGAAAAAATTGTTTTTTCTTTCCATTAGATTCCCCACCATTTAACCCAAACATTGGTTCTGCAACGTTTACTCTCACATCCTTTGTGTATTGAGCCCGAAGTTCGCTCCATACTTTCCCAGCCTGAAACTACAGATATTATTAGCAAAATTTCCGACGATGTTGTGAAAAATAATTCTAAGGATATGTTTAATTTATTACACAAATGTTTCTTTGAAACTGATACCGGTGACATTTTAATATCTTCCAAAACTGTGGATAAAATACTCATTACCCTATCAAAGCCTTTAATTGATAGCCCAGAGGAGGAGGGAGGGGAGCCAGAGAATAGCAATACCGATGTCGATGCCTGTGGCAGTTTTATAGCACAAATTATGCCCGTGGTTTGCTCCAAAGAAAATTCATCTCTGGAAGTTAAACACGAGATATTCTTACGACTTTTCAAATTTAGCATAGAAAAATCTGTAAATGATTATATATCCGAAGATACTCTGTGGGAGATAACAACCTGCTGGCAGGATGCTTTATCAAGTGAAGACATTATTATAGATGAACAATTGCTGGAGAAATGTGCCAAGGTTATAGCCGAACAGGGGGAGAAGGTTAATTTATCTGCGACAACAATTGATTCGATAGCTGAAGCCTCCGCCAAATTTGTCACCTGTTCTACAGAGAATATAAATGATGAAAAAGAACGTTATAAGAAAATCGATGACGTTTTGCAGACTATATTGAGCAATGATCCAACAGCGGTGCAAGATCTTTTGAATGTCTGCTTATTTGTGGAATCCTTAAAAGGCTTGGCTTCGCCCAACTCGGGATTTACCCAAAATATAAGAAAATTATCTGGTTTACAAGG
Source organism: Eudasyphora cyanicolor (assembly GCA_963930755.1). Taxonomy (NCBI): domain Eukaryota; kingdom Metazoa; phylum Arthropoda; class Insecta; order Diptera; family Muscidae; genus Eudasyphora; species Eudasyphora cyanicolor. Next base: position 37,242,285 of record OZ005735.1, on the reverse strand, counting down.
AGTTTTACAAAGATCTCTATTAAATTTTTCTATACTTTGTAAATTAGTTTGTTGTAAACCTCCTCAGGGAGGAAGAGTTGGAGATCAAGGAGAAAAATCCGAGACCGCTGAAGAAGAAATAACCGAAGATTATTGTGATCCCAATGAAAACCTGTTAAAAGTTTGGTCGGACTACTTACAAACAGAATTACTTAAATACATAAATATATCAGCTGCAGGCGATTCGTTAATCAATCAATGCGATCATTTGGATGCTGCGCTAGAGTCTCTGACTTTGGAACTCTCCGAAAAAGTCCAATCATTGCTACGAAATTCTGGGGAATTGAGTATTACTTTAAAGGAAAGACTTTTAGAAACGGCGGCCAAAGAAGAAAATATTGCCTTTTGTCGATCTCTACCATATCTGGTGAATATACAACAATATGCACAATTTGAAGAAAGTGGTCTTCTTCTGCTGGCTGAAGATTTGCAGGAATATTTTGCTAACCAAAAAACATTTGGCGCGTATGTGACTACCTTGCAATATCTCTTGCCAAAACTGGAGGCTAAAAGCATAGACCTGCAATGTCCCATAATGCGCTGTGAACCCGAAGAGATATGGATAAAAGCGGCGGTCTTTCGTAGTTTGATAGAAAACAATTTCTCTTCTTCATACAATGATAAATCGGATCAGAATATTATTTCGGTTGCATTGCAATTTATTACAGATCATTCGAATAAATTGCATACACAAAAGGAATTGCTGGTGTATCAAAGGTAAATTTAGGAAAATAATAGACTACTTAACTTGTTACAGCCATTTTATCCGTTTGTATAATATTTTTCGGAGTATTTTGTCGTTATGAACCCTAAAAAAATTATGGATATTTTCTATTAATATAATTTCAATTATCAATGTTCGATGGACTATAATTTTATTGTTCCACCCACCAAAAATATTTTTGTTCCAGATCCTTAGAGAGAAACTTTTATAATTATTTTTTTTGTATTCCAGTGAAATACCTAAACAAGAGTTGGTTAATATCCTCAATGCTGTGGAATATATTAAACTTTTGTCCTGCCTTCTAAAACGTATTCCCTATCAATTGACCATAAAAAATTGGGATGTTATACGTATTGGCTTGGGTCACTGGATATTAAGTGTAACAAAATCTCTGGAATATGCTTTGGAAAAAGCTGATCAGAAGGTAATTTTACAAGGGAGAGGAAAAACATAAAACGTATTATTAACACATACATATTTGCAGACTTTATATTTTACTCTGCATGTTTTTAAATTATTCGCTTCGCTGACAGAATTTTTCAATGAAGAAAAACAAAAAAGTTCCACGGAGCTGGTGAAAAATGTTCATGATGAATGGCTGCAGGTTTTCGCGCGAGATGTCTATCTAACTGTCTTCAAATCTTTCTATAAAATATGTCAATTCCAAGGCAAGTGTTGAAAAATAAAATGAAACATTATTTAAATTTTTTCTTGTTGACCAAAAAATCAGATATTCCCGATTATTTCCTGGACTGTTGGGAAATGTTTATAATTGAATTAACCACAACATTGGAATTTATGGATTTTGGCATTGTTTATGCGGTAAAATTGCAATTATTTTTTTAAACCTTTGTTTATTATTCTATATTTGTCTTTTGTTCTATTTTTTGTCCAGTTCTGTAAGACTTCCACTCAACTCACATTGGACCACATTTGTAATTTCCTGCTGAAAAATATCTCAAGTCCCGTCCATTCGCTGCGTACTTTAAGCATATTTATGATGCGTAATTTAACGCCCTACTTTGTGGCCGACGATATAGAAATGTATGACACAAAATCGGAGCAAATCGAAAAGGATGAGCATCAATCGATTAAATGGCATTTCCTAAATCGTTTCGAAGACTATATAGGTCGTTATGATATGCCCATAAGGAAATACTTGAATGAATTTAGGTAAGTGCTTTCGAAAAATTTTGAAAATAGCATCCAAAAAATGAGCTTTTAAAAAACAGGTTGTAATTAAAAATTTCATCCAAATAACTTTCAATCTCTAGAAAATTTCGAATTTAATGAAAAATAAAATGAATAAAATACTATAGTCAATTTTCGATTCTTTAGACAATTTTCAATTCCATAGAAAATTGGATGTGCTCAAATTTTCAATTCCCTATAGAAAATTTGCTCAAATTTTTTATTCCCTATAGAAAATGTGCTCAAATTTCTTATTCCCTATAGAAAATTTGCTCAAATTTTCTATTCCCTATAGAAAATTTGCTCAAATTTTCTATTCCCTATAGAAAATTTGCTCAAATTTTCAATTCCCTATAGAAAATTTGCTCAAATTTTCTATTCCCTATAGAAAATTTGCTCAAATTTTCTATTCCCTATAGAAAATTTGCTCAAATTTTCTATTCCCTATAGAAAATTTGCTCAAATTTTCTATTCCCTATAGAAAATTTGCTCAAATTTTCTATTCCCTATAGAAAATTTGCTTAAATTTTCTATTTCCTATAGAATATTTGTTCAAATTTTCTAAATTTTTATAATTGAAATTATTTTTTTATTATGTATATAAATTAGTCAAAATTTCTTTTTGTAAAAATTATTCTTTTTAATTTTTTCCAGTTTCAAACTAACCGAAATACCGGATATGAGCCCCATAGATCGACATGAAGCTTTCTCTTATCTCATGCTATGGGATTGTATAATTTACGCTTGCGCCAAATCTCCCGTTGCCCTACGTTCACTTTATACCACATTTCTGCATGAAAATAAATATGAAGAGGTAAGTTATTTGCCAAAAAAAAAGAAAACAGAATTAATTTTTTTATTTTTTTTCCAGAATCTACTACACTTCCTGTTCCGCTCAATGCCGGTGGAAATTTTGAAAAATCATAGTACGAAACAAATGAATAATGATATTTTTAAAGGTCTCACTTGGTCACAAATAAAAGGTAGGTTTTGTTCAGCGATTATGAATAACGATTTACTTCATGGTTATCTAGTGGTCATGACTAATGCTTAATTTCTTGTTTCTTGTTTCTTGTGTATTGGTTTGGATCTATAGGACTTTTGTTGTTAGGTTCTTTCTTCGGTTTCATTAGCTGGTGTTGTAAGAAAATGCTCTTACTCATCCACATCTTAGGTTGGATGGGTGGTGGTGGTGGTCGAATAACCACTTACATTAGCTGTGGCCATGCTACGCTGAGATACTTGTTGTCTTTCCTCCACTTCTTCTTCATAGTAAATATCATCCGATCCACCTCCACTTGAACAGGATATATAATCACTTATGGGTAAAAATGATTTCATTTCTTGTGCAGCCCCTCCTAGCGTTTGTTTTTCATTTTCTTGAGGACTCTCGGCTATATGTATATTAAGATTGGAGATGAATTTATTTATCCATACTGCTAAATTAAAGGCCAATATTTTTTGATATTCTTTCAAATTGCTGGTGGCATAGAATTCTTTGTCTAGAACAAAAAACAGGAATGGGATTAAAACCAATAATAGTGCTACGAAAAAAATATGAAAAATCTCCTCAAAAAATCCCATGTAAAATTGGGCCATTTTTCATATTTATATTATTATTAAATATAAGAAATCTTTTACCTGTAAACTCCTTTAAAGTCTCCAAAATCACTGCCACCAACGGCGAACTCTCATCCATAATAAATTGATCATTTAAGAGAAACTCTTTCATTTCTTCAAACAATACGCATATGATTTTCTTCATTTGTGTACGTTGTTTGTGCACAATTTTCCTCGTCAGTTTCTGGCAGCGTAGCCTTTCCATTCTCTTTGCCACTTTCTTCAAACGTTTCTCCTCCTCTAGCCATTCCAAAGCTGTGGCTATATTGGTATACTCCACTTTGGGTTTCTTTTCCAAATGTTGTTTTAAAGCTGAACGATGGCGTTTCGGTAGCAAATGTTTAAAATGGCTGAGTGTATGCATTACATGCTTAATATCGGGAGCAGACAACCTATTGATGCGTGCCGTACAATTTGGTAATATGAATTTCTTTTGATAAAATCTTGGCAATTTACGCGGAGCAGCTTTATTTTCTTTTGGAGTAGATAAGTAAACTATATGTTCTTTGGGCGTAAGAACATCACGATCAACAATTACATTGCCCTTATGTTGACAGGGATATTGAGGATTATAGCGGGGACAGACGCAAAAATACTTATAGGTATAACGATGTGGCCTCCGCTTGGGTTTCTCATAGAAGGGCTGAATATTTTTACATTTTATGTTGCGTTCCTGTAGCAAATGTTGTCGGGCATTTATCTCTTGCAAAACCGTACGAGAGGCCGTTGTTGCTGGTGGCACTTCAATTTCATTTGGAATTTCATCGAAATTTATAGGCATTTTTCAATAGGAATTTGTTTGAATGTTTTGTTTTTTTCGTATTAATTTCACTCACGTCTTGTTGACAAAATAAACTAATTGTATTTGATTTTGTTTCTTTGGGAAGATCACAATTTATCATTAGAAAAGTATACTTGCCATTTGTATACTGATGTCTTGAGTAAGTTGCCCGCGGTAATACGTAAATGGTGGAATACCAGTCCTTCGCGACAAAAAACCTTTGTTGATACCTTAACCACGAATTTTGTCTCACCTATCATATGTCAAGAAGAACTGATGGCTATAGCTGGTAAAAAGGATAAGCATGAAAATATGCAGGTGAGTTAAGAAAAGTTTAAACATATATAGATTAAATTGAAAATTGATTGATGCTCTCTTAGGTCACAGTACATATCTCTACTCGTGAAGTTTTAGCGGTATACTCTATTGATGAGGCTCGCATGGAACTAGTTATTACACTTGCTTCCAATTATCCTCTGGGCTCGGTGAAAGTCGATTGTAATAAGCAAATTGGTGGTCGTTCTTCCTCCCGCAATGTGGCCATGCAATTGACCATATTCTTAACACATCAGGTAATTTTTGTTTTCAAAAATATAATTGATAATAAAACCCATTTCCCACCCTAACAGAATGGCACCATTTTTGATGGTTTAGCTTTGTGGAAAAACAATTTAGACAAAAAATTCGAGGGTGTCGAAGAATGTTATGTCTGTTATACGGTAATACACCAAGACACTTGTCAGTTGCCCAAATTAACATGCAAAACATGTAAAAAGAAATTCCATGGTCCTTGTTTGGTAAGTATTCACATACATATGCATTACACCTAACTCATTTTTTAAATCAAATTAATTTATTTCTTTCCCCTCCCACACACAGTATAAATGGTTTACCACCAGCTCCAAATCGACTTGCCCCATTTGTAGAAATGTTTTCTAATTTATTTTGTTCGTGTCAACTAAGAGCAATAGTAATTATTAATCAAAACAATAGCTGTAGCCCACATTATTGTCAAATACTTTAATGTAAGAGCTCTACTCGTATGTCGTATGTCTTAAAAATAATGAAATGAAATCATAAAATAATAATTATAATAATCTTTAAATTATTAATAAACAAAAATAATGTAAGGAAACAGACAAAATCTATTTCAGCTACTGTGACAACGAATATGGGGAGTGATTTTGAGCCTACTACATTACGATACGATATCCATCGAAGCCGATTATAATGAGGATGTATTTGCGCTTAAAGTTATTTAAATACATATCACGTGAAACTAGCATCCACTACGAACGTCATGCCAAAATGTAGAGCTACTCTGCAAAGCAGATTTTGAAAAAGCCTAAACAGGACATTGGACGGAAGGGTAAGTTAATTTCCAACGTCAATATTTTATTATTTATTGGAAAAATTGCATAAAATATCGTAGAATTTTCGATTCTAAAGAACATTTTGCCAAATATTCGATTCTATAGAATATTTTGTATAATTTTCTAATTAATCTAACGAAAATTTTGCCAAATTTTCTATCTAAAAGAAATTGTCGTAAATTTTTGATATCCACAAATCGAGTGGACTTCTAGCGTTGCTAGCTTGTTGACTGAGAAAACCAGAATAAACTTGGCTATTAATGTTTTTTTTTGTTTTTCGAGCGGTTCCAACGTATCCACACTTACCCGCGTCTTCCGACCGAGGGGGCCACATCCTCATGATCTAGGGATTATGTACACACCATGATCCGGACCATAGCGGATTAATAGTAGAGGGTAGAAATACCAGCTACAGAAAAATTTCAACAGCCGGCACATGCAAAAATTCAAATGATTAGACATGTAGTGAACCTCTAAACAAATAAAATGAGACTACTTACACATTTAAACAAGAGATTATTCGAGGTCTATCTGCATCAATTTCTACATCAATGTCAATAACTTCATATAAAGTGTTAAACTCCATGCACATTCTTCGAATGGGCTCTGCCGAAGCGTAATTTGTACGTTGAAAATCAATATGTAATAATTGGTAATATCTGGAAGGTCTATATGGCACATTGAATCCAATCCTAGACAGAATAAAATTAGAGAACAGATCTAGCCTTTCATTTTATTTATTTCATACATTGTAATACAAAAGCCTATAAGGCCAAATATTGGTATCACAAACTAATAACATCCATATAAAATTGTATACAATTATAAATTAGTTAGATTATAATGAGATCAAATGTATAATAAATCTAATAATTACGAATTTTTAACAAAAAATAATAAGAATACATGAGCATTGAATTAAATTAAATTAAATGGCTCCCCAGCCGAATACAAAAGGTATAATATTAACTAAATTGTACAGACCCTCACTAATAACGCCTGACACATGTGGAGAACAAATTTATGTACGGATCATACATGTATGCATACGCATATCAGGACCCATGCAGAGAATATTCCAAATATTTTCGCCTAAATATATGAACAGGATATGAAAATGTACGCAAATGTCGAAGTGAAAAATCTGGGTAGTACTAATTGGGGGTTTCGAATTGACCTAGAAAAAATGAATTTTTCACGCAACAACTCAGGACTGCCATACCGAATTATTTTATATAAATGTTGTAACACGCGTTGTTTTATAAATATATCAAATGGGACACCAATAAACTGTATGGCGTAATCCGTTATATGATCAAAACGATTTAAACTAAAAACAAAGCGAACTACCATATTAAAGAGTCTCACAAGCTTATTAAAAATTCCTTGGCTTGTGCCTGATACTACTTCAATGCAATAGCAAATGTTTGACATAAGCAATGCAAACGCAAGTCTCTTCCTAACATACTGAGGTAAATATAGATTAGTGCTGTATAATTTGCGCAAAGTTGTAACCTCTTTAGGAAACAGAGACTCAATATAACTCGCAAAGTCAAGCTTGTGGTCAAGAATAACTCCTAAACACTTCATCTCCTCAACAGGTACAATGGCTATCCCATTTATATAGATCTGAAAGTTATTATTTAGACGCACAGCCCCAAACAACAAAGCTTTGGTTTTGGTTATATTGACTGATAATCTATTATTCTCAAGCCATCTACTCACAGATTCCAATAGGCAATTTACGTTATTCTGCAGTATGTCTATAGAACTATCGCGGAAAAACAAATGTATATCATCGGCATACAAAAACGGGGAGCAGTGGTCAGTAAAACAGTTTGTGATATCATTAAGATATTGAATGAAAAGTAGGGGACCCAAAACTGACCCCTGAGGAACTCCACTATATATACAACGCGGTATAGAATTGCAACAATTCAATGACACAAATTGAGACCTACCAGACAGATAAGAATAGATTAACTTACACGCAGTGTAAGTAAAGTGGAAATAGTTCTTCAATTTACTAATTAATTTTACATAATCTACTCTGTCGAAGGCTTTGGATAAGTCCAAAGCAACCAACACACCACTGTCACCGACATCAATTGCTTCTCTTATTGTCTCTGTTAAATGTAGGAGATGAGTTGTAGTACTATGCCCTCGCCTAAATCCATATTGACAATCATTAAGCAATTTACGGTCTTCTACAAAATTCAGAACCTGCTGTTTTATTAAGTGCTCGGCAATTTTTGAAAGTGAGGGAAGAATGCTAATTGGACGCATATCTTCTACTGAACACGCACCTCGAACCTTAGGTATATGGACAACACGGGCCATGTTGTCCATGCAGATGGAAAGACTGACGTGGTAAACATTGTGTTGTAAAGATGAAGCAAGTACCGTGATACATATGGGATAATCAACTTTAAAAACTTAATTGGTATGCCATCTACCCCAACAGAATTTGACTTCACTGCACTCAAGGCCTCAATGATGTCATTGTCATAGACGCAATTAAAAGAGAATGAGAAATTTACACCATCATAACCACTCAAGTCTACTCTGTTTGTATTAATCACAGAGCTAGGCAGAACAAAGGAATCATTGAGGACATTGACGTCATGGGGAACATTAGATGCATCTTCATCATCCCCTACACAACCACCAGAACGAAGGGTATTCCAAATCTGTGATGTATTCATGTTATTAAAAATCCCTACACAGTGTTTTCTACGCTCACTTCTGAGAACCGATTTCGCTCGGTTTCTGTAGACACAAAATACCTGCCAGTTCTTAACTGTTGGATGTCTCATATACTTATGATACGCTATGTCTCTAAGAGACCTAGATAACATAATAGACCTGGACTTAAGCCATGTATCCAGACGGGATGAAACCCTCTTCCGCACGATTGGTACAAAAGGGTACAGATTTCCTATAAGGTTATCAATTATTGAAAGTTGAACTTCTACATCTGAACCCGCGTAGATAATGTCCGTACGAGCATGGGATAGATACGAAAATAAACCTTCCCAATTAATATTCTACATACGATATTCCACATACTTGTCATGTAGTGACACATTAACGTTAAAAGCTCCAAATATTAAAGCATGATGGGAAATAGATGGACATTGGACCTGACTTGTGAATTGCAAAAAAGGTCTACTAAACAAAACGAAGTCAATCAAAGATGAAGACGCATGTGCAACATCATAGTGGGTTGGCAAGGAATTGTGGCTAATAGATAGACCCATACGGGAACAAATTGCTCTAAAACTGGCTGATATAGAGGAATTAAAAAGATTACAATTAAAATCACCTACTATAATAATATTTGAATACCTGACGAAAAGATTGTGACAGGATTCTTCAAAGACATCAAAACCACCATGGGGCAGGTACACTACACCAAAAAGGACTTTATTTGGGCCTGAACCAACCTCTACGAATATAGACTCGCAATTGCCGTAATCAGAGGAGCGATATACTAATTTATATTTAATCTTGTTAGAAATGTAAATACAAACACCACCACCTCTGACAGTTGGACGATCATTCCTTACAATTGAGTACCCAGAAATGTCTACAGACTTCGAAGAGACGTAGGATTTCAACCAGGTCTCTGAAACTCCAAACAAATTGAAAGTACTCCCACACAGAATACTCTTTAAATCATTTAGTTTTAAATTATAATTTTGTCAAAGCATCGACAATTTAAATGGCCAAAAGTTAGGCTACTACTGTACCTACACAGACTATTCCGGAAGTAAGAGGCGTCATCAATGACAGGGCCAAGATTTAGATCACGTACCATTAAAATAATCAAAAATATTAATGCTGGGTAACCAAGAAGAAAGCATTTGCAGAAAAATAAACATTTATAAAAATTAAGGAGAAATGATAGCCTCAGCAAAATCTATTTAAAAGTTAAAAATATTGGTAAAATCAACAATAGTAGATCTAACTACTAAAAGTAGCTCAAAAATTTACGTTGCTTCATTATTGGGAGCAGGAGCAGAAACAGGTAGGCCATTATCAGATACACCTGAGCCATCACCACCTGCATTGTGTGCAGTTAGGACGCACTCACACTCCCGAAGAGTAAGAGACTTTACAGCACCTCCTGTGAACGTCGCAATAACTGTAGGCGAGTCACCATTAATTAGTTTGAATTTGGTAAAAAATCTTCTGATGTAGCATTCGCCTACAAGTATGAACCAATTTGTCTGCATCTGGTGTTAAATGGTCATTGAGGTAAACTGTTGTTTGTAAGTTACCCCCAATTACATCATTTAATTTAATAGGCCTTCCACGCTAATAATTTGCCATTATGGTATCTCTGGCCATCACGGTATTTAGTTTTAACAGTATGGACTTACCACCCGCAAAATAGCAACAATGCTGCAAATCATTCGGTGCCAAGCTAACTTTATACAGGCTGCCAATCTTTATAACCACCTGGCTAATGTCATGAAGGCCTCGGGGTAAACCATTAATGACAATATTTGCCCTATTTGATCACCTCGCCGAAATGTTGTTCTGTTTTTCCAAAAACTCAATCATTTCCTAAGCATAAGCAAAGCATAGGGCTTGAATCTCTACAAGCCCTACTCGATATATGTACACCCAAATATTATTGTGGCGAAAGAATTTGCAATCAGAGTGGCATTAAGAATAGAAAGGCTATCAATGTAGAGGCACAAGAACTACGGTCACATGAAGGTAACAAAGTGAAGTGCTATGATAACAGACCGAGCGGATTATATACCAACGGTGTACACCTTCGAGCGGAACTACATCAATTTGATACCAGCCAGAGATGAATGGGTTGGCAGAATACCAGGTAAGAGAAACCATCTCCACATCCACCAATGGTTCGAAGCTTGAAAAAGAAAAAGTTTACTTCGGAGTACACTGAGTAATTTTTCAATTCAATTAATTTTTTATTTTTAAGTAATATAATTTATATATGTAAGAATTTTGTAGTATTTTTAACCACATATGGCCTTATGGCTTGGTTATGAATTGGAATAAATAAATTAAAAAAACATAGTCTGGATATAGCTCACACACTACAAGATACCTGCAGTGTCTATCAAGCCGAAGCTGTGTTCCGACATAGTTGTTGTTGTTGTTGTAGCAGTATATGTGTTTGTTGTCCATTAGTTGTTTTCATTCGCCTTGTATAGTGGGTTCTGCTGTATTTATTTCCAGCCCGAGGAAGATGGCTGCTTCCCCTGTGGTGTGGTCCCTGGTTACAAGCGGGACATGTGTTCGACGTGGTGCCATCAATCCTTGCCCAGTATGAATTGAGGCGGGTACACCAGCCAGATCTTAATTGGGCCAAAAGTACTCTTGTTTGTCGTGGTAATTCCTCTGAGGCCATTGATGGAGGCATGATATTGACTCTGTCAGCGACTGCGTCAGAGTGTATGTCAGCCAGACCTGCCTTGTAAGCTCTTTGATCTAGACGTTCTCTCTTGTAGCGTTGGACCTCGCGCTCTAGATCATGAAGGTTTTTCCTGATCTGACTGGGAGGTGGACGCCTATCCACTGGATGGTGATTAGTATGGCTGCAACCAAACAGGTACTGCTTCGACAGCAAAAAATTGTGCCGTCGCACGGTTGTGATCTTCGTCTCCTTATGTAGGTGGTCCACAGAAGACATGAGGACAGTTTTTACGTGTTGCGACATAGTAATCAACACTGGCGTTATCATTTACCCGGTCAGCCAGGCTGTCATCAATTCTCTGGAGGCCACATCCCCAAATTCATAAACAGCCCTCGACTGTCACAGATCTCTTAACGAGATGGCTGAGTAGTTTAGAATACACCTCATACGGGTGTCTGGGCATAGGGATATCCCGGGGAGCTGCAAAGCCGATGAACTTACTAGGAAAAAGACGACATTACAAATTCTCGAAGAATTTGCATATATTCGTGCGTCACTATCCACATGAAAGCCATGGTTAAGCAAATAGGCATTCAGGTAGTCCAACGAAAGATGGAATGAAATCGGCACCTGTAGGGTAGCTAGACAAATCTGGCCAAGATATGACCTGCGAAGGTCAAAATATCTCCTCGCACTAGGGAAGAAAAGATTGTCTACGTTAGTATCAGTTCTGACGGGGTACTGCCTGATCGGCGAACACGTCAGAAGGTGGTGTATTGAATCCAATGACTTCTGCAGAAGTTGTGGAGATGAGGAACAAGTGGGAAGCATTGAGCATTTGCTATATTACTGTCCAACATTGAGTAAACGACGTCTGAATATACTGGGGTCGGCGTTTCTAGGCAGTCGGGCCTGTTCTTAAATCACGCGATTTGATTTCACCGTGGTTTATTATTATCACTGATTTTAAAATCACTCTTGGATGGTTCGAAAATCGTCCGATTTTGGTATAGTTGGTTTAAATTGATGTTGTTTAATTTAAACAATAAATCGTACCATTTCCGAGCACCAATAATGATTTTAAAATCGATGGTGTTTTGAAATCACCGTGATATCAAATCGCGTGATTACAGAACAGCCCCGAGTCTAACAGATCTTTCCGGTACAGATATCGATAACATTGTACATCAAACAGGGTGGTTTCGATGAGGGGCATTTCAGCCCGAGTTAACACTAGGGACAAAATTATGTGAGCTTGAAAAAAATGTTGGTGTCCAAAGAAAATTTTGTATAATTTTAGATTTTACGGTTTAAATTCCTAAGAAAAAAAATAAATCGAAATAGAATAGGAAAACAACTGTGTTTATCGTTTGTTATTGTACCATTTGTTACATCTGATTTATTGATAATATGTATTAATATTTATAACAAGCAGAAAACAAAAGACGCTATTTTAGAAAACATGTTATAGAGGGTTTTTAATAAACTGCAATATAAATATTTGATATAGACAATAACAAACTACGTTAGGGTGTGTCTTCAAAGTTTTTTTTTTTTAGAATTTTTAATGGCCCCACTCGGATTAGTATTAAGACATTTTCAAAATAAATTACCGATCAATGTTAAATTTGACACAGATCTTCGTAGCTGAACTACAAAATAACTATGAAATTTAACCCCATCTCTAATGACTTATTCGATAACCACTTGGGCCCAAAAAAATTCCTTAAAACACCTATTTGAAGGCATGTACGACCATCTCCGGTTCACATACAGTTAGAGCAATTTTAATTGTTGGTTAGCTCTAACTAGAGCTAACTGGTTAAAATTGTTTTAATTATATGTCCTTAATTAATTAACTGTGACTTAAACACCAAGTAATTAAAAAAATATATGTATATCATAAACTCCGTTCTCATTAGTTAAAGCAACACATTTCCTTTCGAGCACGCTTAAGAATAATTAAAATAGATGTAGAACATTATCTGCTAAATATAAATATACATATGTGTAGAAGTTATTTAAAAACAAGTCTTCAGTTTGTAACAGCAGAACCACTGCCTAAAGATTTCATTAGCTGATAACATTCCTTAAGTTTGCGTTTATCGCCAACTTTCTCCAGAGTTTTTGCTGCTTCAGCCAGCATACCAGCACGTTCTCCCGGCGAACATAGCAGAGCTGAAGGTAAATACTTACAAGCTACATACATAGCGGCAGCGCGTTCGCGTTCACCACCTTCGAGGCTATGATTTTTATCCTTACCACCGCAGATGATAGAAGACCTAGCGTGTCTATAACGCAAGCTACGATCTAAGAGCTGTTGTGTGGGACCGGGTGAAGCACCAGCCATAAGACGGCACACAGCTTCGTACAAATAAATGCGGGATTGGCCGCTCTGTGAGAGTGAGATAATAAATGAGATAATCGCTCTTAGTATATTGTCAAAAATAATTAGAAATTTACAAATAATTACCGGTATATCTTCGACAATGCTTCTCAAAGAATTCAAATCTTTTTGGAATTTTTCCAAGACATCTCCTGGTACTTGATAGTAGCCATCATCATCGACTGTCATATATTCTGATTCCCATAATTGGGTACGTGTTTCCAAAATCCAATCGCAGGTAAGCAATTGGAATAGCTGTATTTAGAAGTTAATGAAATTTCAAATTATATTAGGATTATGTGAGAGAATAGTCATAGTTAATAATAAAAATTTTGCCACTATTCACTTATATTGTTGTAGTTGATATTAACAAAGATTGCATTGCAGAAGTATTGTCCGATTTTCAAATAAAACAGACAATGCGACTACAATGCACCTTCGTTTAAATACCAGATTTTAAAACGATCTGTACATATTAACAATTCCTTTAAACGTTTCATCAACAAACTTACCAATTTAATGCCTTTAGCATTTGTTATTTTATTAACAGTCAAACATTCTTGAAGATAGGCGCTTGATTCATCGCATACATTCATAATTTTTTGTGTTTCTCGACATTCCAAGGTATTGCCATTTGTTCTAAAAGATCAAAAAAGATGTAATGAAAAATCAATGATATATAATGGATTTTCGTGGAATGGCATCACAATACCATAGTAGTATTAATGGGCTATTAATAGTATTTTTGAATCTACAGACTTACCCCATTAGTATCGATTTTGCCATTAGAATTGTATGCAAAGCCCTTGGCAAATGATCTCCACTTTCCGTCAATTGCTTCGGCAATATTTTCACAGTTTCCAAAAGATTTTCGGCCAAAGTATCCTCGCCCAGCAACCAGTGCACCGAGATTTCCAAAACACTTGACCACCATTCACTTTTAATATCATTATTTTCTTCCGATAGTGTTTCACGCAACCATGAGGTATACTTCAAAACATTGCTAACAATAGTACCGGGTGGTGGTGTGTTATTACTGGAGGAATCTGCCGCTGTAGTTTTTGTCTGAGCTTGAGTTTTACTATGACCCTTTTGATTGCCGGAACCCAATAAACATTGTATGGCTCTCAATAGCAAATGCTCACGATAATGTTTAACGACATATGACATGGGATCCGAGGGATTACTTAGGCTAGCAAATAGCGAAATATTCGTGTTTTCTTTTTCATTTTCCACAAAATCAAAATCGTGAGTAATAAAATAACGATAGCCATATGAGGTGAATAGCCAATGTGTCTCTCGGGTTTGATCACGTATTTTGGAATTCTCATTTTTAGCGCGACTAATAAAATAACGTCCAAAGAATTTCAAATATTTGGGATAGCTACGTTTAACCCTTAAAGCTGATGTTATATATATGCTGGCCAATTCACTGGGTGTCAAAAGATGAGCAGCCACTTCGGTCATATTGATGGCATACAAAGACATTACCAAGCCATGAGAATCGTTAATTTTTGATGTTAAATGTAATTGATTCAAACGATTGAAGACCAAAGCCAATTCGCGAGCCGAAGCTAAAGCCTCTTTACGTTGTTCCTCGCTACAGAAAAGACCTCCGGCTTTGCGTGATAGCACACGTCCAATCCAAATACGATGAAAGAATAGTCGTATAAATTGCCAAGACGTTAAAGTAAAGGAGTCCAAACGCGTTGAGGGCAGAGCAATTCCAAATATTTGCAAACAGCGTAAATATTCCATATAGGCATTTTTAGAATCACCCTTGAAATGGACAAACATAATAGCAAATTGGATATTTTTGCATTATTAAAAAAATGTGTTCTCACTCACCATTGCAAAATATTGTTCGGCCAATTGCTTGTGTTTCCAATAAGCTCCAGAAGCTTGGGTCTCAGAGCATAGCAGAGGATCGCCATATACCAATAGTTTAATCATACACATGAGCATAACCAAAATATTCATTGTCCATAAAATTAAAGATGAAGTTGAGTTTCCCCAAATTGCAGCAGTTGGATCTGTGAGTGATAAAGAAAACGATTAAAAACGTATGTATATATTTAGGTGAGTAAATAAAAGTATAGATTGTTGTTAATCCACTATCCGAAGTTCACATCTCTATTTATTTTTAAGATTGATTTTTTTTAAACAAAAATCTCTTTCATATTTAGAATGAATTATTTTCCCCTTCCAAAGCCCAAAAGTCTAGAAAATCATATCCATACTCACCCTCTTCATCCACCGCTAGTATTTTCCTCTGTCCCACCAAGTCTTCGTCATCAAACATATAATTATTTCCCAACACTGAGCCACCCATGAAATGTTTAAATGGATTCACCGCCAATATTGCAAACATAAACATACACAAAGCCAGACGAGAGTGAGCAGCCATTCCTTGCATAGCATTGGGTAATATCTCCAGATCCCCATCCTTAACACTGGCTGTACTTGAGCTGGATCCATCATATGGTGATGGAGGCATCGAGGAATCCGAATGCATAGGCGACAGAGATGGATCAGAGTCATCACTACGAGGTGGTGTCATAAGTGAAGCCTCTTTGCCATACATTATTAGGCCCTCAATCGAAGAACCTGTACGCTTTTTACCCTTGGCCGGATGCAACAAGTCTTGCACCTTGGAACCATCGCGAGACATAAGTTCTCCCTGTAAACGCTGCACTTCCATTTTAAGCTCATAGTTTGTTCTTTGTAGTTCACGTATTTTATCCACAGATTTTCGTAGTACCGCGGATTTGTTCAATTTGGCGGATTCTCCTACAACCAGATTTTTAAGTTCATTAATTTTATCATTGATTGAGGTGCGATAACGTCTTTCAATTGCATTATGGGCGGAACGTTTAACTTCCTTTACTTTGGGTTGGGGCGGAGATCGATTTATGGGCATTTTATTTTCCATATGGCTATTTAGAGGAGGCGACGGCGCAGTTTGAGGTGTGGTAGTGTTAGTTGTGGACGCTGGTTGTTGTTGTGGTGTGGTTGTAGTAGTTGGAATTGTATTAATAGCTGGAGATGATGGTGAGGCTACCGAAGATACTGGTTCCAACACAACAGGTATATGGGAGGCCAAAATAGCTGTACCATTTGCCGTTGTGTACATAACTGGATTGGTTTGGATGATTACTTGAGGAGGCTGGGCAGCAGCTAGCTGTGTCTGAACTGCACTTTGTTGCTGATGGTGATGGGGAGAGGTGGTCTGAGTGGTGTACTAAAAATATAAAAATAGAATGTATTCAATTTCAATATCACCACTTGTTTGTTGTGACCCTACCTTGAGAGTTCCTTGTAAACTAGCCGTAGATTTGTCTACCACATTGTTTACAGTACCGAGAGAATTTGTGGCTGTTCCTCCAACGGCCCCAATACTCTGCACTGTCAGAATTTGCGGCAAAGCTTGTATCTTTTTCAGAAACGGCTGCTGCGATGATATCGAGGACGGCAAAGTTCCCTTAAGACCACCATTTGCTTGTGTTGGGTTAACTGAAATTTGTACTTTCTTTTCATGTGTAACAACATTATTAGTCGATCCATTATTGTTTGTCATTGGCGCCGTCTGCAGTATGAATGTGTTATTGGCATTTACTGCGGCTGCTGTTGTGGCATAAATTATTGAGGGTAATCCCGACATTGCTTGATTGTTCATATCCATATGGCTCAATTGTAAAGATGACCCGGGAGATGCGCTGTTACTGTGCAATATTAAATTTCCAGTTGCGGCCATATTTGAAGTATCCATAGCTTGTAAAAGGGTGGGTGAATGTTGCTGATGCTGTGTCAATTGATGTCTCGGCATACCCACGGGAGATGGCTGTGATAATTTCTGTGGTTGCACAAGAGCCCCTGGAGACATCATTGACGAAGAAGGGCTGGACATGGGAGGCAATGGACTAAAGTTGGATGCCATTAATGGATCGGAAGATAGTAAAGGTTTATAGGATGGTGAGCCCATATCATTACGTTGCGGTGACATATGCATGGGTGAAAGGGATTCTTGTTTTATTTGCTGTTGCAGAATCTGCTGCTGCTGCTCTGACGAAATATGTTCGGACTTCATGACTTGGCCATCCATGGGACAGTCTAGAGTAGTGAGCAGATCATTGGGTAGTTGAACCCGATCTATGTCGTCTAAGAAGTTTTTCAGTTCATCTAAAAACAAATTGAATAATTAAAGCGTTAATAAAGGGAATCATTTTTATTAGAAAGGAAGGAAGGAGAAGATGTCATGTTTAAAGGAAAGGGACATTTTTAAAGACAAGCATTTTTTAAAGCCTTTGGAGGTTTAAAGGCCTAGGGTACATATGTTTGTCCACTATAACAAACTTTTTAAAGTATTTAAGGACCTTGATAGCTTTTAGCGACCTAAGTGCTGTTCTTAGAGATGAAAATCAAAATTACTTTTATTTAGAGAGGACTTCAAAGTCCAAATGGAAAATTAAGTAAGATTTTAAGGGCTCGGACCTTTTTGTTCTACGGGTCTTAGAAAATGGTGCGTCATTGTTATTCAAATAAAAGAAAATTCAACAATAATGAAAAATACGCGGTTGTAAGTCCTAGCCCAACCACGTGAAGGCATACCAATTTTCTGATGCAATGATTATTTTACTTCCTGTAAGCGATCCGTATATTTTTTAAGCGCAATTTTTGTCTGCTTTAAATTTGATTTAAAAAAACAGTAGGAGGTCCCTTGTTTCCAATCAGAATTGACATTGCCAATTTGCCGATCCCGAAGTCGACTTTGGACATAACCCAATCTGTTAAACCGCACAGCCTACATAAACTTGCGAAGACATTTATTACTAAAATAAGTTTTTCTTGCTTACCTGGCGACATCATCTCTTTGATTATGGTCAATGCATCCTCATCCTTGAAGAGATCAAGAGACTCCACCATGCCACTCGACATGAGATCCATATCTAACGACGGATCCATATCCATTTCCAAGTGGTCAATGTATTTCCTGCTCAATCACAGGGCACGACGACGTTGTCAATTTCTTAAATAAGTATCTTATCAATTTTCCTAGTTACAAAAAAAAGATTTTGCAAAAAAAGGCACTGATGAATAACAAAGTCGTAAATAATCATGAAATTACACGAAATAGGCAATAACAACACAACAACAATCCAACGCGCACACACTACACAATGCCGCTGTAGCAGCAATACCAATACAAAAACAACATTTAATCTAACTTGCACACAAAAGCTTAGCAAATCACAATACATATCCAATTTTTTCTTTCTTTTAAGAAAATTATTAACAATAACAATTCCATGAATTAAACATTAAAATGCCAATTAAATTAGGCTCGACCACGTCGCGTTGCGCCGTAAGTGATTTACCGTTTTACCAATACAGTAAAATAATGAATGGAAATGAAAACATAAACAGCTGTACTCGTTGACGACAGGGGGGCAGTTAGAGATGGAAAAGCGGTATATTTGCCAAATGACCAATCACAGCGCGTTATTTTGATCATACGATGTGACGTCACATTATACACTATAAAACCGTATTTTTCTATGAAATTCTTATAAGATTTAACGAAATTATAACAATATTTCCTCAGCCCTTTTTTAGCAAAATATTTAAATAAAACACATTCAACACCCTCACACTTTCACCTTTTCGTATGCCGAAATTAATATTTAAATCAAGTCATTTTGCATGTTAATAAATTAGTTTTTAGCAATATTATTTTTTGTTTTGTTTTCACTCCATATTTCTGGTTGTTTAAACTATTTTAAATTATTTTATTGCCCAAAGGCCACGCAATCAACGGTACAACTGATATCCGTTGTTCTTTTTTATTTATTTATTGTATTATTATTGTTCCAATACGCAAAAATAATTCGCAATTTCATCAGTGACAAATTTAATTAATACTTTGATGCTGCTACTTAAATACAAGTGAAAGCGTATGACGTTTGTCAAACAAGATTCAAGGCCGGGTTAGGCAAACTTAACCGTAATTTAACTTTAGCGCCGGCGTAACGTTGCCGGCTGAAGCAATTACCCAAGACTTGAAAAACGAGCTGTATCACTCAGACATTAACAACAAAAATAGCAACATATTAATTTTATTTTAAATTTATTTGCTACTGATTTATCACTTTATTACTTATTTATCATTACTTTACAAAAGTTTCGCATAAATTTATTCTGTTTTCATTATTTTACTAATTTTGTTTGCAAATGCACATAAACGTACTGTCCAAATCAAATTTCAGCAGATTCCGCCGTCCGTTTACGTTTCGCTTCCGTTGGCTAATCGTTAACAAAGATTTCCATATGTCAGATTGAATCAGCTCATTCGTTTCGCTACGGAGGCGTTACGGTTACGTTTACCTAACCTAGCCTTCACACCAGGAAATTTTTTCCAAGCAAGCGTCAAAGTTTAATGGAGAGAGGCAGAGATCACATTCCGCCTGCCACCCCCTCCGACAAAATTTGACACTTGCTTTAAAAAAATTGTAGGTGTGAATCAGGACTATCGGCCTGAGGGTATCTCTTAAATATCAGGGAAAGCTGCCGACGTCTGTCAAAGTGTTGTTGTGTGCACAGAAAACAATGGGATGATTGAGCTTGAAGACGCCGGGCTTTACTGGTATTTAACAGATACCCTAAGTTCAGATTTACACTCGGCAATTTTTTCCAAGCATGTTTCAAAGTTTGTGGGAGAGAGAGGCAGAGAGCTCTTTCCGCCTGCCTCCCCCTTCCACAACTTTGACACTTGCTTGGAAAAAATTGCCGAGTGTGAATCTGAACTAAGAATTATGTCGGCGACGAAAATATTAATGATGCAATTAGTGCCACAATCGTATCGTAACCTTGAGCCATGAGGCGTATTGTCAGGAATTGAGAGCCTGTTTCTCTATGTCGAACGAAAGCGATGCGAACGAAAAACAGCTGATTTTAGACCTACTAACTGGCATCAGCCAGTATGTTTGCATTCGCTTAGTCTTTCTGAGACCTTTTAGTAGGTCTAAAATCAGCTGATTTCCGTTCGCATCGCTTTCGTTCGACATAGAGAAACAGGCTGTGAAGCCCAGTCGGAAATAACTTGTAAACGACAAAATTAAAATGGTTATAAATTTAATTTTAATTTTAATTTATTTATTTTCCATCATAGTAACCGAGCCTATATGGCCTTTTACAGTTACAAAAAACAACAATATGTAGACTACTCAAAAATCTTAAATATCTAAATAAATAAAATGACTAAATTATAAAATAAAACAGAAAACAATAGGCATGTTTTCGTTACAAGCTAGCACTTTTAGTTTAGCACTTTGCAACGAAAACAACCGACGTCCACTAACTGGCACATAAGCAATAAGTGGCGGATTTTCACTATCTGGTAGCAATGGTGTCATGAGTTGCGAAGAAAGAACAGTGCGAAACAGACAAAAAATTCGTGAAAAGTATTTATAAAACATATATTTACTATTCTATGTTCAATTGTTTACACTCTTTTTGCAAATATTGAAATAATTTCCCATTTTTGTTCTTCTTCTTCCCGTTAATTCACAATAATTGATAAAATCTCTCCAAAAATGGGATGCCATATTGCTAAATGTAGGGTGCCCAATCTGGCAACATCATACTCGATTAAGACATGAACACAAGCACCAAACTTCATCGGGAACTAATAGTGCTTAAAAGTGCTTAGCTCCCCATACAAATTAAGCACTTATGGTGTAACGAAAACACGCCTAATATAAAGAGTAGTAAACAACCGGGTAAACAATTTTCTCCTAACTTTCACAGTATGTATATATAAACAGTTATAGAGCATCTAACAATAAAAAAACTACTCACACACTGTGAGAAAAAAATTTACAAAAATCAACTTAATTTCATAAAAAAACATACGTACAAGCTTAACAATTTAATGCAATAAATAATAAAAATAATTGAAAAAAACTATAAAATTAAAGAAAATACTAAATCAAATTGCGAGGCGACTGAAAAAAAATGTTGAGTTATAATAAACATCCCTACTACTCGCGCAAAAAAAAACTACTCTGACAGGCTATATCATCCAATTAGGCAATAGGAAAAATAATAAACAAGAAACAAAAATCAAAAATCATGAAGATGAGCATATTCGAAGAGCTTATATTTATATGTATGCAACGAAGTTGTAAGCGATACCGGTAGATGGTTGTAAATGCGTGCCACTCTCACAAGAAATGACCTATCTAAGGTAGCAGTTAACCTCGGCATAACAATTTGGGTATTTCTCGTTGATCTACCAAAGCTAAAAAGATCCAACATAAATCGCGGCGTTTGCAACTTATGCACTTTATAGAAGTGCAACCAAAATTCTTATCGCAAAACTCGTTGAAATAATAATCTTACCTTCCGCATAACATAACCTACACAACCAGAAAATACCTCAAGACCATACAAAAAAATAGGCATTATCAGAGCATGAACAACACGAATCTTAACACTACGAGGAAGTACCAAATCCAGGTTGTATAAATTCGTTGTATAAATTAAAAATTTTCATTATAAATATATCGGTATTAAAAATCTATTTTAAATAAAAACAATTTTTGAATGTAGATCTTATTATTTAATTTGAAATTTGTATAAAGATAATATAAGATTATTGGCCATATTGGCTTATTTATATTACTATTATAAATAAATGAAATGAAATGAAATGAAATTGTAAAACTTTAATGTATTTAATGAACACAAATTAATTTTGTTCACACGATGCCAATGGCGCTCACAACGATATTCTTTAGTATGATTTATTGACAAATTTTAACATAACATCGTACGAATTAATAATAGACCAATAGACTAGACGTAATGATAATAACTCGTTAGTCGAGATTCACACAAGACAATTTTTTTCAAGCAAGTGTCGAAGTTTGTATGAGAGGAAGGCAGGCGGAAAGAGCTCTCTGCATCTTTCTCCTACAAACTTTGACACTTGCTTGGAAAAAATTGCCTCGTGTGTAGCACAACTTAAAGGCTGGATTGGGCAAACGTAACGTCTTTGCAGCGTAACTAATCCAGGGTAACCGCTGAAAAAAGGGGCACACGTTCCTCATTACATTTTCACGTTATTTAAGGCTCTCATATAAAAAGAACTACAATAAAAAATCAGAACTTCACATAAGAAATAAAAGGGTAACATTAAAAATGTATTTGAGTACATTTGAATGTGCCTGAAACTATTAGCATGTGATGATACATAAACTGACCACGTACAGAGTTTTCCAATAAGAGTGATATGATTTCTTTGAAAAAAACACACTTATTGTTAAGGAAATTCAATAGTTTATTATTTAATGTGAATCGATACAATTAAGTTCTAAATAAAACGTCATTCAAATGGCCTCCACGACTTCGTCTGCAGGAACGAATTCGATGAACCCAATTTTCGAGCACTTTTTCCACTAAATCAAGTCGTATGTCATGAATGGCACGTTCAATATTGACTTGTAAAGCTTGAAGAGAGTCTGGTTTATTTCGAAAGACCAATGACTTCAAATAACCCCATAAGAAATAGTCTAATGGTGTTAAACCACAACTTCTTGGAGGCCATTCTATATCACAATTTCTTGAAATAATCGATTCTCCAAACTTTTCTCGCAGCAATTCAATTGTTTCATTTGCTGTGTGGCACGTAGCCACAATCGGTCAATGGCAAAAAAGATAGCTCGTAACGAGAGCTAAAATATTGCTCATGGGTGTCAAGGTCGTAGGTCAACTGGATGGTTGTTTTTAATTAAAAAAAATGGACTTAGCATAATTTTCAAATGTGAACGGAAAGTTTATTTTTCCTCTAGCTCCTTAAAGGTACGTTGGATCGGAAATCGGTCAATGGAAAAATGATAGTTCTTAACGAGAGCTAAAATATGGTTGTCAAGGTCGTAGGTCGACTGGAAAGTGTTTTTTTTTTTTGGATTTAAAAAAAATTGACATGGCGCACGAAATGTTGCAATTGGAGAACGATTATTTTGATAATAAAACTGAATAATTTGTAAACGTTTTTCTTGCGTGTACGTATCTCTTCATGATGAAATTGTAAACACTACTGAATACAATGAAAAATAAATGACAGATCATGGCATATTACAAATGGCCGAAACGTCACTTCAAAATCATATTATCCCTATTGGAAAACCCGTTACATTTTCAATAAATTTTGTTATCAAAATTGAAATGCATTTATATAGGGAGATTTTTCATAAAAATTTGTAATGAAACAATTTATAAAAATTTTTATACATATATATATATTACATATACATAAACATTTATATTAAAATTTCGACACAAAATATTTATGGAAATGGACTTGATTGGTTTATGGAATATTTCCTGCCTCTCCTACAAATTTTGACACTTGCTTTGAAAAAATTGCCTCGTGTCATGCAGAACTTTTTTACATTTTTCTCATCCTGCGGCAAATTATATTTTTCAGCATTTCCGGGTTGCAACTTAATTATAATTGATATTAGGCATGTTTTCGTTACAAGCTAGCGATTTTAGTTTAGCACTTTGCAACGAAAACAACCGACTTCCACTAACTGGCGCATATGTAAGCGACGGGTATTGGAATTAACTGACCCTCGGTTTTTAAGACCCCTTTTTCCGAGGTGGTTTTTAGAGATATTAGGGATGGAGATCCATAGATAGCCTGATGATTTGACACGTGGACTGGCCTGCCAGTATCGCTGTAATTTAATTTAATGTATTATATATTCCTAGATTAATATTGTATGTTAGGAAATAATTTTAAGAATAGATTTTGTAACCTTTAATTGAATGTTTTGGGAATTAAGATCAGGCTGTGAGCCTGAGAAATCGAATCGAAAAAAATAGGCGGCGGGTTTCCACAATCTGATAGACCCTTGACACACTGGGCAAGTTTTTTCAGCAGCTTATCATCAAATTCTCTTTTGAACTTGCACGAAGAACTCAAAATGTTCAAGTTTTATCCTCCCCTCTTTCCGATTGCCACTCTCACCCACAAATCACCGATAATCCGCTGAACGTTCAGCATGTCTAAATCCGGACATAGCAATGATGTCATGAGTTGCGAAGAAAGAACAGTGCGAAACAGACAAACAATTAGTGTAATGTACTTATAAAACATAAATCCTAAATTCAATTGTTTACACTCTTTTTGCAAATATTAAGGGCCTGTTTCTGTAACTTATCGTCTACGGCGAACGATCAAAAATCACTCAATTATTGCGAGAAAACTATAAGTCACAGCAGTTTACAATTCGTTGTGTCTATAGAAGAGCACGTAGAAAGCTCGTACCTAAAATATTTCTAACCTGCGTTTTATAGAATTCAAGTAATAGTCGAGAGATTTTTTGACGTTCTCCGTAAACGAACGAAAATAAGTTACAGAAAAAGGCCCTAAAATAATTTTCCATTTTAGTTCTTCTTCTTCCCGTTAATTCACAATAATTGACAACAATCTCTCCAAAAATGAGATGCCATACTGCGAAATATAAGATGCCCGATCTGGCAACACCATACTCGATTAAGACAGGAACACAAGCACCAATCTTCATCGGGAACTAAAAATGCTTAGCTGCCCTTACATATCAAGCACCTAATGGTGTAACGAAAACACTCCTAATATAGAGGGTATGGAAAATATACGAACGTATTACCACAATACGTTTGTATTATTTATAACTTTTACTTAGTCTACACCCAAAAAAAAAGGTTTGCTGTTAATAACAAACAACGTCTGCTAATTTTCAGCAAACATTTTTTCTGCTAATACAGCAAATTTTCTGCTGTAATAGCAAAAAGTTAGCAATACTTGTGAAATTTTCGCTTTGAAATGGAAAGTCCCGATTTACGCGGGGCGATTTTTATATTAGGCGTGTTTTCGTTACACCATAAGTGCTTAATTTTGTATGGGGAGCTAAGCACTTTTAAGCACTATTAGTTCCCGATGAAGTTTGGTGCTTGTGTTCCTGTCTTAATCGAGTATGATGTTGCCAGATTGGGCACCCTACATTTAGCAATATGGCATCACATTTTTGGAGAGATTTTATCAATTATTGTGAATTAACGGGAAGAAGAAGAACAAAAATGGGAAATTATTTCAATATTTGCAAAAAGAGTGTAAACAATTGAACATAGAATAGTAAATATATGTTTTATAAATACTTTTCACGAATTTTTTGTCTGTTTCGCACTGTTCTTTCTTCGCAACTCATGACACCATTGCTACCAGATAGTGAAAATCCGCCACTTATTGCTTATGTGTCGGTTAGTGGAAGTCAGTTGTTTTCGTTGCAAAGTGCTAAACTAAAATTGCTAGCTTGTAACGAAAACATGCCTATTCTCTAATTCTCTTTTGAACTTGCCTTTGCGTTCCCACGGCTATTCCTGCTTGTATTGTTGTTGTTTCAAAGTGCGAATGAAAGACAAAACGTCCGATTGATCCCAAGGAGGCTTTTCCCCTCCCTTTCCAACTGCCACCCCTACAAACACCGTTAAGCCGCTGATAAAATTGCCTCTGTAAAGCGGGAAGGACATAGACTCCATCAACACACGCGGCAATTTTCCAAGGCAATTCGGTGTTTGTAGGAGAGAGGCATGCGGAAGATAATGAGGAAAGTAGATTCTTGCAATGGCAAACCGTTTTGTGTGTTTTATTCGCACTTTGCTGCCTTTATCTTCTACAAACACCGAATTGCCTCGCGTGAATCGGGACATAGACATGCTTCATTAGTCCTGATTCACATTAGACAATTTTTTCCAAGCAAGTGTCATAGTTTGAAGAGAGAGAGACAAATTTTGACACTTGCTTGGAATAAATTGTCTCGTGTGAAGCTGAACTTACGGAAAAAAGAAAATTAAAAAAAGAAGCGGCGTTTATTGATATTATAAAAAAATAAACAAAATGCCATGGCAAAATTGTTTATGCCTTGGAGGATAGAAGGCACAGGACTGAAAATATTGAACGGTGGATGGGTGTTTAAATTCATAAGGATGTGGCACATAAAGAACCACGTTATCAATTTATCAAGTCGCAACAGGTAAGCAAATTAAATTCACTATGATTGTTAAAGGCTTATTTCTGGTTGTTTAAATGCGGCTACAAAAGATGAACTTAAATTTCATAGCAAATATATCGAGCCCTAACCGCCAAAAAGACGTAAGCACCACCATGATTTACTATTAATTTTTTGAGGGAAATCGTTTACTTATGACAAATGGCGTCATGTTTCCGAAATTTATAGCTGTAAAATGTACCGTTATACTAAATTTCACAGTTATATAAACAGATGTATGCATTACATATGCATTTAAACAAAAAATAATCACAAAAGAAACCTTATCCTCTAATTTTTTGTGAGTGTCGCTTACGTCTTTTTGGCGGTTATGGCTCGATATGCTGTCCATACAGACAACTTGTGAAAGCGATGGACTAGCAATTTATTTCCTTGTCCACTTTTCCAAATCGCATAGTCCAGATTCACACTTGCAATTTTTTTCTGCTGAATTGCAGTGTTTGTGGGAGAGGGACGCAGTCGGTAAGGGGGGTGAAAAAAATCTTCCGTACTCGCAATTTTTTTTGCAATGCGTTTTGTTGTTGTTGTAGCAGCTTGGAGACGCTGAGTTGATAATCCTTAAGTCTATTTCTATTACAGACTTCGTTCCGGCATATATCCGATTATCGCGGGAACCTTATGTTTTTTTCATCCACTCAATGTTGTCCGGTAGTAAATTAACATTCGTCTGTTAATATCAGGGAATGGATGTTATTTTGAGTGTTGCCATTTCTATTCTCCACTAGAAGCGCTGCATATCTGTTAATAGTCGTCATGGTGTTATGTCTATTTTTAGCTTCCCTGTTGACTTGTGTGATCAGATGTTGTTGTAGTGGTAGTGCGCCCGGTGAGTTATGTTTAGCTGCAGAAACTCAAATTATGATGAAAACATGAAATGTTGATATTAAATTTTTCCGGTGCCATGGCTGGGAGTTGAACCCAGCACCTTCGGGATCCAAGTCTAACGCACTAACCACTAAGCTACCGAAGGCCACAATGCGTTTTGCGTTTTCTTTTGCTGTAAAGTTTTTCGACATTTCCACACTGCTTTTCATTTAATATTCGTTGTTTTGTGCTCGGTTCAACATATGTAAATTTGTGCGACATACATTTTAATAAAATGTAATGAATTTAATGAGTTTTAATGAACGGAAAAAAGAAGATAATTGTTAATGCCAGTGACCGGTAAGTATTGTTTGTAGAAAATTTGCTGTTCAATTTTACTAAATGATTTCTTTTTCATTTATATTTTTAGATCAATCGTACATATAGATTTCACAGTTATAAACGCTTATCAATACATGGGCTGAATAACTTCAGGTTGGAATCCTGATTGATATACTCTTCTCAAATATCAGGAAAATATTAAATTTGTATTTATTTTATTAAATTAAAAAGGAAAAACACGTATGCTAGAATAACAAAAATAGTTTGTTCTTCCAGCCGCTTTTTTCTGTTAAATAATAGCAAAATTGTTTGTTAAAACGACTGTTTTAGTTTGCTATAGTAGCAGGCAAATTTGTGTGCTAAAATAACAGATGAAGTCTGCTTTCCCTTTTTCAGCAGACACAATGATACTCACAAAATTCTTTGAGTGTAGATTCACAATCAGCAATTTTTTCTAAGCAAGTGTCAAAGTTTGTTTGAGGGAGAGGCAGAGAGCTCTATATTGTTAGGTTAGGTTGAAAAGAGGCATTTTAACATCTCATTTGTTCATGCCCATGCACATGCGCTTAGTTCAGATTCACACAAGACAATTTTTCCAAGCAAGTGTCAAAGTTTGTAGGAGAGAGTGGCAGAGAGCCTGCCTCTCTCTCCTACAAACTTTGACACTTGCGTGGAAAAAATTGTCTTGTGTGAATCTGGACTTAGGACCAGTTTACATCTAAAACTAAAGCTGAGTATAGACGATTGCCAGATCGGCAAACGTTATCAACCCTGTTAAAGTGCTGCAAATATACGGACAATGACAGATTGTTAGGCAACGGTGAATTGACAGTTCAGACGATTGCAAGAAAACATTACAATTTCATACATTTACAACATATTTTGTAAATATGTATATGCAGGATTGCCAATAAAAATACATTATAGACAGTGTTGCAAATAAAATGTTTTTCCGGCAATGGCACCATTGTCACATGCATAAACTTCGCACATATAACAATCTGCAAATTATCTCGCAATGACTTGTGCTAACGTTGCAAAACAAAAATTGTGTGTTCACACGGTTGTAAATTCACAGGGTTGCATTTTTCCGCCATTTTTCTGGCAATGTTGTCCGATCTGCAAATCGTGTGTACTTAAGGTAAGTACTGCCTTACCTTAAGTACTCCGATCTGCACGTGTGTACTTTTTGTTTTGCAACGTTAGGACAAAAGTCATTGCGAGATAATTTGCAGATTGTTATATGTGCTAAGTTTATGCATGTGACAACGGATCCATTGCCAGAAAAACATTTTATTTGCAAACTGTCTATTATGTATTTTTATTGGCAATCCTTTATATAAATATTTTGTAAATATATGAAATTGTAATGTTTTCTTGCAATCGTCTGAACTGTCAATTCACCTTTGCCTAACAATCTGTCATTGTCCGTATATTTGCAGCACTTTAACAGGGTTGATAACGTTTGCTGATCTGGCAATCGTCTATACTCAGCTTAAGCGATCTGTCACGTGACTTTCCAGTGAGAATTTGCATTTGATCCTCTACCGATTTCTTCAAGATCGCACGTAAAATTGGTTTCGCAACAGACAAAGTCGTACAACAAGCAGGGATGGAAAAAGTTAGTACTTTATTACTTTTTTCAGTTTCAAAAGTACCATTGTATCCTCACGACCGTTATAGTACTTAAGGGTGGATAAATTTTAAGGGCCGATGTTGATTTTGAATAAAACACAAATTATTTAGGAAATTATTGCCATTTCTTTATATTATGAACAAAATATCGGCCAAATGGCCGCCGCGACCTCGGCACACACCTCCATCCGATAGTCCAAATTTTCGATGACGCTTAGGCATAATTGAGGTTCTATGCCGTTAATGTGCCGAATTATCTCATCCTTTAGCTCTTGAATTGTTGCTGGCTTATCGACGTACACCTTTTCTTTCAAATTACCCCAAAGAAAGAAGTCCAAAGGTGTCAAATCACATGATCTTGGCGGCCATTGAATTTATTGCGCAAAAGAGCCATTGTTTCGTTAGTTGTGTGGCAAGTGGCACCTTCCTGTTGAAACCACATATTGTCCACATCCATATCTTCCAATTCGGGCCATAAAAAGTTCGTTATCATCTCACGATAGCGAACACCATTCACAGTAACTGCCTGACCGGCCTCATTTCGAAGATGTATGGCCCGATGACGTCGCCAGCCCATAAGCCGCACCAAACGAACTGGGCGAGCATGTACATGTGTTTTCACATCTCCTACAGACCCGGTTTGCTGAAATTTGCAAACAATTCTCCCGATTTTGGACACAGTTGATCGATTATGCTGATCAAAAAAACATCACGAAGTGCACGAAAAGCATTTTGATTCGAACGCCCATTTTCGCAAAAGGCTTAAAAAACTTTAACGCGTTGCTCGATTGTGTATCTTTCCATGGTTCAAATTGAGTTAGTCTGAAATTGAGAAATGTCAAATGAAATGCTGAAAAAAACTTGACGTTTAGGTGTGGTTCACATTCAACATCGGCCCTTGCAATTTAACCACCCTTTATTTTATTTGATCTATCTATTGATTAGTTCCAATTTACACGATACTTTTTTTTAAGTAACTTATCGATTTATTCTCTTTTGAACTTGTGTTTACGTTCACACACGTACTTTTTTTCAATGCTTATACTTATTTTAATTTTTTTGTTTCGGCTTTTACTGTGTTAATTGTTGTTTCCAAGTGCACATAGAATACAGTTTGGTTGCCTCAACCGAATTATTTGCCAACCAATATTTTGGTTGTGGTATACTTCTGATTCCATGTTGACAACAATCATATTTGGTTGCGCCAACTACGAAAATGGTGGCTTAAATTATCTGTTGTAGTTGCCACAACCAACTGTGTTAAAAAATTTAGCTGTTCTGACAATTTGTCAGTCATATACTACCGACAATTAATTAAAAGCAGTTTTCATTAATTTTTTCTTTATTTTTTGGACAAAAAACAAAACAATTCATAACAAAATTAAAAATCCCACATTACAAATTCATCACTATTATGAGATGTGGAAATATTTGACACACATTTTAGTACACGAAAAAAAACTTGTATGCAAATATCGCTTAACCCTGTGCTTTCAATTTCAGGATTGTTGCTTTTATTTTTTATTTATGTAAAACATTTTGCACAACATATTCTGCATTCCACACGAGACTATCCTATCCGTTATCCTATACCGTTCTTGAACAAAATGTTGAACATTTTTTTATGTCGAGTAATTTTATTTTTTGTTTGTCATGTATCAGAAAAAGAACAGCAACCAATCTTTCGGTTGTATTTCCCAAAATACATTTAACTATTCTAAATTTGGGAAATGATTGGATTAACCAACAAACAATTATTTATCAATATTTTTTCTGTTGTAGTAACCAATTATTCGTTGCAATAATAATCTTTGGTCTATTGATACCATTCCTGTAGTCAAGAATAAAACATTGGTTGTCATAACCAAAAATCGAGCATATGATACTATAATGAAAATTTAAAATTGGTTACCCAACTAATCGAGTGTCATTAAAAAAAACAATCTCAATTCTATTGATACAATCATCGATTTAGTTGCAAGCATTTTCATTTGATCGTATCCATGTTATTATTGTTGTTTCAACTAATTATATATAAATACAACCGACAGACGGTGTAGGCAATATACTTTTTGTTGTTGCTAGTACTATATTTTTATTGTTACAATCGAATTCGAACCAATTATTTTCCTGGGTGTGCGAATGATAAACACCAAACGTTGAGTACGAGTACTGCGTACGTACCCTTTCCGAATGCCTCTCTCGCCAACAAAACGCCGATAAGTATACTTAATACTTAAAAAAAGTATCATGTAAATGGGGACTTGGAAGTTATTTATATAGACAAAAATCAAGTGACGTTTTCTTTTCCTAATTCAAATACTCTCAGCGTTCTTTCATCACAATTAATTTAATTAATTTGAATACAATTTATGTCGATGTTAACTATGTACGGGAGACAGCATCTTCTAAAAATTTGTTTATTTTCCAATTTTTATTTATATGAAGAGAATATGAACTGTAAGATTTTTATTAATATTTTGCGGACCACATTCACTAATATGTAGTACTCTTGTGGAATAGCGATCACAACTCTCTAAAATTATATTTAAAAAATGCTATAAGCGGAATGTCGATTCAATTCAATTCATGTTTATAAATTCGAAAAATCCTTATTACAATGGGTAAATACGCTTATAGCTAAAATTTTTCATTATTACATTAGGTAGCTTACAAGTTATATATATTTAGTTTCTTAAAATTATGTATTGCTACATTTCACTTATACTAGTTACAATGCTTTGTCGTATTTTCCCAAAAATCGAATTACAAAAAGGGAATTACTCATAATTGTACTGTTTTATACTTAATACCATAACTTAAAAATAACACTTAACATTAAGTGTTAACCAGCAGGAGGCTGGTAGTTTAACTCGGTTAGCCTGTCTAGAGTGGTGTCTAGATTTAGGCATGTTCTCATCAACTCATTATCAAGAGAGGATGAGCTCTCAAGATGCCGAATTGCTGTTTTGCTAAAAACACGTCTATACGATCGAAGTCAATCGCGCGGTAGAGAGACCGATTCGAAGGTTTCCGTACCGTCGTCCGCGATGGTGTTTCGAAGACCTAGGGATGTCACGAGGATTCGTCGTTCCCATCGCCTAAGCCCTTCCATTTGGCTGGAAGAGATTCCAAACCAGGACGGAAAAGCATAGACAATGATGGGTCTGACGATCTGTTTATAGATCAAATGTTTAACGTCATTGTTGAGTACTCCGCGTCCCCTCAGCAAGGAGACGTAAAGGGAAAATAATCGATTGACTTACCAAAATGTGATCCATATGTCTCACAAATTTGAAGTCCATCATTCATATCCTATGCTAATGACAGGAATATATTTTTGATAATGACAAGAATTACATTTTGATATATTCAATCTGAGTCTCCATCTGTCGAAATAGTTCGATAACTCTAAAAGATAAGAATTTATCCTAAAGTTTACAGTTGAAGCTACTGGCCCGGAAGAGGCGATGAGTATATCATCTGTGTAGATCAAAAGCAAGTCACCAGAAGGTGGTTGCGGAGTGTCACACAGAAGAATATTGTAGAGTACTTGACCGAGGAGAGAGCCCTATGAGCGATCTTTTAGAAAGTTCGCTACCATCCGACAGGTGTTGCCACCAAAGCCGCAGGTCAACATCTTGAATAATATACCGGCGTGCCATGCAGTATCGAACGCCTTGGAAAAATCAAGACTAACTGCAATGGTCACGTGCCGCCTATGCAAGGCCCTGGCTACATGGTCGGATAAAACTGAGAGTGCATGAGAAGTGGAATGACCTTTGCGAAAACCGAATTGGTTATCCACAAGTATTCCGACATCTTCTATAGTGCGCAACAGGAAATGATTTAGAAGTTTGCCAAAGGATGAAAGTAGGGATATTGGTCGATAGTTGCTGCTTTGCTTGGGTGAGTGATTCCTTCCAAGCCCTGGGGAAATATCCCAAGTTTAAGCATTGATTGAAGATTATGGACAAAAATGTCCAAATCATTATTTTTGTCTTTTTCAAGACAATATCCGGAATTCCGTCAACTCCGGCTGATCGACTTCTTGAGATGTCACAAAGCTAACGTTTCGCCAGATCGTTCCCTCACCGCGGATTGAAGCATCCGCAGTGAGTTTATTATCGAAGTTGAGGATTGGGCTCAAGCCGTTCAGTTCGGAGACTTCACTATCAATGTAATCATTGGATGTGTTGTGTCCAGTTTGGTTCGAAGTCCCAGACACCTGATCGCTGTCAGCGAGAAGATTCGCTTTACCCACATCATCGGATATGAGAATGCCATTAGCGTTAATCAAGGTTGAAATATGTGGTCGGGTTTTTAGCCAGGCAGCACCTTTTACATGTCTGAATGTTGTGTTGTTTCCTCGGATATATTGCAGGAAGGCAGTCCAATGTGAGCGCTCAAATTCAGCGATTTGGCCCTGGATAATTCTATTAAGTTTTCTAATTTCGGCCTTTAATGTTGGATATCGGCCAGGGTCTTCCGACCGATGTAAGATCATTCGAAGGCGTTTCTTCTCCCGTATAAAATTAATTATATGGCGTGGAAGATTTCGAAGTCCTCTATGGCTGGAGTTCATTCGAGGAATGTTCTCTTCCACAGAGTCGCGGAAAGCGGTAGTAATGATGCCCACACGCTTAACGGGAAGAAGAACAAAAATGGAAAATTATTTTAATATTTGCAAAAAGAGTGTAAACAATTGAACATAGAATAGTAAATGTATGTTTTATAAATACATTTCACGAATATTTTGTCTGTGTCGCACTGCACTTTCTTCGCAACTCATGACACCATTGTTACCAGATAGTGGAAATCAGCCACTTACTGCTTATGCGCCAGTTAGTGGAAGTAAGTTGTTTTCGTTGCAAAGTGCTAACCTAAAATCGCTAGCTTGTAACGAAAAAATGCCTTATGTTTCGGCACGAAAAAATTTCACAAAATGTTATTTCGAGTTGAAAAATGGAACGCTTTTTATTAAAGTCGCATTGCAGTTTGGAAGTGGGTGTGTCACTTTAATATGTATGTATACATATGTGTATATGTATGTGAATTTTTTTTTTGCTAATATTCTTGAAACCAAACAAAAGTTAAAATTCTAATCAATAAACAATTAATTGGAATAATGCCCACTTAGAAAATAGTTAATTTAAATGTCAGAAAGGAAATATTGTTGGAGATCATTGTGATAATTATTAATTTTGTGTTGTTGAGGTGGCGATGTTCGTGAGGCATCAAAAGCCAGTGTAGTATAATGTTATAAATAACAAAATAATTTCCTACTGTTGTACGATTATAAATAAATAAAATGATGTTTTGGTGAACCGAAAAAGATATTTTATTATTATATTTAAGCATTACATTATATTTGTTGACATATATAAATTATACTTCCATCCATAAACGGAATATATTTTTCCAACTTCTAGGGCTGACAAGAACTAACTACGTATGTTCTTTACCACCATTTGCAAATCGAGATCACAGGCATTATCCAATTCCATTGTCCAACTGCATTGGTAGCGTTATCTGTACATAATGTTTCTCCAGTCTTTTGCACACAATTGTTCTAAACATACAAACATAAATGTACATATCTAATTACAAGAAAAATTCCACATTATTACATTTAGTTATAATTTTGCACATTTTGTTTGCTTTTGTACTGCAATCCAACTGGAATTTCGCTCTTCTGGTTTATTCCATAAACATAATTTTATTCCTTTTCACATCTTTGGCCTCTTTTTCTTTATTTCGGAAGATAATTTAATTTATTATTCTTTATTAGGTAATTTTATTTCTAATATTTACAACAGTTGAATTTCTTGCGGACAAAAATAAATATAAACAAATGGGAGTGCGATGGAGGCATTAAATTTGTTGCGGCGTTTAATTTTTAATGGCGTTAAATTTGTAGCGGCGCAAAATGATAATTTTTCACGTTGAAATAAACACAGTACCACAAACCAAAGACAAATAGAATATAAGAAGACATTCTCTCAGGCCGAAACGTCAAATCTATCAGTTACGAACGAATAGGAATGAATTGTAACAGGCGAAAAAACACTATTCCGCGAACATTGATTGAACTTTTTTTGCACTTCTCGATTAATATTAATTTTTTAATAGTGACAATGACAAAAAATCGGGGAAAACCGTCTGAAAATCCGCGAAACCCCTAACTCTTTGGAATCAAATTCCTATTCGTTCGTAACTGACAATTACTCGCTACAGGAAGGAATGTCTTCTTATATTCTATTTGTCTTTGCCACAAACGAAAAAATTTCGTACTTAATCCGCGACTTTGTTTTTATATGGGATTTCAACGCGAAAAGTAAACATAGTACCACGCTTAAGTAGAAACATACAAAATGTAGTTGCCACCTTGTGAAAATTATCGTAAAATGTAAGGACATCTCTGAAATACCGGTGAATGCGTCCGGCGTCTGTCAAAGTGTTGTTGTATAAACAGAATTGAGTTTGATAGACGCCGGACGCATTTACTGGTATTTAAGAGATACCCTTGAAAACGTCAGTGTTGGGTACTCGATACCGGCTGTTTTGAATGAGTAATCAATACCCAATATATAGATATTTTTTAGGTATGA
Source organism: Eudasyphora cyanicolor (assembly GCA_963930755.1). NCBI lineage: Eukaryota > Metazoa > Arthropoda > Insecta > Diptera > Muscidae > Eudasyphora > Eudasyphora cyanicolor. Next base: position 37,206,269 of record OZ005735.1, on the reverse strand, counting down.
TTTTATTCAAGATCTGGAAGTGAGTGGAAAAAGAAGAACATCATAGCGCCTAAAAAGGATTTTGGGAGTGATTTTTTTACCATCCATCACTCGAAAATTAAGAACGGAGTAGTTGAATGAGTCCCCAAAAATAAGTTAAACAATACCATCAAAAAGAACATACGAGAAAAGAACAATTTTGCAGTAAAAGAAGCTAACAAAATAGTCGTTGCGAGGAAACGAGAAAAAGACTATTTGCACATTTATAAGGAGTGTGTTGCAAGACGGATTTTGTCAGCTTTCTTGAAAAAAGAATTTGAAGAACAACAAATATAAAGAAAAATGGAAGACTCCAAGCTCCAAGAGCAGCAGCAACAACAACAGCAGCCTCAAGACTCCCCACAAGGTGATGCTGCTCAACAACAGAAACAGCCACCGCCAGCCAAGGAGGTTATTGGTAAGTAGAGTAGTAGCTATTGAATGGGGTCGGGTGGTGTCTTGTGAATGAATGAATGAGTGGCAAACTCATAATTTAATTAAAATTATTATTATGGTATTTGCATTGCTGTGCGTATAGGAAATTAGTCGATTCGTTAATTTGACATGTGGTAAAGCTTTTTTCATCGTATGGACACACATTTTTTTGTGCTTAAAATACATTTTATTGGCCGCCATTTTGTAAAAAAAGTACGGTCATCGCCGGTACTACACACACTTTTTTTGGGTTGTTTTTCTTTTATTTTCCTACAAGAGCAGCCAATCAACAAAAAGAGAAGAGCACAGACAAGCGAATTTGAACACACCGGTTCCGTCTGTCCGACCTAAAAAGAGTCTTTGTTGAAACAATAGTCGGAATGCAGAACTAAATTTTCCCTCGCTTTGGTTTTTAGTGATTATCTGCTCTACTCTCCCCCACCTCTTATTGTTTTAGACCGACCTCCTCCGCCTAGCCACCCACTTTACATCGCTGTCTGCCTTTTATGAATGTAGGAAAACTGAATAACTTACTCAACCCACTTGGCTTTTGTGTTGCGGTGTTTCCCCACATTTTTCCTATGCCACAATGCAATGTAGTGTTTTAAAAATACAAACACACACACATTCATAACACACATATTTATGTGCGCACATAAATATAGTTTTATTAGTGTTTCCTTGGTTCCGTTCACTTTTCCACGTTTTCTTTTCATAGTTTATTTGTTTTCGATTCAATGTTGTGGTTATGTACACGAATGAGGAGAATCGCGCAGTTTGTTTTTGCAGATTATTTTTATATATACAACGCGGTGTTGCCGGACTTTCGTATGGCATTTAGGAAGCGCCAAAACAAGGCGGCTTGACACAGTGTGAAAAGGCATAACTCTTTATAAATTGTCACTGCTTTTAGCAGATTTAACTACATAAGGCTTCCGGTGATATAGTATAAACTGTTGTTTATTTCATCTGACTAAACTGTATTAAAATTAGGTTTATGAAATATTTCTCAACTAGGTATGAAAAACAGGCACTGAGCCCCGCCGGTTAAATGCAATTTAGCACTTGTCCTTCGATTCGCTTAATTTTTGTATTGGCTATTTGAAATCGAATTCTAAGACAAAACATTTAAGTAAAAAGTTTGCCGTCATTGCTTAGATTTAAATTTATTAGCCTCGTATTTTTTTAAGAATCAAAGTTTTTCCGACATTTTTTCTGATTTTTTCAGTTTAACGGAACTACCCTTCATTTTTACTTTATTTGAATTTTTTAAATTACATTTTGTAGTCGACAAATGATAAAGCAGAAATAGTGTCAAAAATTTTCCCTATATGTACTCCAGATCGGAGTATGGGCCCGTCAAAAAACTGTTAAAAGACATTGAAAAGACCACACCAATTTTTGTGAGGAAATTATTTTTGTTGTTGTTTTTGGTGATTTTGTTTCTGAAATATATCACCACATCATGTTGCGACATTTTAAAAATTCCTCCTGCACGCACTGCTAATTTCGCATTTTGCATGCGAACAATAGAACAAAAATCGTGCGGTGAGTAAAACCCATACCTATATTATGGCGCAACCATTGGGTAGTGCATTAAGAATGAACGCTTTCAATTAAGTTTGGTTCTGTAGTTTGCTTTTTGACGGTGCAACACTAAGCCGTGGACTGGACTGAGTGTGGAAAATGCGATATTTTCGCATTTGCGAAAATATCGCATTTTTGGCTGCACCGTTTTTACAAACAAACCTAAAAAAGCGGTTTCAGTGTAAAATGTAGAAAAAAAAATATTTTTTTTTGCACAAACGAAATCACTACTATTAATTTTCATTTCATTTATTCTCCTTTACTTGTAAGCCAACAGGCCAATTGCAAAAAGGGTAAGGGAAGGTAATTTTTTTCCGTTGTAAACATTTTTTGCGTCTTGGCGTACTGTAGATGTTTTGACACATTTTATATAAGTCCCCAAACACACGAGACAACAGTAGTTGCGGCTACGCGGATGTTCGTAGGAACATCCGATGCCGGTGCATATTATCTGCGAGTAATCGAATGTTCACAGACTTCCTAGTCCAGAGAGCTCCGCCTGCCTCTCTCTCCCACAAACTTTGACACTTGCTTGGAAAAAATTGCCGAGTGTGAATATGGACCTAAAAGCGTATGCTCTCGTGCGTGCTTCCACTTCCGAATTATTGATATTTTGTCTGATTTTTGTAAATTTTGGTACCACAAAAAACATTTTTGATGGGGCCCACAATTTTCATGTTATATATAAAACGTATCGCGATTTTTTTTTAATTTATAATACTATCACCTCAAAGTAAGAACAAAAATGTGCATGTTATTAATATCTCGCTTAGTTGTAGAGTTATCGGGTGTTAAAAAAAATATTATTTCGTTTCAATGGGCTCAAAACAGAAATTTAGAAGAAAAAAAAACAAAAAAAATCGTTGACTTTTTAGTTATTGATATCTGTCTTGGTAATCACTGAATTCAGAGATTTTGGTCCGCGTAGCCTTCTTTGGACATACACTAGAAGAGAAAATCGTTGACCCAGGCCGAAGTCTTGTCATGAAGAATCACTGGTTAACGTAGCCAGCTTTGGACATATCCCGGAGTACAAAAACTTTAATTCTGACCGAAGGTCGTCCAACCACAGAAACTTTGGTTCGCGTAGTCGGCTTTGGCAATTTCCATAACTCAAAAGTTCTCGAAAAATGGTACCCGATTTTTTCCTTTCCTTATTTCTTTAGAATCCAACAATGTAGGTCTCAGAATAAACCTAACCAAAACCAAGAGATGCGAATTAACCCCACATCAAATGATACATTGAACCTTCAACAAAATCAGGTACACCGTGTGGAAGAGTTCCAATACTTGGGTAGCATCATCACGGAAAGCGGATTAACTGTCAAAGACGTGGAAAGCCGTATCAAAAAAGCAATCGGCGCATTCGCACAACTTCACAGGGTATGAAACTCAAATACATACAGCGCCAAAACAAAAATACATATATTCAAAGCCTGTGTCCTCTCAGTCCTTCTTTACGAGACTAGGTTTGTGACGGATATTATAAGAATCAAACTGAGAGTCTTCGTTAATCGAAGAAGAATTTTAAAAATATTTTGGCCTCGCACAATTAGTAACGAACATCTTTGGAACAGATCTGATATGGGTGTTATTAACATTAAAATTCGTAGAAGAAAATTTGGCTGCATAGGGCACACACGTCGAAAACTACTTGAAGATATATCCTACCACACTCTTGTTTACAACCCCCGAGGAAGTAGAAAGAAAGGGGGACCCAAAACATCCTGGCGACGATCAACTCTACAAGAAATTAACTCCATATCTCAAAGCCTTGGAAAAACCTTCAACACCATCGGAGAGCTTAAAGATATACCGTACGTCGACAAAGATGGAGACAACTTATAGACAGCCTATGCCCAGTATAGAGGCAGCTCGTAATCATAGGACGACGAGCAAGGCAATATATATATATATTGTATTTCGAAATAAATTTATCAATTTAATTTTCGATAACTAAGGTAGCTACAGAACATTTTTTTTTCGTCTCATTTTACAAAAAAAAAATCAAACTTTAGCGTTCAATAACTCGATATCTAAATAGGGTGTTAATAACATGCACATTATTTTTCCTTATTTTGAGGTGCTATATCCAATCAGAAGGGGGTACATCACCCGAAAACATGTTGCATATGCATGAATATTGCAGCTTTTAGGAAATCCGACAAAAATTCATATATAATATTTAAATATATTTAATTATTGCCTCAATCGCGGGAACAAATTATAGGATCACAGGAACCGTTCATAGGCATGTTTTATGTGAGTTGATTTCTCAAAAGCAGGTTCTTCATAGGATTGATTTTGCGCATTTTCATTTATAAATGTATAATTATTAACTGCGCCCTTAAAATTATTTAGATTTTTAACTATTTCCTACGTCTGCACCGACCTACCATCTCTTTTTTCGAAAGCATAACACAATATTGTGGGGGATCACTGAAATAGAATAAAATACATACATATTTATATGGAATATAACTCTCTTTATATTGGTTTTGCTTATCTCGTTTTTAATTTTTTGTCAATATTTGTACAGACAATTTCCTAATATTATTCTCTTTGTCTCTCTCGTTCCTTTCAGCTACCAAGGTTACCGGTACCGTTAAATGGTTCAATGTTAAAAGCGGCTATGGTTTTATCAACCGTGACGACACTAAAGAAGATGTGTTTGTCCATCAAAGTGCTATCATCAAAAACAACCCCAAGAAAGCTGTACGCTCTGTTGGTGACGGCGAAGTTGTAGAATTTGACGTGGTTATCGGCGAAAAAGGCAATGAGGCCGCCAATGTTACTGGTCCTTCGGGAGAGCCAGTACGTGGCAGCCAATTTGCTGCGGATAGACGTCGCAATGTACCCTGGAGAAGAAATCGTCGCAGGCAGGGTGGTCCACACCAACAAGAAGGTGGTCAGGGAGGTCCCATTCAACATGGTGGTCAAGGCAGCGATCACGATGTAGGACCTGAGGGTGATCAACAAAACCAACAACAACCGCAACGGCAGCAACGCAACTTCAGGCGTGGCGGCAATGGTGGTGGCGGCCCAGTTAGAGGTCGCGGCGGTCGTGGTGGACGCTTTAGAAGCAGCTACTATCCTCGTAATCAACCCAGACGTCAGGTTAGCGGCGGTGATGGAGGTGGTATGGGCGGCGATGGCGGTCACGATCAGAACGCTGATCCTATTCAAAGGGGCGGCGATGGTCAAGGCGGTCCAATGCGTCGCGGTGTTCCACAAAGACGTTTCTTCCGTCGTAATTTCAATGGTCCACGGGGTGGCGGTGGTCCACGCGGTGGTGGTGGTCCACGCAATGACGGTGGTCCACGCAATGATGGTGGTCAGCGTAATGACGGTAAGTGTAATAAAAACAAGTAAGAAAGCTTCAGTCGGGTAAACCGACTAAGGTATACCCTCACTTTGTGAGTAATGTAATATGGAATATTAAACGAATTATTCTGTCAATTTGTGTGGGATTTACCAGAAGGTTTTTAACAAATACACCTATTTTTCGCTGAATAGTAGATACTTTAAATATATTGCACTGCGCCGAATATAAGCGTTTATTTGCCTAGTATATTAACGTTATGAGATATTAAATTTTGGTATGATTTGGTTATTTTGTGTGGGAGGTACAAAAAGGGGCGTGGCGATAACGGCCATTTTTTACAGGGCTATAGGCACTTCAAAAACGTTACAATGTGCAAAATGTTGTTGCATTTTCGTGCATTGGTACTCATGCTGTGAGCTCTTAACTTTTTGTGCAAAATGGTACCTTTGTATGGGAGGTACAAAAAGGGGCGTGGCAGTAGCGTCCATTTTTCACAGGGCTATAGACACTATAAAAGCATTACACTGTACAAAATTTCAAGTATTTTTATACACTGGTATTAACGTTATAAGCTGTTAACTTTTGGTGCAAAATGGTGCATTTGTGTGAGAGGTACCAAAAGGGGCGCAGCAATTTGGCCCATTTTTCTCGAGTTAATAGCGACTAATAAACTAATGCTATGTGTGGAATTTCAGAAGATTTGGATAAGTAGTACAGCAGTTTTTAAAGATTCAATATTTCACAACATTTTAACACTTTGTGGGGGAGGTACTAGAAAGAGTGGACCAATATGGCCCATCTTCGAACTTAGCCGGAGATAGAAAAAAATATTACCACGTGCCAAATTTGAAGTCAATCGGTTACTCCTTTCGAGAGTTATCGTGCGCACCAGCCAGCAGACAGACAGACAGATAGACAGACAGACGGACGGACTCATTCGACTTAAAATGACCCAAAACGAATATCCGCTGAAAATACTTAGGGTCGTAGATCACTCCTTCGATGTGTTACACTTTTTTTCGTAGCAAATGATATATACCCTCGTCACACTAAAGTGAGGGTATAATTAGCTTAAAGCTGAAAGCTAGCCCCACGTAAACGTAAAGAAAATTTGGTTGAAAAATGTATTATCCACAGCGTCAGAAAGTGTTAATTGGAAGGAACCTTTGTTTGGAGACTATAGCAAAGTGTAGACTATCGGGTCTGTTCTGTAGCAAGGTGATTTGAAATCACGGTGATTTTAAAATCACCGGCGACTTACAATCACTGTTGGAGTTCGAAATCGCCCGGTTTATTATTCATTGCCTCCCAAAAAAGATTGTTCGAAATATGTTTGGGTGATTTCGAACTCCAAAAGTGATGTTAAGTCGCCGTTGATTTTAAAATCACCGTGATTTCAAATCGCCGTGATTACAGAACAGACCCGAATATGCCCCATTTTCACTACGCGTGATTTATTCAAATATAAATTATAAATGATTATTTTTTATTCGACCTTTTTGTTGTAAATTATTCGGTTAAAAGATTGTTCAAGCTCACGGTTTAAAAACAAACCACACCTCGAGCTTGAACAATCTTTTAATCGAATAAATTATAAATGCTTAAATTTCATGCAAATCGATTGAAAATTGTGTTATCCAGAGAGTCAAGAAGTCTAATCGAAAGGGTATGGACTGATACGCCCCATTTTCACTAGGAATACTTTAATTCAGTATGATGTATAAATCCAAAAGCTCCAAAAATAAGATAATGTCTGGTGGCTATGGCGCAAATTATTCACCACACATCAATGTGGATTACGAAGTTGCTGAGTGTGTAGCATTCAGCAACTTCTTCAATTATGTGTGCAGTATGGTAACTACAAAGGGTGGTGCTGACGAGGACATTTAAGCGCGTATTAATAAGGCAAAAGCTAAAAGCTGCATTCGGCATGCTCCAGTCTATTATCATCAACAACAGTCAATTATCAACAACTAGTAAGCTTTTTAACACCTCTTCATCTACGCCCCACTGTGTAGCGTTTTACAAAAACAGACGAAAATTGTCAGACTAGTCTTGTTATTTCGTCCATAACTTTTACAAATATTGAGTCTCCCAAAAATTTTTGCTGTTATGGATTTGTGAGAGCGCGACGAATATTCTGTGAAAATTTGAAGAAAATCGAGGGGAGAGCAATCTTTATACAAAAGTTTTTTTTCAAAAAAACTCGTAAAATTTTTTTTAAAAAAATTTCCAAAAAAGTATTTTGGCTGGAAATGGTGCATTGTGTCCTCTTTAAAACAAAATAACTTTGCAAAAATCGTTTCAGCCGTTCAAGAGCAATTAGAAATTTCGTAAAACAAAAACCTAATTTTTTTAATTTTTTCAAAAATTAAATAAAAATTTTCAACAACTAAAAAAATGCCCATAAAATTTTTTCAAAAAAAAAAATTATAGCGAGATCTTATTTTACCTATTTGTAACTGCTTATAAACAAAAATAAACTACATAGGTCGATATTAAATATTCTGACCTTTAGCTAATTATACAGTGCGACAAAATAAATTCAAGTTGAGAAGCAAATGACGAGATACTCTTTTTCCTGTAGGTCTTGTCGAGTAAAACACGAATCTTTTTTTGGAATTCCCCAGACACCTTTATAACGTATAACTTTAATAACTCGGTCAATTGCAAAAGGATTTTAAAGAGACTAATTGCATTTTTTAAACGCAAATGTACTATATATGTAAATCAATTAATCGTACGTTTTGCTCACAAAATAATTGGTAAAAAAATTGCCTAAACTGGAAAATGACTAACAAATGTGTTTGTATTACAAATAAACCTACAGCAAAATATATACCTTTCGAATGGTCTAACTCTCTTTTTACCAAACTCGTTTAGAAATTGAAAATCAGTTAATAATTAGCAAAGTTATGGGCGCTCAAGTCAAAAAAGGCTAGAAAATCGGTTTTTTACCAGTAAATCCGGATTTTTGGGGTGCCCGACAAATTTCGTAGAGCAAACGTTGTTTTACTTGCCAAGACCTACTAGAAAAATAGTATCGCGGTTTTTGGATTTTGGACAGTCGCGCTGTGTTATACCCCCACTTTAGTGATACGGGGGTATATATCATATGCTACGGGCCAAAAGTGTAACACATCGAAGGAGTGATCTAAGACCCTAAGTATGTTCGGCGAATATTCGTTTTGGGTCATTTTAAGTCGAATGAGAAATGTCCGTCCGTCTGTCTGTCTGTCTGCTGGCTGATGCACACGATAACTCTCGAAAGTTGTAACCGATTGACTTCAAATTTAGTATACGGTAATATTTTTTCTATCTCCGGCTAAGTTCGAAGATGGGCCATAGTGGTGCACTCCTTCTGGCACCTCCCACACAAAGGGTTAACATTTAGTGGAAGATTGATTCTTTAATAACTTCTATACTACTTATTAGAACCTTCTGAAATTCTACACTTTGTATTATTTTATAAGTCGCTATGTCCAGATTTACACTACGCAAGTTTTTTTGAGCAGCTTATCATCAAATTCCCTTTCGAACTTGCACGAAGATCTCAAAACGTTCAAGGAGAGTTTTTCCCCCTCTTGCCGACCGCCAGTCTCTCCTACAAAACGGCGATAATCTGCTGAACATTCAGCCAGTGTAAATCGGGACTATCACCTCGAGAAAAATGGGCGAAGTAGCCACGCTCCTTTTGGTACCTCCCACACAAATGGACCACTTTGCATTGAAATTGAACTGCTTATAACTATAATACAAGTGCAAAAAATACTTGCAATTTTGTACAGTATAATGTTTTTGTAGCGCCTATAGTCCGGTAAAAAACGGGCATTATTGTACAGCCCCTTTTGGTACCTCCCACACAAATGACCGTTTTATACCAGAAGTTAACGGCTTATAACATTAATACCAGTGCATACAAATACTTGAAATGTTGTACAGTGTACCTCCCACACAAAATGACAAAATCGGACCAAATAGCTCGTAACGTTAATATAAAGGGTTTTCCAACAAGATGTGTTATTTTGATATTCAAAGAAAAATGCAATTTTTGAGATAAATGATGGGATATTTATTTCATAATAAAGAGGAAGGTATGCAGTTAATAATGAAAAACAACATCAGCCAAATGGCCACCACGACCACGCCTACAAGACCATATCCTTTTCATGAAATTTTCCATAACCAAATCGCAAAGTGGCTGCCCTATGTCCTCGATAGCCTCACGAATTCTATCTTTGAGGTCTTGAATCGACGCTGGGCTGTTGGCGTAGACCTTATCTTTCACGTGGCCCCAAAGGAAGAAGTCGCAAGGTGTTAAATCACAAGATTTCGGTGGCCAATTGTGATCACCACTTCGAGAAATAACACGGTCCGGAAACTTTTCCCGTAACAGAGCAATGGTTTCGTTGCTTGTGTGGCACGTAGCGCCGTCTTGTTGAAAGTAGACGTTGTCCAGATCAATACCATCCAACTCCGACCATGAAAAATCATTAATCTACTCTCGATAGCGCAATCCATTCACCGTAACTGTTGATCCAACCTCATCTTCGAAAAAGTAGGGTCCAATGACCCCGCCGGACCATAAACCGCACCAAACAGTCACACGTTGAGGATGGAGAGGCTTCTCAACAATAACTCTTGGGGTTTCCGAGCCCCAGATGCGACAATTTTGCTTGTTGACGTAGCCACCGAGGTGGAAATTGGCCTCGTCAGTCAAGATGATTTTTCGATGATTTTCGAATTTTAATAATTTCAATGCGTTGTTGAATCGTGCATCGTTCCATTTTTAGTAATGGCGTAGTTTCTACTTGTCAAATGTCAAAAAATAAAAGCTTCAAAGGTGTCAGCTACCGAAATACCGGGTGATTCAAAATAACACCTCTTGTTGGAAAACCCTGTACATAAACGCTTATAGTTGGGCACAGTGCAATGTATTTAAAGAATCTACTGTTTCCCGAAAAATATGTGTATTTGTTAAACCCCTTCCACACAAATTAACAGATTAATTAGTGTAATGTTATATATTACATTACTTAGTCGGTTTACCCGACTGAAACTTTCTTACTTGTTTTTTTTATATTTTTTTACCCTACACCACATTGTGATATTATACTTTTGTTTGTAACACCTAAAAATACTACAGCTATACCTTAAAGTATACCGATCGACTCAGAATCACTAGCTGAGTCGATCGTGCTGTAATTTTGCAGTTAGGAGCTTTTTCGCACCTGCAAAAAAGTAATTGGTTGAAATCGGTTCAGATTTAGATATTCTGAAATCACGCGATTTGATATCACGGTGATTTAGTATTATCAACGATTTTAAAATCACTCTTGGAGGGTTCGAAAATCGTCCAATTTTGGTATAGTTGGTTTAAATTAATTGTTGTTTACTTTAAACAATAAATCGTACCATTTCCGAGCACCAATAATGATTTTAAAATCGATGGTGTTTTGAAATCACCGTGATATCAAATCGCGTGATTACAGAACAGGCCCGATAGCTTCCATATACATATATTTTTCGTCCGATTTGGCCCTTTAGCTCTATAGAAGCTGTAGTTTACATCCAATCATTTTGAAATTTAGCGTGGTAGAGTTTCTTGATCCATGGACCAACATTGCTCAATTTGAAGTAAAATCGGTACAGACTTAGCTATAATCCCCTATATATGTTTCGTTTGGTTTTGCTCCTTAGCCCTATAGAAGCTGTATTTTCTATCAAATTGTTTTGAAATTTAGCATGGTGGAGTTTATTGATCTATAGAACAACATTGCCGAATTTGAAGAAAATCGATTCTTATTTAGATATAGCTCCCATATGTATGTTTCGTCCGATTTGGACCTTTAGCCCTCTAATAGCTGTATTTTACATTAAATTGTTTTAAAATTAAACATGGTAGATTTTCTTGATCCATGGACCAACATTGCCGAATTTGGAAAAAACCGGTTTAGATTTAGTTATAGCTCCCATATATATGTTTCGTCCGATTTGGCTACAGAGGCAGAGACGTATCAAATGTATATCATGTAAACATATTTTAGTTGAAGAATACGTTCTACACTTATTTATTTATTCAGTCTATGGATTACAATCCTTACAGACTAGCAATTAAAAATAAATTAAATCTAAGGTTTCACAAAATGTTTTTAAAGAGTATGAAAAATCTAAATTACATTGTTTATTAATATTGTTAAACTCTTTTAAAGACCTTAAAACAGGTTCAAAAGAAGAGTAGTTACTCCTATGAAAAAGGATATAAAAATAGGCATTATAGCGTAATGATCTAACTGGAATGTTAAAGCCAATAAGACTAAGAAGTGAGGAACAATCTATAAATCCATTAATTAATTTATAAATAAACAAAACCGAGCATTTAGACCTACGGTTTTTAAGCGTTTCCAGATGTATCCGCCTACATCTGGCTTCATAAGTAGGAAGATGTACACCACTCTTACTAGAGTGGTGTAGGATATATGATATATCCGGCAAAGCCCAACTTTAGCCTTTCCTTACTGATTTTATTAAGCTTTAGCTAGCTTTTATTACTGAAATAAATTAAATAACATAAATCGTATTTCTTCTATTTCCAGGCAATGGTGGACAAGGTGGTCCCCCACGTAACAATCGTCCACGCCGTCCCAACAATAGAAAACCCAACAACGGCGGAGGACCAAATAACCAACAGCAACAGGTAAACTAAAGAAAGCAAACAAAAATAACCCGAAACAATTAATTTTACTAAAAACCAACAAACAAACATACAACCTACCAAACAACCATCAACAATAATTAAAACAGCAGTCGCGTCAGGGGTAACATTATTTGATTTAACATTTGAAAATGAAAACGAAAAATACATTTATATTACGAGTGTGTCGTCTAATGATGTATGAAACATACGCATTTAAAAAGCCTGCTTTTCCTCACTCGACATTACAACATTTAACGTTTATGTATTTCTTTTAGTATTATTACTACTAATGCAAAAAATACCTTTAAAATAAAAAAAAAAAACACAGAACTTATTGTAAAATGACTGCATTATTTATTAAAAACAAACAAGAACAAAAAAATCATTTAAAAACAAAACCGAATAAAATTCATTATGAAAACGAAAGACACCCCCAGAAACACGTTTTAATCATTACTAATAATAAATATCATCTTCAGTTAGTTTTTAGAGGCACAGGAACAAAATCCATTTCTAAAAATTTAGTTTATTATTTTTATTAAAGCAGTAATCACTCACTTTTCCTAGCTTTCCTTTTATTCTATCTCCCACCCCTCCCCCTGTTACTTACTAACAACTACTAAATTTAATAGCAAATAATAGTAAACAAAAAAAAATAAATTCAAATTTATAATTGAGTTTTTAACTAATTTATTATTTCTTCTTTTTTTATTTTTTTCCAAAAATATTTTCTTCATTTTCTCCACAACTCCTGCAAAAAAAAAACCAACACAATTTTTTAAAATCCTCTATCATGTACAAATTAAACCACCAAACATCCATCCAACAACCAACCAACCAACACCACCACCTGTATTCCTTCTTGAATTCCCGAAATGTGCAACTGTTAAACAACTTTGGGTTTTGTCATAATATTCAAAAATGTCTAGAATGTTGGCCAGGAGGTTCAAAATACCACTACTGAAAGCAGCGCTTAAACCAACAGCAGCAGCTGTGACTGGAAGACAGAAAAGGTTACCACAGAAAAAACTAGAGACAAATAACCGCAACAACAACAACAACTATAACAACATCAACAGTGGTGGTACAGACAGAACAACAGCCAACATAACATTAAAAAGAAAAATGAAAATCAAACCAATTTTTAGCAGAAAAAAAACTTACAATTACCAACTAAACACGAAGAAACAACCACAACAACAAACCAACCACAACCCTCCTATTATCCTAGAAAACCAATTCCCTCGTTTTGTTTGTGCTAAAAACTATATGAAGTGTGTGTCCCATCCCATTCTCCCATTCGCGCGCCTCAAGGGAAATATCAAATTCATTTGAATTTTTCACTAACAAAAAAAAAAAAGTTCGAAATTGTTTTCTTGTTAAAATATATATACACATATCAATTAAAGAAAAAAACAAAAAAGATACATACAAGATAAAAAAATCTTTGCTTTTTTACTGCATATATATATTTTTATATTAAATAGTATTATTTTTTTCACTAGTTAAAATTTAAATGAATGAATGATAGCTAACAACTTTCCCTTTGTGCGGGTGTTTGGGAGAGAGCACTTCTGTATATATAGATGGCATAACATCGTTTATACATACTAAAAAAACAACCATCATTTTTTGTTAAAGATTTCTTTAAAAGCTAAAAAAAAAGAAATTGCCACCTTTACTTGAATCATCATTTTTTACATAAAAAGAAACATTTTTATGTTTTTTTTTCTTTTTTCAATTTTCCCCCATTTTTTCTTCCATTACACTCAAATCGCGTTTGTGTTTTATTTTCTCTATTAATTTTTTTTATGTTTAGCATTAAAAATATTTTTTTCATATTTTTATATGTTAAATTAAAGAGAAATACAGTTGAGACAATTCGTTATTTTTATATCCATCACATAAACACGTTATCGTGTATTTTCTTACATTTGTTTCAAATTTCATTTTTTCGCTCTTCGTTGTAAACCAAAAATTGTTTTATCTCTCTTTAATTTTTTTTACATTAAACAAAAAATTCAACTTTTTACATTGAAACAAGAACAGAAACAACATCAACAAAAATAATGTCTGTACAACTCTGAAGATCTTATTTCAAAGAAAAAGAAACCACAACAACAAACAATAAATTTTTTGGAAAAATTGAAAAAAATGTGTTTTTATTTAATATAGTAACTATAGTTGGAAAGTTATATATATGAACGGGTGGTAGTTCCCGTACAATGAAATCAAATGAAAAAATATTTTAAACACAAAATTAATTGAATCGAATAATTGTTTTAACAGTACTTTGAAATAAAAATTGTGTTCAATCACGAAATTTTAATTGAATCGATTTTTTATTTAAAGTGATAGATAGTATCAAATCATTCATTTTTTGTACAATGAAAATCTTGAAGAAACAAAAAATGTAGTCAATTTATTTTTTAGCTGTATACAGAAAAAAATGAAAATCGTATTCATTCTCGGAACTTTAATCGATTCAACTAATTTTTTTAGTTAAAAGTGGGTCAGAATTTTTAATATTAACCTATGATTTTTTTTTGCCCAAAAGTTGCTAGATGTTGAAATAAGACATCGCTATCATTTACAAAAAAATTTCCAAATTTTATGGGGATTTGAAATGGTCACAATTTAAAAAAAAATAATCGCCCCTATTCCGGTAGTCGTTGTCGCTTCTTAACGACGACACACAGTGTCACGAGCGTGGCCAAAAATGGTAAGAGCTGATGTTTGAATTGTTGATTTTTTTTCACACAATTTTATGAAAAACACAACAACTAAAAAAAGTGTAAAATATTATCCAAAAATATTGAGCAGTTTTTGAGTTATTGTGGCTCAAAGTTGTGGTTTGTTGGCAAAATGATAATTGTTAAGAAACAAGATGAAATTTCGTATCCAGTAATAAGTGGTTAAATTCCAATTTTTTGTTAACGGTTGGTACAAAATGCCATCGAAATGCAAGTGTGATACATATTGCTACAATTGCAACACTGTTATAGTTTACAAATATTGATCATATGTGATGTACCGTTAGCAAGAAGACAGGTCTGGTGTGAAGTCAGGTTTTGACAATATACACAAACTTGCGTAGACAATTAAAAAAAACATCATAAAACATCTCTCCAATTTTTTGATATTTTGTAGCTATAAGTATGTATTTTAACATATATAAGTCTCAGCTGCACAGCTCTGCACAAATTTTATTGGTGAACCTTTTTATCGCCTCACCTTAGAGAGGAGATTATACATAATTTGCTACGAGCCAAAAGTGTAACACATCGAAGGAGTGACCTAAGACCCTAAGTATGTTCGGCGGAAATCCGTTTTGGGTCATTTTAAGTCATTTGAGCAATGTCCGTTCGTCTGTCCATCCGTCCGTCAGTCTGCCTGTCTGTTTGCTGGCTGGTGCGCACGATAACTCTTGAAAGAAGTAACCGATTGACTTCAAATTTGGTGTGCGGTAATATTTTTCTCTTTATCCGGCTAAGTTCGAAGATGGGCCATATTGGTCCACTCCTTCTAGTACCTCCCCCACAAAGGGTTAACTTTTACTGAAATATTGATTTTTTAATAACTTCTATACTACTTACTCGAATCTTCTGAAATTTCAGACATAGTATTAGTTTGCTAGTCGCTAACACGCCAAGACAAATGGTTGGTACCTCCCACACAAATGGACTATTTTAGATCAAAAGTTAACAGCATAGTGAGTAGTATATTTGTTCGTACTTACGAGTATATTTGTATTTATTACATATTATCTCAAATAAATAAAAAGTTCATTTCGCAATGTGTTAAAATGTATTATGATTTTCTGTAAATATATTATGGGAAACTAAATCCTTTTTTGAACATTTACTATTATGTTCAAAATGCATACATATGTGATAAAAATCCAAAAAATAAACGAAAATTAAAACAAATCAAAATTGAAAATGAAGGTGAACCTCAAAATTTGAGCCTATTTTCTTTGCAAACGATTTGTTCTGTACCCAAATCGGACTAAACATACATATATATGGGAGCTTTATCTAGATCTGACCCGATTTTCTTCAAATTCGGCAATACTGGTCTATGGGTCAAGAAACTACCATGCTAAATTTCAAAACAATTGGATGTACAGTACAGCTTCTATAGGGCTAAAGCGACAAATCGGACAAAACTTATATATGGGGGCTATATCCGTCCTTTAGTCAATTTTTCCAAAACTTCGTTTTTATTCTTCCCGACCGGAAAAAACGACTTATGCAAAATTTCATTCACCTGCGACGGCTCCTTCTATTTTTGGCCACCTCTTATATGAAATCACGACACTGTGCGACACCTGGCGTCGTCTCTTGCAATTCGGTATTCTCGATGTCGTTATCGGTATCTATCGATAAAGATTGACTCGTTCGTGGTATTCCGTGAGTCAATTTAAAGTCAATATTGAGTCGACGCGACATCGTTTTTGTTAACGGCAAGAAGTAAAATTGAGTTTTGTAAAAAGATAAAAAATGGATGCGATGCAGAATGGCAAATGCAAATCAATTCCAGAAACTTGTGGATGAATTGGAGAAAAATCCTTCTCTTGCAAAAGGATTTCGAAGGGGCACTGTTCCGTGTAATTTTAAAAAGCAATGGGAGGATATAGCAAAAAATTTAAATTCCCTTGGTCCATCAATAAGAACTGGAGATGGGTGGCAGAAGGTCTGATTATATTTTGAAAAATGAATATGGAAATATAATTTTGATTTTGCAGGTTTGGCGAGACTTAAAATTTAAAGTCAAGAAGAAGATGGCTACCAACAAAGCCGAACGTATTTCAACAGGTGGTGGTAGCTTCAAACAATTTATCCTTAGCCCTCTCGAGGAAGCTGTGGCAAACTTGTTAGATTTTCAGAAACAGCTAAATCCTGAGGGCCAGTTTCAGGGTGTCCCATCTGCAAGTGAGGACAATGAAATTCAGCGGCCAGCCATGGAGGCAGACATCTCAAATATAGATGAAT
The DNA here is from genome assembly GCA_963930755.1 of Eudasyphora cyanicolor. Classification (NCBI taxonomy): domain Eukaryota; kingdom Metazoa; phylum Arthropoda; class Insecta; order Diptera; family Muscidae; genus Eudasyphora; species Eudasyphora cyanicolor. The sequence continues at coordinate 37,189,213 of OZ005735.1, read as the reverse complement.
GGTGGACAGATGATTGTATACCAAATATCCAGTTATCTCAAAGTGCACCTGGAGAATCCGTTCAACAGACATCATCCAGAGGACAGATATGCCTGCTCCTACAAAACAAAAACTAGATCCCGACCGAATGTTCGGCTACGGCTACGGCCAAAACTCGACATTCGGCCAATATTCGGCATTCGGCCACAAAATCAGCCGAAGGCCGATTTTTTGTTCAAAAAGTACAAAAAAATAGAATTATACGATTTTTTAAAGAAAATTCTATTATGGAAATTTTCATAGAAGTGTACAGAAGTGAACAATACTACAAAAATAATTTGAGAAGGACAGCAAAGGAAGGAAGGAATGACACTAAAGGAAGAACGACAAAGAAAAACATGACTCAGTTCCTCACCTAAAAGCTCTCCAACTAGTGAAAGCATTCTTGTAAAAGTAGTACGAATAGATAATGAGCCATTGAGTCCAAGAATCACTAAAATTTTTTAATACTGAAACTCGAGATGTTTCAAAAATTTGGAAATGGTGGCAGAAAAGTACTTGTGTGCTAGAGAGCAGTTGTTTATGCTGCTGGGCAGCTGTATTCAAATTAAGGAAATAGTATACAAGGTCTTAATGCAGAAAAAAATACTTTCTTTGTCATTATAGCATTAAGGTTTTTAATTGTATGTGCTAAGTAAATATATAAGTAAGCAGTTGACATAAACTGATTAAAAACACAATGTTTTGGTGCAAAGTAAATAATTCTTTAACAAATATAAGACATTCGGCTTCGACCGAAGGTTGTAAATTTAGCCGAAGTTCGGCTACGGCTTCGGCCTTTAAATCCGACTTCGGTTGGGCTCTAACAAAAACGCAAGTCCAATGCTGTCAAGGATTTAGATTTGCTGCAAAAGCACAGCGAAGAGCAGGCCAAGCACTTGACAGACATTTCGAATACGTTGACAAGCATAAAACAAAGTGTACGAGATGGTATCAGAAAAAGCTTCTAGAATTAGAAGAAAAAAATTAAAATATTAGAAGAAAAAAATAAAAGGGAGAAAGAAGTTCACGAGAGTGAAATGCGAATAAAGAGACTAAAAATAGCAATAAAAGAAAAAGAACTGAAGATTTTCCAAGAAAGGGAACATTAAAATATTTAGTAAAACTAAAATTAATTTTTGTGTTTCTTATTAGGCTATTTTGCTTTTATTATTTATTTTTTATTATTAAAAACTGAATTTTTTAAGTTTTTTGTTTTCTGTATTAATTACTTAGAAAAAAATAAAAAGTAAGTACTGAATTGCATTAGACAAAACTTTGTTTTATTTGTTCTCTTATATCAGAGGCCTCTGTAATTGGAATAACATCGCCTCCATGTTGGTCTTCTGTATTTGGTGCGACGTGATCTTCATCTTCAAAATCTACACCATACGCAATACAAATATTAACGGCTTTTTCTGGTTTGAAATGAAGTTGATGTTCGCCAAGAAGACACCGGAATCTGCTTTTTGTTACACCAATTGTTCTTTCGACAATGTTCCGCGCTTTGGCAAGCTTTGTATTATAAGTAGCCTCTGCACTTCCGTTAGTAGTGGCGCGATATGGTGTCACTAAATATGGCTCCAAAGAATAACCAGCATCGCCTGTTGAAAATACACAAATAAGTGAGGAATATGTGGGAATTTTCCAAAATATTACCTAAGAGCCATGTATTTCGTTCTCCAGCGGCATATTTATCCCGTAAAACTTTTCTTGCTTCGCTTACTCGCCAAATTAAAGAATCGTGAGCAGAACCTCCGTATCTGGGATCGATACATATCGATCTGGGAGGATACATATCGAATTTTCATTTTGTGATCGCAAATCTAAATATTGCAAAAAAAGTCTACCAGTAAATTTCATTAAATAATTAAATACCATCATGGCATTTAAACTGAAAAATCCCTTACGGTTGAAGTACATATGTTGGGTGTCCTTGCTTGGAGCTAATATTTTGATATGGGTTCCGTCCACACAACCAATAACGCCGGGAAAATCAGTTTTTTTAAAAAAATGGTTTGGCTTCTTCTTTTTCCGCATCTGTCATTTCAAACTTTATCCATTTGGGACAATTTGTTTCTTCCAAAGCATCCAGTGTCTCAGAAAGAACTTTGGAAACGACCGGTTGTGACAATCCCAAGTTAAAATCATTTCCGACACTCAACTGGTACGATCCTTGCGCCAAAAATCTCAGCGTGGCTGCCAACTTAATTGTTTTGGTTTTTGATTGATTTGATTCCTTTTTTCATATTTGGAGCTACTGTTTCCAATACATTCCTGAAGGCGGATTTATTTAGTCTAAAATAACATTCGAACCTTTTGAAAAGAAAAAGAAAAAACATCTTAGAAATTTCAAACTTTGTTTTTTGTACTCACTTTTTATCTGGAAGTTTGAAAATATCAGAAGTTTGAAAATAAGCTCTCTTTTTATTCTTCCTTACTAGAATCGTAATTTATACCAGAAATAAAAAACATTTTTGCCAAAACAAAGTTAAATACACAAATAAAAAAGATAATTTACTAAAGATACAAACTCAATTAGTTATGAGAAACTCTATTATCAATAATCAGTCGACATCATCATCAACTTCGTCGGGAATACCAAATTTGTGCGAATGTGACATTGACGTTGAAGCGAGACGATGTTGACTCTGCAACGAAAGCGACATCGACGACGACTACTGGAATAAGCGCGAATTTTTGGGTTTTACGAAATTTTAATTGCTCTTGAACTGCTGAACCGAAATGTTTACAAAGTATATGTCGTTTGAAAAAGAACATAAAACGGGACATTTTTGCGGATTTTTTTTTTTGAAAAAATTTGCGAGAAATTCTCGACAACAAAATAGTCATCGAAAACTAATTTTTTGTTGCTTTTGTGTGGAATTTGGAGTTTTTATTTAAAAAAAGGCAAATGTAATTAATTTTCTGTTTCAATTTATTGTAAAATATAATGTTTTATTAACTACTGTTAGCAGAAGTAATGGAAAACAAACACGAATGCTAGCTGATTTTATGACCGGGAATTGGCGAAAAACGTCCTAAGGGTGTCTCTTAAATACCAGTGAATGCGTCAGCGTCTGTCAAAAAAACGCATGATGGATAATTTTTAACGCGCGTTGTACCGAAATACGCAGTAAACAAAAAACAGCTGATTTATCATCCCCATTTCAGAAAAAAATTGTTTTTCTACATTTGGAGTGGATATTCAGAACAATATTGATATTATGGATGATTTATATGTTTTGAAAATATTCTGGACAAACCACAAAGAAGAAGGAATAGAAATATATTCCAAAACCAGGAGGCATTCGAATTTTAAACATTTTCAGACAGCAATTCATTTTTCTTCGCCTTCTCAAGTTTCTAACTAAGTTTGCGTAAGGAAAGATTGTAGAAGCTGCACTGAAGCAATTTGATAGTTTGCATTCGAGCAGTATTATTGTGTATACACCCCAATGACATAACGTCCATAGCATTGTAGTTATATGTTTTAATTTGTTTGTTATGCAAGATGCTGTTTTTCATTAGAGAAGAACGGAAACATTGCTAATATATCGTGGAGTATCTAAAGATGTTGGTTTTGTCCACCGAAGTCAAATTATGTTTCTTAAACTCTTTATTGGTTGTGCAAAATGTAAAGACCTGTATTTCTCTTCCTGACTTTTTAAACGCCAACCAAATCTATCGAAGCTGTCGGCACTTGCCATGTTGGGACTTAATAGTGTTTTATATCACATGGCAGTGTCGCTATTAAATCAAATTCTATCTTATAATCATGCTTCAAAGTAGATAATTGTTTATTGGCCAGTTTCAATTGATATTTCCAAATGTCCTCGTTGAATATGGAATTCAAATGCAGCATCGTAAAGCTATGGAAATAAAAACTATTCGGAACAAGCTCGTGTCACAAGCTTCATTGTTGGAAGAACAAACACCTGGACTAACGATTTTCTTAGGTTAGATCCGACCGGAATCAAAATGTGTTCTTGAAAATGGATTCCTTGCGTCCAAGCAGCATGAATAGGTTCCCTACGTTTCTGTTGAAGTAATAAACATTAATACAAAAATGCTGGTACATATTTTAAAGTTTTGGAATTTACTTGGTGTTGACAACTTCAGAGAAATTGCTTGCCATGTTCATTTAAAAGTCGTTTTCGAAAAATAAATTTGTCAACGGTAACACTGATTATCGGCGTTTTGTTGGAGCGAGGGGCAGTTGGCAAGAGGGAGGAAAAAACTCTCCCTGAACGTTTCGAGAAGTTCAAAAGAGAATTTGATGATAAGCTGCTGAAAAAACTTGCCTAGTGTAAATCTAGACTTATGAGGGGCACCGCAACTTTTTTTGGAGATGCTTCCGCATATATGCTGTCGCTGCCATATTTTTTATTAAAATTTTACACAATAAACTTTGAGTTATACTTTAATGTACCATTGGTTTCAATCAAAAAATTTTAACCGTTTCGTCGCAAAAAAATCGTAAAAATGTATAAATTATAACCCATATTGTAAAAAAAATCATTTTCTTAATTTTGATTTTTGCCATTTTGTTTGGGAGGTACCAAAAGGGGCGGAGTAATAACAAACATTTTCCTATGGACTGTAGGTACTATTTAAACATTACACTGCTCAAATCTTCAAATATTTGTATGCACTGGAATAAAAGTTATAAATCGTTAAGTTTTTGTGCAAAATGGTTAAATTGAGGGAAATTTTTAACGGTTAAGCGATTAGGGAAAATTTTTAACGGATTAAGCGAGAGTTGAAAGGGTGATTGGTGAAAGGAAGAAAAGGGGAAGGAGAAACAAATCCGAGGTTTAGAGACAGCAAATGGATGAAAGATTCTTTCTGTTTCGATTGGAAGATATAACCGGCCGGACGTAGTGACTCTTCGAGATTCCCAACATCAAAACCACATAAGAAATAAATTTGGCACACACAGTTTATTTTTTTGAAAAAATATATTTGTTGCTACCACACTAAAATCAAAAAGAAAGTTGTGTAGGCAAAATTGGTTAAAAATTAAAAAAAGAGAAAAAAACATTATTTAAAAAAAGGACAAATTGAAACAAACAAAAAGTCCTCAAATAAAAATCAAAGTTAAAGCTAAATCTATTACATTGAGACAAGAACATTATTTAAAAGAAAGAACAAAACTTACAAGTTAAACAAAGCCTACAAATTAAATCAAACCAAGCCATATCACTGCGAGGATCTCAGTCACATCACCAAAACGTCCGATCCAGCGATGGCGAAGCAGATACGCATATCCAAGCCTGGCATGCGTGGGTAACCAGAAGTTGACTTTCGATATCCACATTTTACTCCGGACAAACAGACGAACGAAACGCCGTATATATATATTTGTATTTTTTTGCCAGATATAAAAAGAAAAGAATGGAATTAGTGGTATTTAGGTACTAACAATTGGGTTTTTTCTTACCTTTTTGGTTAATCTCGCGTCTAGATACAGGGTTGAGCTCAGGCCTAGTTTAGGACAATTACTTTTCCAGGGCTCAAGGTTGGCCCAAATAACCTAATTATTCGTCCCCCCTGAAAGATACATAGTAAAAGAGAACCACAGACAAACAAAGACAAAAATAATTCAATAGCAATTATAAAGGAATTAAACTACAAATATACATATTAGACTTTTTTACATACTTACCTAGAACTATAGGACTGACTAATACAGACGGACAGTGCTTTTGGCCCGCGTAGTCAGCCGAATCCAAGAAGTCCACCACTCCTGTTTCCTGTTTGTCGAGTATTCGCCGTACCTGAAAGAAGAGAATACTTACCCAGCAAATCGAAAAAGAAACGAAAACTGAAATATAATAAAATAATTTATTGATACAGAAAAAAATAGAATCATTGAATGAGCTAAATTATTGAAAATTTATCGAGATAGAAATTATGTAAATTTTAGTCATTTAAAATTTGAATTAGAGTTCAGGAAGTCATAAATTTAAAAACTGATATTACTTTTGAATTACTTTGAAGTGTTTTTTTGTTTTTCTTTTTGGAATATAAATTTTTGAGTAAACATAATTTTGGTAAACGAAACGTGTACATTTTTGAAATGTGGTTATAAACCACCAAAATAAAACCCAAAATTTTTGTATATGTTACTTTGAAATGGAAGTCTTTTGGAATTATTTTGAGATAATGGAAGGCTAATTTAAGGTAAGGAAAAGGTCGGTGCAGATCCTCTAAGCGAGGTACAGGTGATGAACTCAGGGGTATTTTAGAAAGACAGCAAATACCATGGATGGGGAGGGTCATGTCCTGGCACAGAAATCCATCGACTGTGCCCACAAACCAAATAGATTCGGGTGTAAGAAAAATTAGGATTTCGGTTACTTACCTGGTGCTTCTAGTTTGTCCACCCAACAGCTGGTTGATATTGAGTTTTTTTGTCAACTGTCAAAGGAAACCACTGACCACATCCGCGCCCATCAGCTGTGCTTAGCCGGAACAACCAGCGCCAGCGCATGGCAGTGGACCCAAACCGGGTCCGTGACAGTATGTACAGGTATTAAAGTTGTTAACTTTTGGTACAAAATGGTTCATTTGTGTGTGAGGTACCAGAAGGGGCGTGCCAATAACGCCAATTTTTCTCTGGACTCTAGGTACTATAAAAGTACCTATGCACTGTTATTAAAGTTAAAATCTGTTAACTTTTGGTACAAAATGGTCCATTTATGTGGGAGGTACCAAAAGGAGCGTGGCAATAATACACATTTTTCACTGTAGTGTAGGTACTATTAAACCATTACACTGTACAAAATTTCAAGTCTTTGTATGCACTGGTAATAAAGTTATAAGCTATTAACTTTTGGTTCAAAATTGTCCATTTGTGAGGGAGGTACCAAAAGGGTCGTTGCAACTTCACCCATTTTTCTCGAGGAAATAGTGACTAATAAACTAATACTATGTGTAGAGTTTCAGAGGATTCAAATAAGTAGTATAGAAGTCATTAAGTAATCAATATTTCACTAAATGTTAACCCTTTGTGAGGGAGGTACTAGAAGGATTGGACCAATATGGCCCATCTTCGAACTTAGCCGGAGATAGAAGAAAATATTACCACATACCAAATTTGAAGTGAATCGGTTACTGCTTTCGAGAGTTATCGTGGGCACCAGCCAGAAGACAAACAGACAGACGGACGGATGGACATTGCTCATTCGCCTTAAAATGACCCAAAACAGATATCCGCGGAACATACTTAGGGTCTTAGGTCACTCCTTCGATGTGTTACACTTTTGGCTCGTAGCAAATGATATGTACCCTCCTCTCTAAGGTGAGGGGATAACTAGAAGAATAGACCAATATGGCCGATTATCGAATTTAAACTGATGTGGCAAAGAAATGTTATCACATACCAAATTTGAATCAATTCGTTAATGGTTTCGAGAGTCAAACAGACCGGCAGACGGATGGACGTTGCTCAAATGACTAGGACATTTTCTACAACGGATTTCCGCCGAACATACTTAAGAGTCTTCGGCCACTCTTTCGGTGTGTTACGCAGTGGCCCGCAAATTATATGCTTGCATAAATTTCAGACCCCCATAGCTTTAATGCAATAATGACTCAACAATAATAATAAGCTTAGAAGGTTAATGGCCAAGGTGTATACGTTTGACTAACGCCATAGCAAAGTAAGAACCCTAAAAATGTAATTCTACTAATTACGTCTCATGTTTTCAGCTGAGGTAAATTCAGAAGTCAAAGGCAGCATCAAAACTGCACTGGATTTTGTCTACATCGCAAACTAAGTTCGACAGGAATTTGTTCCTTTTCACAAACTTGAGATCGCATATTCTTTCGACCGTGGCGTCACTTAGCAAGTTTTTTTAATTTTTCCAATTAAACTTGCAGATGCGAACTGAAAAATCCAAGAGGTGCAGTATAAGAGATGTCTGAAGGTGGACTGAGCTACAAGGCCAACGAACAACACAACCAATAGGATTAGGATTAGCAGTAGTATATATAAATGAATTGAGTGAGTAACTGTTTTCATTAATAACTACTAACAATGTAAAAATCCATATAAAAATAAAAATAGAGCAGGCGGTATTGATTTAACATAGGTTAACAGTAGTTATCAACGATTAACTTTTCTATAAGAAAAGTCATCAACGATGAAATTTTCAATAAGAAAAGTCATCAACGATGAACTTTTCTGTAAGAAAAGTCATCAACGATGAACTTTTCTGTAAGAAAAATCATCAACGAAGAGCTTTCCTATAAGAAAAGTCATCAACGACGAGATTTTCTATAAGAAAAGTAATCAACGACGAGCTTTTCTATAAGAAAAGTCATCAACGACGAGCTTTTCTATAAGAAAAGTCATCAACGACGAGCTTTTCTATAAGAAAAGTCATCAACGACGAGCTTTTCTGTAAGAAAAGTCATCAACGATGAACTTTTCTATAAGAAAAGTCATCAACGATGAACTTTTCTATAAGAAAAGTCATCAACGATGAACTTTTCTATAAGAAAAGTCATCAACGATGAACTTTTCTATAAGAAAAGTCATCAACGATGAACTTTTCTATAAGAAAAGTCATCAACGATGAACTTTTCTATAAGAAAAGTCATCAACGATGAACTTTTCTATAAGAAAAGTCATCAACGATGAACTTTTCTATAAGAAAAGTCATCAACGATGAACTTTTCTATAAGAAAAGTCATCAACGATGAACTTTTCTATAAGAAAAGTCATCAACGATGAACTTTTCTATAAGAAAAGTCATCAACGATGAACTTTTCTATAAGAAAAGTCATCAACGATGAACTTTTCTATAAGAAAAGTCATCAACGATGAACTTTTCTATAAGAAAAGTCATCAACGATGAAATTTTCTATAAGAAAAGTCATCAACGATGAACTTTTCTATAAGAAATGTTATCAACGATGTACTTTTCTATAAGGAAAGCCATCAACGATGAACTTTTCTATAAGAAAAGTCATCAACGATGAACTTTTCTATAAGAGAAGTCATCAGCGATGAACTTTTCTATAAGAAAAGTCATCAACGATGAACTTTTCTATAAGAAAAGTCATCAACGATGAACTTTTCTATAAGAAAAGTCATCAACGATGAACTTTTCTATAAGAAAAGTCATCAACGATGAACTTTTCTATAAGAAAAGTCATCAACGATGAACTTTTCTATAAGAAAAGTCATCAACGATGAACTTTTCTATAAGAAAAGTCATCAACGATGAACTTTTCTATAAGAAAAGTCATCAACGATGAACTTTTCTATAAGAAAAGTCATTAACGTTTCTATAAGAAAAGTTATCAACGTTTCTATAAGAAAAGTTATCAACGATGAACTTTTCTATAAGAAAAGCCATCAAAGATGAAGTTTTCTATAAGAAGAAAAATCAAAGATTTCGATAAGAAAAGTTATCATCCATGAACTCTTATTTGAGACAATAACAATAAAATTTCGATCTTAATCGACCTCTGAAACCTTTCTCAATATAAAAGTCTGACTTCATACCATAAATCTGCAAAACCGAATTAAACTGAAAATAAAAATTAATATTTACTATTTTATTAAAAACAATTAACTGGAAGACACATCTTTTTAATGGCAAGTTGAGCGTAAACAATTATGTTAAACATACTATTTATTAAATTGGATAGAGCGTATAAGTACAAATATATACGAGCTGTATTTTATAAATTACTTCGCACCGAAATTTGGCTGAAATATTTTTGTAAAGCACCGGTTTCGTACATTTTCTTAACGTCGGAACCGTCTCCAATAAATTTGCCATCGATAAAACATCGAGGAACCTGAAATCATAAATACAGATACAAATTAGATATAATATAATATAATGATAATGGGGATTGGGTTTTGCCTTTTATTAATGAAACACTTTCGCACTTTCAATTTATTAATACAGTTTATTTGTATATTATTGTTAAAAGTAAATTATAATTAATTGTAATGAAAAACTTAAAACATAACATCACAAATCATTGTTAAACACTCCGTGGCAACCGTCTTCGTCTAAATCCTCTAAGCGACCGCCCGTCTCAACATCTAAACACAAACTTTCCTCCTATCCTCATCATCTGTCCGTTGTCAACCCCAATTCACCCACACTGCTCTCTGGAAGCTTTGGCCAGCGGCATCAAAAATTTGTGTCTGCTCGCTTACGTCGTCAGATCGTCCGTTACACATATATGAAAAGGCTTGAAATGCGAATTAGAATTATTTTAAAATACGCACAGCTTTCGAATTTATTTGTCAAAGTGCAAGTCAACAGCCCCTTGTAATTTTGCACAGCACTTTGCATGCCCAAAAACTAGTTAATCAAACAAGAAAATTAGAGCAAAAACTGTTTATATATGAATCGTTTCCAGAGAATCTCATATCCACACAATCGTTCCGGCGTCGAAGCGTGTATATTTTGTAGATTCTAGAAAAAATAAATAAAATATTACTTGCTAGATTTCAGACCCCCATAAAATGAATAATAAAGTTTGAAGGTTAACGCCCAAGGGGTATGTTTTTTCGTCTGACTGACGGCAAGGCAAAGTGTGAACCCGTATATTAGCAAAAAATTTAATTCAACTAATTACGTCTCATCTTTTCAGCTGAGGTAAATGCATAAGTTAAAGGCAGCATCAAAACTGCACTGTTTTTTATCTACATACATGTCCCCAGAGGCGTTCCCCCTTCTAGCGAATCAAACTTAATTTGTTCCCTTTTCCCAAAATTGGGATCGGGTATTCTTTCGCCGGTGGCGTTACGCAGCAATTTTTTCGGAAATTATAAATTTTCCAAATCGAAATTCTGGTTGGCAAAAATTTTCTGCTGGGAAAAAATGTTCCCGGGAATAAATGTTAAATTTTAGTCGCAATAATGGTGGTTGAATCCCCCGAGAACAAGCTGCAGAAGCTTGTAGTGTATAGCAGATGTGAGAATGTGAGCCCGGTATTCAGCTACAGAGCCGAAGCAAATCACAACCAAGTATTATAAATAAAACGGGTGAGTCACTATTTGATTTAATAACTACTAACAATGTAAAAAAACATAAAATGGGCAGTAGGCTAACAGTCATCAACGATGAACTTTCTATAAGAAAATTTACCAACTATGAACTTTTCTATAAGAAAAGTCATCGACGATGAAGAAAAGTCATTCTATAAGAAAAGTCATCAACGATGAAGTTTTCTATAAGAAAAGTCATCAACGATGAACTTTTCTATAAGAAAAGTCATCAACGATGAGCTTTTCTATAAGAAAAGTCATCAACGATGCACTTTTCTATAAGAAATGTCATCAACGATGCACTTTTCTATAAGAAAAGTCATCAACGATGAACTTTTCTATAAGAAAAGTCATCAACGATGAACTTTTCTATAAGAAAAGTCATCAACGATGAGCTTTTCTATAAGAAAAGTCATCAACGATGAACTTTTCTATAAGAAAAGTCATCAACGATGCACTTTTCTATAAGAAATGTCATCAACGATGCACTTTTCTATAAGAAAAGTCATCAACGATGAACTTTTCTATAAGAAAAGTCATCAACGATGAACTTTTCTATAAGAAAAGTCATCAACGATGAGCTTTTCTATAAGAAAAGTCATCAACGATGAACTTTTCTATAAGAAACGTCATCAACGATGAACGTTTCTATAAGAAAGGTCATCAACGAAATGTCACCAAGAAAGACTGAATTCTTCTCTTGTATACATAAAGAAATTTAATACATTTTCTAGCACGTAATAGGGTCACAGAGGTCGTTCCTTGTATAAAATCGATCTTTGCATTTTGTGTCCACAATAATCTCGAACTTTGAAGCCTTTTTTCTATATATAAAGACGGATTTCAAACATTTATATACGAAAATGCATACCTAAAATATTTGTACTATTATTCAATTAAATTAAATTAACAATTTAAATGAAAATTTACTATTTTATTAAAAACAATTAACTGGAAGACATACTGTTTTTTTTATGACAAGCTAAGCATAAACAATTATGTTTAACACACTATTTATTAAATTGGAGAAAGCGTATAAGTACAAACATATGTATATAGTTTATAAAAAATCGGCTATTTAGAAATACATTTCATATGTAATCATCAAACGTGCTTTATATTATAAATTACTTCGCACCGAAATTCAGCTGAAATATTTTTGTAAAGCTCCGGTTTCGTACATTTTCTTAACATCGGTACCACCACCAATGAATTTACCATCGATAAAACAGCGAGGAACCTGAAATCACAATAAATACAGATACAATTTAGAAATACGAAAAAATTATTTAAAACAAGTAGAAATGTTCAGCCGGGTAAACCGACGTAAGAATCCCCCCACCATCAGTCCCAAAAAAAATCGTAAATTTTTTTTTATTTGTTTTAGTTAAATTATTATCAATTTAAATTGCATTTAATAACTTTATTGTTTGTACAGGTTAAAAGCTGTAAACTGTTGGTGAAAAATGGTCCATTTGTGTGGGAGGTACCAAAAGGGGTGTGTCAAAAACGCCCAATTTTCTCTGGACTCTAGGTACTATAAAAGGATTACACTGCACAAAATTTAAAGTATTTATATGAACCGGTATTAAAGTTATAAGCTGTTAACTTTTGGTGCAAATTGGTCCATTTATGTGGGAGGTATCAAAAGGGGCGTGCCAATAACGCCCACTTTTCTCTGAACTCTAGGTTCTATCAAGGCATTGTACTGTACAAAATTTCAAGTCTTTGTATGCACTGGTATTAAAGTTATAAGCGGTTACCTTTTGTACAAAATGCACCTTTTGTGTGAGCTGTACCACAAGGGACGTGCCAATAATGCCCATTTTCCTCTGGGCTCTAGGTACTATAAAATCATTGCGCTGCACATACTTTCAAGTATTTGTATGTACTGATATTAAAGCTATAATCAGTTAACTTTTGGTGCAAAATGGTTCATTTGTGTGAGAGATACCAAAAGGGTCGTGGTAACTTCGCCCAATTTTCTAGAGGTTTTAGCGACTAATAAAGGAATACTATGGGTGGAATTTTGTAAGATTCGAGTAAGTAGTATAGAAGTTATTAAAGAATCAATATTTCACTAAATATTACTTTGTGGGGGAGGTACAAGAAGGAGTGGACCAATATTGCCCATTTTCGAAATTAGTCGGAGATAGAGAAAAATATTGCCGCATGCCAAATTTGAAGTGAATCGCCTAATTCTTTCGAGTGTTATCTTGCGCACCAGCCAGCAGACAGACAGAATGACGGACGGACATTGCTCAAATAACTTAAAACTACCCAAAACGAATTTCCGCCAAACATACTTGGGGTCTTAGGTCACTCCTTCGATGTGTTACACTTTTGGCTCGTAGCAAATGATATATACCCTCCTCTCTCAGGTGAGACGATATAAAGGTTTGAAATGCGTCTTTGTATTTAGTAATAAATCATATGCATAGGATCTTAATATACACAAGGCTTATTAAAGACCGATGAAATTTAAAGAAGTCTCAAGATGTGGAATACACGGGTCTGCTTTTTCCATTCCTTATAGGGAGAAGGCTGTATCTATGGACAGCGTTACCGTTGAGAAATTTCAAAAAGTGGCACAAAAAGGGTATTTTTCAAAAAAATCCCAAACTTTTCGTAAGTTTATTTTATTTAAGCAAAACAGTTAAATTGAATAATAAAGTAACCAAAAACAACGGAAAAAACTCAGAACGGAACGCGCAGAAGCAGAAGTCGAGGTCAAACTTCTGAAAATATATTTTTTCTTCTTTAACGTTTTTATACCCGACACCACACTGTGGTACAGGGTATTATAACTTTGTGCATTTGTTTGTACCGTCTAAAGAACAAGAAATACCCCCTTGGTTTATTATACCGATAGGGATATAATTACTATTCGAATCGATTAAGCCATGTCCGTCTGCCGATGTATTCTTGTGATCAATTTTGGTATAGTCTCCATATAAAGGTCCCCTTTGATGCAAGTCCTTGACGATTTAGAAAACGCATTATTTAATTGATTTGGCTAAAATTTAAGAATTTTTACTTCATATTGGACCCAATCGTCCCTAGAGAAAATGGGGTATATCAGTCCATATTTTGGTATGTCGTATGTCGACAAGAAGTCTAATCGGATGGTATCTTTATATGGGAGCTATATTTAACAATGGATCAATATGCCGCTTGGTCCAAATAATATCATATATTTTTAAAATTTTCGTAAATATCGGTTAATATTTGCGACCTACACTTTTATCACAAGATCATATGGATAGACAGACGGACCAAAAATAATGAATAATAAGATATGTCATCCCGGAGCGAGTAAGTTATCAGATACGAACGAATAAAAATTTCAACGAGTAGGACTTCAAAGAGTGAAGTTTTCCGCGGATTTCGGACCGATTTTCCCGAATTTTTTGTAATTGTCACAATTAAAAAATTAATATCAATCGATTAGTGCAAAAAAAGTTGAAATTACCTTCGCGGAAAAGTGTTTTTTCGCGTGTGACATTTCATTCCTATTCGTCCGTAACTGATAGATTTTGACAGTTCTCGGGATGACTTATCTTCATAATTTATAATTTTTGGGACGGACGGTGTCGGGTATAAATATTTGTAAACAAATATTTGACGTTCCTAAACCCAAAAATAATGAATAATAAGATATGTCATCCCGGAGCAAAAATAATGAATAATAAGATATGTCATCCCGGAGCGAGTAAGTTATCAGATACGAACGAATAAAAATTTCAACGAGTAGGACTTCAAAGAGTGAAGTTTTCCGCGGATTTCGGACCGATTTTCCCGAATTTTTTGTAATTGTCACAATTAAAAAATTAATATCAATCGATTAGTGCAAAAAAAGTTGAAATTACCTTCGCGGAAAAGTGTTTTTTCGCGTGTGACATTTCATTCCTATTCGTCCGTAACTGATAGATTTTGACAGTTCTCGGGATGACTTATCTTCATAATTTATAATTTTTGTCCCGGAGCGAGTAAGTTATCAGATACGAACGAATAAAAATTTCAACGAGTAGGACTTCAAAGAGTGAAGTTTTCCGCGGATTTCGGACCGATTTTCCCGAATTTTTTGTAATTGTCACAATTAAAAAATTAATATCAATCGATTAGTGCAAAAAAAGTTGAAATTACCTTCGCGGAAAAGTGTTTTTTCGCGTGTGACATTTCATTCCTATTCGTCCGTAACTGATAGATTTTGACAGTTCTCGGGATGACTTATCTTCATAATTTATAATTTTTGCCTAAACCTAAAAAATAATAGTATATTTTAAAAGACATATGTACAAACTTTTCCGTTTGATGAAAATAGAAAAAAGGGGCATAAAAGGGATTTCTGAAAAGGGGGCAGCAAAAGTGACATGGCTTAAAAAAAGGGTCAAAATGACACATTAGTCGCGCAACGGTAACGTTGTCTATGGAGGCTGGAAACGTTTTTATCTTTGTGGTTTAGATTTTTTTAATTCTGGAATTCGAAGTTCTTGAAACTGAAACCAATACCAACAATGCATTAAGAAAACCAGAGATATTTTTGCAAATTATTTTTTTTAATTATTTTATCAAGTTTCTTCATGTCCCTTTCATTGCTCAATATTGGTTGGCATTGATTAAGGAAATGGATCCGGCCATGGTAGAAATGGTCACCGATGCCAACCAAATGAATATTGATTTAAGTCTGCCCACCCCTTCCAGAAGTGGGTCAGTCCTTATCCAACACTCCATAAAAAAGTAAGCAAATATTTTTACGATAAACAATTAAATTGTCAAACAAAAGATAAAATGATTTTGAACCATTTACTCTTTCCTCACGCCTCTTTCTCACTCTCTTCTACTAGTGCAAATTTAACATCAATGAACTTGAATGATACACATACTAACTTGTGGTCTCGTGAAAAGGTGATTAATGTAAAATTCCCACATACCCTTATAATATTATGAGTAATTTAATTACAAAATTAGCTTACCGTTCTAGCTCCAGTCATTTGTCCCAAAACATCCTGGATTTCATTGCAATCCCCACGTTGATCCAATTCACAGATAAACACATCTGGAACAGATAACTTTTTAAATTGCTGGAAGAAGAAAACAGGACAGCAAATTTACTATTTTCTTAAACATTGTAACTTTACACAATTACTTTACCTCTTTGGCCATAGAGCAGTAGGGACAGGATGATTTCGAGAAAATCACAACCTTGTGTTCTTTAAGGGCATTTTGTACGAATACGGCTTGAGGAGACGACATGTTGGCTGCTGCTGCTGCTGACGATTTTGGTAGTTGTGAAACCACTGAACCCATAGGTATAACTTTTTATTTTATAAAACGCGATTATTTTTTCAAAACGTATGGTGGGTTTTTGGTTCTCTTTTACTCAGTCTTCTGTCTGTTCCGATTGTGTGTGCATGAGTTTTTGTAAAAGCCAGCTGAAAAGCCAAGAAACGCAAGAACATTATTTTCATTATAGTTTTGTAGAGGGGTAAATAATTAATGGTGAAGTTGATATGTAGTTGCCAGAAGGGGTAGGAATATGTTTCCTATTCTTGGGCAGATAGATATTTGTTAAGAGAAAGAGGTTGATGACAGCACAGAGGCTATTAGCCCATAAATTATTGTATGAAGGGATCACCAGAAGAGGCCTTTCTAAAACTTCCATTTATTGCTGCTTTTTCGAAAGTCATCTTCCGAAACATCAATCAGTCAAGCAGACATACGGACGGACAATTATTTTCTATTATTACTTATTATAATTACTATTATTATTTGCAACAATTGAAATCCAACAGTTTTCGAATTTTTTGTCGTTAGGCTATTTTGCATTTTGAGTTCATTAATACATATACATAAGTATTATATATATGCATGCGAAGAGAGAATTGTAGTTCATTTGCATTTTACTTTCTGAAATATTTAAGTTATTAAGTAAGATATCGGAGAAAACACTTACAACAAAAAAAGTATTTTACTAATATAAAATTATTGTTATAATATATTTAAAACACCGACCGGAAGTTTTTTAGGTACACTCACCACAAACTTCCTGCTCTCTATTTGTCTTCTAATATAAATTGTAATTACAACAGCTGATTTTTTTGTGACGACCATATTACCGACATAAATGACAATGTGTTTGGCAGTCGGCAAAGACGTGTTGCCATTTATTCATTTGTTGACGTTTCTGTTAAACTCCAAGGTATATTGAACAAGGTAGAGTACAGCCATTTAAAACATGTAAACAAAACTTTGTTAGAAAGTTGAGAAGGCTCCGTCTGCAAAATGTTGAAGCCGGTATAAAATATGAATTCCTCCCGGTTTTGGAGTAAATTTCTATTCCCTCTTTTTTGTGGTTTGTGCAGAATATTTTTAAAAAATGTAAATTATCCATAGAAATTATTCAATATTGCTTTGAATTTCCACTTCAAATGTGAGCTGTTTTTTTGTCAACAGAGTATTTGGGTACTGACGCATTCACTGGTATTTAAGAGACACTCTAAGGGTGTCGCAGTCATTATACGAGGTATGTTCAAAAAATATCGCGAATTTCTAATTTCCGCGGGTTACGTGTATTTGATTTTTGATATTTTTGTAGCGTTATGTTGGTACTCATGTCCCTTACTTATGCTGACAAGGTCGGCCATTTTGAATGTTTAGTTAATTTTTGACAGCTGTTGTGCTTGGATGTGTTTTAACTTGTCTTCGATTTTTATCTATTTCTGCATCAAATTTTGTGTGAAAAACAAAATAAAGTGCGCTGACGCACTCCGAATGTTGACTGTGGCATATGGTGAAGCTACCTTGGACCAAAGCAACGTTTATCGGTGGTACAAAATGTTCTTAGAGGGCCGAGAAGATGCGAAGGACGAACAGCGTGCCGGACGCCTGTTTTTTGTTTTGCTCACAGTTTTCTTTGATTGCAGGGGCGTGGTGCATTATGAGTTCTTGCCACAGGGTAGTACGGTCAATAAAGAATATTACCTGCAAGTTATGAGCATATTGCGAAGCAATCCGCCAAAAACGCCCGGATTAGTGGAAGAACAAACACTGGCTTTTGCACCATGATAACGCACACATCGTTGCTTGTGCGCGAATATTTGGACAACAACAACACAGTAATGGTGCCGCAGCCACCGTATTCCCCTGACCTTGCCCCCTGTGACTATTTTTTGTTCCCAAAACTGAAAAGGCCCATGAAAGGACGACGCTACGCCACGATTGTGGAGATAAAGACGGCATCGAAGGAGGAGCTGAACAAGATCACAAAAATGATTATTTGAAGTGCTTCGAGGATTGGAAAAAACTTTTGGCAGAAATGTATTATATCCGAGGGTAATAACTTTGAAGGGGACAAAATAGATATTCATGAATAAATAATACTTTTTGAAAAAAATACAAAATTCGCGATATTTTTTGAACATACCTCGTAAATGGAATATAATATCTGTCAAATGTCCGCCATGGTTTGCTGAGTCGCGAATCCGTTATTTCCAAGAGTTTGTCCCAAGAAGTGGATTTACAGATATCAAAGGTTGTGTTGGTTGCTGTGGTTTGTAGATTATTCTCAGATCTGCCACTTAAGAAAATTTCACAAAAAATTCTAAGTCGGACACATCGCACGATCTCGGTAGCCATTTTACATAACCTCCACGTGAGATGACCATGCCATGTAGCATGAGTTGTTTGGCCGTAGCGCCGTCCTGTTGAAACCACATGTTGGTGTCCATATTATCCAATTCAGCTCAAAAGTAGTTGGTAAGCACCGACCGCGCCGCCGGTGACGATGTGTGTTGAACGTCGCTTTCAAAGAAATATGGACTGGTACGACGTCAGCTCAAAATCCACACGACATATGTTCAATTCATTTTACAATATTCCTTCATCACATTTTTTAATAAATGGTCTATATATAAATATATATTAATAAAAAAACATGAAAAACGTATTTCCTAACTTGAAAATATATAAGACCTAAAAATTGGTTTTAACGTCATTAGTTTGTCGTGAAGGATTTTGTTGTCGGCATTTTAAGTTAAGTCCATTGCGCGAAGGGCCGGGCCTCTTCCATTTTATGCATTCCCAGATCTATTTTTCCTGTTCTGCCTTTTCACTGTTATGGGTGACACCTTTGGCCACATTCATTATTGCATTTCGCCACTCTGAGGAGACAAACCTTTTAAATAATTTATTTCAAAAAAGTAAAATCGTTGGAAAGCTCGACCAGACTGTATTGTATGTGTATGCACTCCATCATCATTTCCACGCAATACTATATCAGCAAATAAATCTGGATATTGACACTATATAATATATCCAGTAATATAATCCAAACGTCTGCCCTTCCGAGATTAAAATGAGGAAATTATTTAAATTTTATAGATTCTTAAATAATAAACTTACGTTGTTTGTGTATCCCAATACAAGCGAAAATTTAATTTACTGAATAAAAATGCTATCACAAGATTTACATTAAAGGTTAATTCCACGTAAGTTTAAAATGTTAGAAAAATGTATCTTTTTTAAATAAAATAAAATTTCAAACTAAAAAATTATGTGACAACCAATTCTTGGGCAGCTCTTCGAATCGACTGCCTATTTTGACAAGCTATTGTACGAAAATACGGCACTGGTTTGTATCCGAGATTTGTTGTTGGGCAAGTGATTTTACCTTCTATTATTATATCATGTTTAACTCAAAGGCGGGTATTCGAGATCAATTTCTTTCAATAACGCACAATTTCTGATTTTTTGAGAGAGTATTGAGATAAGTACGCACGATTTGCAGATCGGACAATATTGCCAGAAAAATGCAACCCTGTGCACGTACGTGTAAACGTACAATTATTTGTTTCGGAACGTTGGCGGAAAATTCTTTGTGAAATAATTTGCAGATTGTTAGATGTGCAATGTTTTCGCATGTGACAACGGCGCCATTGCCATAAAAACATTTTATTGGCAACATTGTCTATAAAATATTTTTATTGGCAATCTTACATATAAATATTACAAAAAATATTTACAAATTTTTTGCAATCGTCTGAACTGTAAATTCACCTTTGCCTAACAATCTGTCATTGTCCGTACATTTGCAGCACTTTAACATGGTTGATAACGTTGTCCGATCTGGCAACCGTGTGTACTAAGCTTTATAGGAGAAGGGCCCCGATCACACATATTTGTATAGAGCCCCTCAAAATAATAAGAAAAAGCAATGTGCATATTACCGATATATCACTTAGTTATCGGACGTTAAAGTTGAAAAATCGACTTTTTTCTTCCAATGGGCTCAAAATCTAATATTAGAAGGACATATAATAACAATGACAATCCTTTTATATGAGTACTCGATTACTTCACCAACTTTGCTTTGACGCGGACAAAAAATATAAAAAAAAACAAGAAAACCATAACATTTTAGTTATCGATATTTGCCTTTGTAATTGATAACTTCGATTCCACGGACACTTTGGTCTGAGTAGCCGACTTGTCATTGATTTCCAAAAGGCGGTTGATCTAATTAATCACCAAAGTATATGGAAAGCTATGGGCAAAAAAGGCGTTCCGGACAAGATCTGTAATCTAATCTAGGCACAGCGAATGATCCCAACACAAGAAGTACTATCAACGGTCGCACATTGAGTGCGAATTAGTCATACGTATACCTACATGTAATTCCGATGTACGAATTCAATCCCGACATGTTTGGATTTTATACGTTTTCGCATGTGCTCACTTCTTCCATGATATTGGTGAAATTAAATATAATTTACGCGCACATAGTGTTGGGATACAGATTAATATTATTCATAGCGCACTGAAGAAACCTTTGCGAATACGGTATCAGTAAAAAAACATACATTTAACGCAGAAAAACGTATTCAATGTGCGCACTCAATACGTACGACCAGTATCGTACCTTTACGTACGCTTTAAATTCGTATACAGTGTGCGAACGGACTAAAACATGGCAAAAAACTACCTCCCCCAAATCTACAAAATACGGCGTTAGGCGAGGATGTGTCTTATCCCCATTGCTGTTCCTCATAGTCATTGAAGAGATTTTCCTGATTCACATGAGACAATTTTTCAAGCAAATGTCAAAGTTTGTAGGTCTTTCCGCCTGCCTCTCTCTCCTACAATCTTTGACACTTGCTTGGAAAAATTGTCTTATGTGAATCTGGACTTAGGGACAAAACTTTGACAGACCGGGATGCATTCACCGGTATTTAAGGGTGTCTCTTACGGTTAAGTTTGCCTAACCCAGCCTTGAGTTAGGCAAACGTAACCGTAACGCCCCCGTAGCGTAACGAATCAGCTGATTCAATTTGACGTATGGAAATCAGAGTAAACGATTAGCCAACGGAAACAAATTTAGTAAAATAATGAAAAAAGAATAAATTTATGCGAAACTTTTGAAAAGTAATGATTAATAAGTAATAAAATGATAAATTAGTAGCAAATAAAATAAAATTAATTTCTTGCTTTTGTTGTTGTGAATTATTCAAGTTTTGGGCAACGTTACGGCGGCGCTAAAGTTAAATTACGGTTAAGTTTGCCTAACCCAGCCTTAAGTAGCAACATAAGAACATATGATCGACTATGAAATACAGCTCTGCAAGATTAATTACGCAAATTTTATTTCATTTGCCCCTATCCCCAATTCGTTTTATTTTCTTTGTAAATCTTCATGAAGTCGGACGTCTTTTTTGCCCGTGAAAAAGACACCTCCATATACAATTTGAAACACATAAAAACAACATTTAATTTATTAATTTTGACAGAATTTCGGCACAAGAACAAATAGTTTCAAAATAGGCTTATAAACAAAAGTAAGGTGAGTGGGAATACAAAAAAACTCGGGAAAATTAAAAAAATGTGTCAAATTGAAAAAGCTAATGTATATGTTTGTGTGTGAGTGCTGGTGAAAAAGTGTGCGTGCGCGACTGTGAATTGGGGAGGCAACAGCAAAAAATATGAAATATATATTCGAATGAAAGCCGCCAAGCTGTACTTTTTCCTCATACGCAAAGAAGAAAATTTAGTGATTTTGTTGTAAATTAAAGTTTCTTTCTTTTTGTGCAAAACATAAATCGTTTCTTCTAGAATTTTTATCAATAAATATACGGCGTTTTTAAATAAAATGAATACAACAGACGGGAGCAATGGCATGGGGGGTGGTGGAGCCCCAGCGGGAGGAGGAGGTGGCAGTGGAGCTGGTCCGGGAGGTGGGGGAGCAACAACACAAACAGGAGGTAAGTTTCAATGATTGTGGAGCTCTTATTACTTTTGGGGAAAGATCGTAGTCGTATTTTGATTTACCTTTTTGAAAAGATTCTCCTAAAGTTTATCATTAGTTTTGTTTGTGTGTGTGTCTATTCCTCTGTGTTCGTTCATTCGTTTTTTTGCTCATTTTCTTTCGTTATTTTGCCTTTTATTTCTTTTGTCATGATTTTCTGTATCCATCACACATATTTTATTCGTCCATTCTATTGTTATTGCATTCGTGGCAGTGTTGCTATTTTCGAGTATTGACAGTGTTGCTTTTTTGAGTACTCACTCCCCCGAAGTAGTAAAAAGTAGAAAGAAAAATAATAAGTTTGGGAAGAATTGTATGTAGATATTGAGCAAAATTGATTTTGCACTAAGAATGTTTTTAATATCAATATTAGTCGAGTTTTATTTAGTTACTTTTGTGTGTGTATATACGTGTTTATGAATGCCTAAAAAAAATGTATATAAGTGAGCTAGCTTTGTGAAAAAATGTGTGTACTGAATTCGCAACTTTGGCTTGCGGTAGTCTTCCGATTTCCTTCAAAATTTCATGTCTGACAAATTTTTGACCCCCTATTCCAATGCGTATAACCCGATTTTTGAAATATTCGACGTCGAAGCTCAGATTTGTAGAATCGATTGGACAAAATATGGTCAAATTAGAATACAATATATAATCAACTTTAATAAATTTTACAAGACAGGTATAGACATTGTAAATACATATATTATATAAGGTGGTCTATAGAGATATAAACATCTATATTTTTGAGTAGACACAAACTCGACCTTTTAAAACATTAGATGGGATTTCGGATTAAATCTAATTTAACACAAATCCAGCGATTTGCTTCATCTTCATATACGTATGGGCATTTCCGCCGAATGGTCAACCAGGGCCGAAATGTAAAATGTTGATAATAATCGTCTTTTATTGCGAATATTTATAAAAAAGTCTTTATATTTATAATTGGCTAGAAAAATGCTACTTTTAAAGACATTTTTATATTTAACTAGCGGTCCCGGCGAACTTCGACTCGCCCCAATTTAACGCCTTCAGATAAACTCCAGAGTCATAATAAAACACAGATAGTTAAAATTTAAATGCGATTTATTTGACTGAAATCGAGATCAGTAGAGGGCGATATAATAAATTATGTCTTTTGATTTGTTTTCCGGCGCAAAAACAAAGAACGAAGACGGCTTCCCAACACGCAAACAGGCAACGTACAGCTAAAGGTTGGACGTCTAATAGGAGGAGGAGTCAAGCAAACAACTCTCCCTAAATTGCAATAATGTCGTTTTTGACTAATCCTATTAAAAAGAAAATGATTTTCAAAAAAAAAACTTACGGAATGAATGTGTCGCAATAAATGCCTGCAATCCAATAAGATAACCTCACCTTTTATACTCAAACTTATTTTCTGAAAAAATGATCGAATTTATAAATATCGCATTGAATTTTAATTTATCGTAATGCTTGTACCGTTTGCGGATGTGATACGCGATATATCAGTAGGATCAGTAGGAATCTCTCAAGAAATAAGAATTTTCGATGTTTCCAATTTTTCAACTTTTCTAGAGAATTTTCCCAACATTTTCTTTCGTACAAACTTTCTCCAGGCAATTTCGAATTGATGAATTACTATACATTTTTTACACCATTTTTATATAATCTGGTACATCTCAGAGGTTGTAAAGACACCCAATTTAAGTATCCTTCATATCACAGTTCGCAGATGATCAATCGAAAATAATTTAAGAAGTTACAGACCCGCCAGTAAACTGTTGCCTGCATTCATAAGGGTTACATTTCAAACTAACAAACTAGGAGTTACATTTCAAACGGAGGTGATTACATTTCAAACTAATTTTTCTGAATTTATATCACTATTGTTAATTTTGTTAAATTTTAGACAAAACTTCGCCAAAACACGTCTTAACTGGACCAACCAAAGCCGAAATCCGTTTTTTTTTCAGTGACGAATCAAAGTTCAGTTTATGTAATGTGTACGGTACGAGTCGCCCTGGTACACGGCTTGAATCTCGAAATCGTAGGGTATATTTTAAGCACAGGGGTGGCAGTAGCATGATCTAGACTTGCTTTTCTCATAGCGGTGTTGACCCCCTTTTAAAAGAATAAAATTAAATTAAAAGAGTGGAATATGCCGCTTCAGTGCATTTTTCGATCCGACATTGACCCGAAACACACTTCAGAACTTGTAAAATATTTCATAATAGCCAGCGGAATTAAAATCTTGGAATGGGCCGGCACAATCGCCAGACTTGAATCGCATCGATAATCTCTTTGGGATTTTGGAGAGTACCTTTTCTGATCAGAAGTTTTCCAATAAGAATTTACTTTTCGAAGCCCTTAAAGGCTTCAGGGAACAAAAACCTCAAGTCATTATACATAACTTAATAGAGTATATGCCTTACAGATGCAGAGGTAATAAAAAATTAAAGGGTCTTATCCCAAATATTAATATGTTGCTTTAGTTTTGCACATAGACAAATTTATACTCGACGTAATTTAGTTTTTATATTGTTTATTAATTTTTAAAAAATTTTGAATTTAGTTATTTTTATACCCTACACCACACTGTGGTACAGGGTATTATAACTTTGTGCATTTGTTTGTAACACCCAAAAGGAGAAGAAATAGACCAATCGTTTATTATACCGATCGACTTAGAATTACTTTCTGAGTTGATTTAGCTATGTCCGTCTGTCTGTCTGTCCGTCTGTCTGTGCATGTATTCTTGTAATCAAAGTACAGGTCACAATTATGGTCCGATCTCGACGAAACTTTACACATATGTTTTATTTGGCCCAAGGACGATCCCTATTGAATTTGGTTAAAATCGGTTCAGATTTAGATATAGCCCCCATATATATGTTACCCCAGATTTGACATGTAAGCGCTGTAAAAACTTTATTTTATATCCGATCAGTCTGAAATTCGGCAGAAAGAGGTTTCTTATCATATGAATGAACACTGTTAAATTTGGAATAAATCGGTTCAGATTTAGATATAGCCCCCATATATAGGTTACCCCCGATTTGAAGTGTAAGCACTGTAAAAATGTTATTTTATATCCGATCAGTATGAAATTCGGCAGAAAGAGGTTTCCTATTATTTGAATGAACACTGTTAAATTTGGAAGAGATCGGTTCAGATTTAGATATAGCCCCCATATAAACGTTACCCCCGATTTCAGTATTCAGGGAAAATCGGTTCAGATTTATATATAACATCCGTATATATGTTCCTCCTGATTTGGTATCAAAGCGCTATAGAAGTTGTACTTTACTTCCGATCTTTAAAATTTTCCAGAAATATGTTTCTCAATTTAGGAACGAATATTGCTTAATTTAGCGATTATCGGTTCAGAATTAGATAATATGTTCCTACCCATTTACCAATTATTCCAAATTATTATCGCAATGACCCTTATCGCATTATTAGGGAGGTGTAGGGTATTATATAGTCGGCTCCGCCCCACTTTCTGCCTTTCCTTACTGGTTATACATAGTATTAATCTCACAGTATATGCATAATTGGCCTCTTGGGTTTTCTGATAAAAAATAATATAAACCATAAATCTAATATGATATTAGATTTTTATTATGTAATATTATATACTTCCTTAATTACCAGTAGTATTTTTTTGGTGTCCTGAATATTACAAGAAATATACGATTTGTTTACTTTCCAATATGTTTGTTGCTTTAGTTTTGCGCAAAACTGTATATATATTATTTTAGATGCAAAACATATGCTATGTTTGCACTCTTTCTACAAAATGTCTTTATTACAATCAATTAACAAGACAAAAATCCAAGGAGATCAAAAAAGTTCGATTAACGGTTCAAGCTTATGGAAAAATCCTACGTTAGGGACTTTACGTTCGCGACCGGTACTTAAGCCAATAAGAAAAAAAACCAATAGATAATTATTGTTTAAATATTCTATTAAGAATATTCCGCTCCATTTTGAAGATTTTTGCCTTTTACTAGATTCAGCCAAAGTTGACTTTGGCATGTTTTATCGCATGTTTATCGCTATCATTATGAAAACTAAATTCGATGGAACCCATCTTTTGCACTAAGCATAGAACTGACAATATGCTATCAAAGCTCAAAAAAAATTCGGAGAACATTTTTGTTTTCTATATTTTTATCCCCTCACCTTAGAGAGGAGGGTATATATCATTTGCTACGAACCAAAAGTGTAACACATCGAAGGAGTGACCTAAGTATGTTCGGCGGATATCCGTTTTGGGTCATTTTAAGTCGAATGAGCAATGTCTGTCCGTCCGTCTGTCTGTCTGCTGGCTGGTGCGCACGATAACTCTCGAAATGAGTAACCGGTTGACTCAAAATTTGGTATGTGGTAATATTTTCTTCTATCTCCGGCTAAGTTCGAAGAAGGGCCATATTTGTCTACTACTTCTAGTACCTCCCCCACAAAGTGTTAACATTTAGTGAAACATTGATTACTTAATAACTTCTATACTACTTATTTGAATCCTCTGAAATTCTACACATAGTATTAGTTTATTAGTCACTATTACCTCGAGAAAAATGGGCGAAGTGACCACGCCCCTTTTGGTACCTTCCACTTTAACTTCATTACCAGTGCATACAAAGGCTTGACATTTTGTACTGTGAAATGGTTTAATAGTATCTACAATACAGTGAAAAATGGAAATTATTGCCACGCTCCTTTTGGTACCTCCCACACAAATAGACCATTTTGTACCAAAAGTTTCCAGCTTATATCTTTAATACCAGTGCATACAAACACTTGAAATTTCGTACAGTGCAATGCTTTTATAGTACCTGGAGTATAGAGAAAAGTGGTCGTAATTGGCACTCCCTATTTGGTACCTCTCACACAAATCGACCATTTTGTACCAAAAGTAAACAGCTTTTAACTTTAACACCACTACATACATAGTTATTAAATGCAATATAATAATTGATAATAATTTAAATAAAACAAAAAATAAATAAATTTACTAAAAATTTTTTTCAGGCAAGGTGAGGGGATGCATTAGTCGGTTTACCCGACTGAACTTTCTTACTTGTTTATACAATAAATGCTTACGATCGTACGTTCGAGACCCGCGGAAATGCCCATATGCGATATAAAAATCGAATTCTAATTTTTGAGTTTTCAGTCTCAAATTTTCTAGCCTAATTTCAATTTCCTCCCCAAAATATTTTCATTAATTTTAATCGTTGGAATTCTTAAAAAAAACAGGTAAAGAACAACATTTTTGTTGGGGCCCCACTTTTGGAGTTATTGGCCTATAACTCAAAGGCCACAAAATTTCAGCAAATTAGTCAAAATTTTGATAAAACTGATTTTGCTTCAAAATTGGTGAGGTACAAAAAAGCAAGATCTAGATTAGTAAGATGATGAGTGTTCTAACATGTCTTTTGATCAGAGCTGGTAACAAATATTAACAGATCTTTGCAAAAATGTATGCCCACATTTTTTAACCGATTTAGGCTCAATTATTATGTTCATATACCGTTTTGATAATAAACATATATATTATATATGGCATTTAATCCCTAGCGTCATGATTTGATATCGCAACAATATAAAGGTCACTTCCGTTTTGAGTTCTTGACTTTGTAGAAAACATATTTTTCAACCGAAATTTAAGTATATACGCCTTCTGCCGCACTGAATCGGTCGTAGGGAAGATGGGTGATATTAAAAACATTTTTTAATATATACCTCATATGAAAACCCCTTCCGTCCATATCTCTTGATGCTCTAGGGAACACATCTTTTAAGCGGTTTGGCTAAAATATAAGCATATTTATTAGGCCGGGTCGATTTGTGGGGAGGCAAAAAAGTCGCCATTTCTCAGTGAAAATCGCATTCTAGGGATCAAAATAAGAAACCTTGCCGAAGGAACCATACCTCTAAAACGAATTCTAATGTCCCGGAATTTGGGTCGAACTTTTGGGTAGGGGCAAATTTTGAAAAATCCCACTTTGACCCATTTAGAGTGCTCCAATCGAGTCCAAATGTATGACCGACCCCCACTAACTTTGGAGGCCCGACCCACCCATGCCTGTGACACACCCCCTGGAACCCCCTGGGGGTTCCATACATTTGGACTCGATTGGAGTACTCTAAATGGGTCAAAGTTGGATTTTTTCCGGGACATCAGAATTCGTTTTAGAGGTATGGTTCCTTCGGCAAAGTTTCTTATTTTGATCCCTAGAATACGATTTTCACTGAGCAATGGGCGATTTTTAAATCGACCCGCCCTAATATTTATAATATATATTGCTTTAAATCGCCCCTAGTGAAAATAGGACACATCGGTACATGTTTTGATACAGCCCCCATTACAAGGGACCTTCCGATTTTATTACTCGACCCTCTAGAGAACGCATTTTGTAAACGACCATGCTGAAATGTAAGCATTTATAATTTATATACCATTCAATCGACTCTAGTGAAAATAGGAAACATCGGTACGTTCCGTTTGGACTTCTTGACTCTCTAGAGAACATATTTCTCAAACGAGATTGCTGATATTTAAGCATTAAATCATACCTAGTGAATATGAATAACGGTCCATGATTTCTGTATCCCCATATAAAGGTCCCCTGCAAATAGACGTTTTGTGGCCTTGGAGAACGCTTTTTTCAGTCTATTTGTCAGAAACATGAACATCGGTTTTTATTTAGATATGTATATATATGGTACAGAATCATATTTTGGACCAGGGACGATCCCAACTGAAAATGAGGCATATCGGTTTATGTTTAGATATAGCCCCAATATAAAGGTACTACTATACTTCTAGGAGCTCTATAGTACGCATTGTTAACAGATTATGCTGAAATTTCACGAAATAATGGATCGATGCAGTCCTACAAATTCCTCCTTGTTTTCATTTCATTAATTAATTTGTAATTTCAAAGCCCATTGGTCAATTTTAACAAAATTACATTATACATCAATTGAGTACTGTACAGAATATTCATGTGCTTAAATCTAAAGTTTAAAATATCAAAGTATAAAATAAAGATACACAAAAGACACTGTTAGATACTTAGGTGTGGTCTTCAAAATTAGACCACACTTCCTAAAAAACTTATTGACGCCTTTTACCAAAGTAGATTTATTCCATATAATGTGTTGCATTAACCCATTAGGAAAGGTTTTTTCCATGTAACAAAAAAAATCATAACTCGCAAAATACACTTTGCCCCGTTTACCCGGGCACACATCTTCTCTTTAATTGTAACTTCGAATTTCTGTAAAATCTACTTTTTGGTAACGGTTAAATAAGTAGCCGGCTTTGGACATATCGCAGAGGGGAATTTTTAAATATAGTCTAAGTTTATCAAAGAGTAGAAACTTCGCGGAACTTCAAAATCTCTTCTCTCTCTCTTTGCGGTCCCACTCAAAACAAAATTTTTTTAGTGGACAGCTTTGGACATAACTTAAAAGAGAAATTTTTCGAAACCCTGGCGAATAAATATTTACATATCTCTGAGAAGGAATCTTTAATTCAGAAAACCTTTAAGTTGTTTCCATTTTTAGAGCTAACAGTCTTCAAATAACACCTTATTAGTTCAGCTAATGCAAATAACATAAAATTCCATCCTTCAACTCGAAAAATACTAATTTCGAAAATTCATTTTGTATTAATTTCTAGCAGAATTTAGTATAATGGCCCCATCTTGCCCCTTTTTACCTAATAATTATTAACAATTTTGGAAATCAATTATAATTACGTCTCCAGAAGTGGATATCATATATGGGACAAATTTTAGAATTACTAATCTTAAAATTATCCTCTTTATTAGTAGACCGCGGTTGAAACATTTATTTGGGTCCACTCTTTATTGGTTCACCTAATGGAGATAATATAATAATTTGGACTTTTTAGAGAAATTCTCTTCGACCTGAAAAATACTAACTTCGAAAATGCATTATTAATTAATTTCTAGAAGAATGTATACGCATTTGGGCACATCTTGTCCACTTTTCCCCAAAAATAATTAAAAATTTCGGAAATCACAATTACGCCTCTAGGACTGGATATCACATATGGGTTCATTTATATACTCTCCACCACAGAATATGGGTGCACTAACTTTGTCATTCCGTTTGCAACATCTTGTAAATATACCTAATTTTCGTGAAATTCTAGGACTATTTAGCCTTGTCCCTCTGTCTGTCTATTGAAATCACGCCACAGTCCGTAACAATAGAGCTGGGTTGATCAAATTCGGTAGAAATTCTTCTTATAGTTGCAGGTTGTTTGGTATTTCAAATGGGGCATATCGGTCAATGTTTTCATTCAGCTTCCCTATAGAGGTCGCCCTCAAATACGGGTTTTGAGCCAAAAATAACGAATTTTTAAAGCAAATTGGCTGAAACTTTGAAGTTTGTATTTTATTTTAAGACGAAATCACAGCAAAAATCATACAAATCGGTTCTTATTTTGTTATAGTCACTCTATAGATGTCGCTCCCAAATACGCTTGTTTAAGTCATAAACACTATATTTTCTAAGAAATGTAGCTCAATCTGTAATAGGCTGCTTTCTTTAAATGTTTGTATGTGAAATGAGTATTTATATTCGAATTGCTTAAAACTATTATAATTTAAACAAAAATGTTTAATTTTATTAGTTTTTTTTACCGTTTTTAACCCAACAAAACTAATTTTTTAATAGGTTCCACACCACAAATACGTTCTACATGGTTTGTGTCTTGGGTGTGGGACCCTTAAGAATTTATCAGAGTAAACATTTGTTTAAATCAATTCATAGTTTGTTATTGTCCCCCTATAGATGTACCTCCCAAATACCCTTGTTTAAGTCATAAACACCACATTTTCCAAGAAATTTAGATTCAACTTTTGGCAAGAATTTATCGCAGCAAAAGTTATACAAATCAGTTTATGTTTGGTGTAGTCCCCGTGTTAATTAAAGCCATAAATACAATATTTTTCAGATGATTAATATGAAGAGTTTGGCTAAAGAGTTTGAGGTCTTAAGAATTTGGCTAAAAATTGTAGCGTTTGTTTCTTTAATAGTCGGCCTAAACAAAAAGGCTCGCTCCACGATTTGCTCCATATCCAAAGATTTGTATGGTACATAAAATTCGACCCGACCGAACTTTCTACCGGTCTTACTTGCTAGAATTTCTAATCTTAAGATGAACCTCTTTATTAATTGACCTAATGGAGAGAGTATACTAAAGGGTTTTCCAACAAGAGGTGTTATTTTGGTATTCAAAGAAAAATGTAATTTTTTGAGATAAATGATCGGATGTTTATTTCATAATAAAGAGGAAGGTATGCCGTTAATAATGAAAAACAATATCAGCCAAATGGCCACCACGACCACGCTTACAGGACCATATCCTTTTTATGAAATTTTCCATAACCAAATCGCAAAGTGGCTGCCCTATGTCCTCGATAGCCTCACGAATTCTATCTTTGAGGTCATGAATCGACGCTGTGCTGTTGACGTAGACCTTATCTTTCACGTGGACCCAAAGGAAGAAGTCGCAAGGTGTTAAATCACATGACCTCGGTGGCCAATTGTGATCACCTCATCGAGAGATAACACGGTCCGGAAACTTTTCCCGTAACAGAGCAATGGTTTCGTTGCTTGTGTGGCACGTAGCGCCGTATTGTTGACAGTAAACGTTGTCCAGATCAATACCATCCAACTCCGACCATAAAAAATCATTAATCATCTCTCGATAGCGCAATCCAGTCACCGTAACTGTTGATCCAACCTCATTTTCGAAAAAGTCAGGTTCAATGACCCCGCCGGACCATAAACCGCACCAAACAGTCACACGTTGAGGATGGAGAGGCTTCTCAACAATAACTCTTGGGTTTTCCGAGCCTCAGATGCGACTATTTTGCTTGTGGACGTAGCCACCGAGGTGGAAATGGGCCTCATCAGTCAAGATGATTTTGTATCGTTCGTATCGTTTTTTGATAGTTTTGTATCGTTCGATGATCGTGTATCGTTCCATTTTTAGTAATGGCGTAGTTCCTACTTGTCAAATGTCAAAGAATAAAAGCTTCAAAAGTGGCAGCTACCGTTATTCAAAATAACGCCTCTTGTTGTAAAACCCTGTATTTAGGGCCTGTAGTTCGCGAACTGAATAGTTAATTTAGCCTCATAAACAGGGTTACCAGACGTCCTCCTTTGGGAGGACATGTCCTCCTTTTTAACCAGTGTCCTACCGCCCTCCCTCCTTTTTCAAAAATGATGGCTTTGTCCTCCTTTTGTCCAAATTAAAATTTTTTACAAACAGTAAAACTCCACATGAATTATACTCGCAACTACTCTTAATACAAAGTTAGTACATACTACAATAATTGAGCTCGATGACTGAAATTTGGTACAGATACTTCTTATAGCTACAGGTCACTTGGGATTGAAAATGAGCAATATCGATCAATTTTTAGCATCTTCTGTCCGATTTGACTTATTAACACCATAGAGACCGCAAATTTCAACTGGTCGAACTGAAATTGGTCACTTGGGAGTATGTATATCCAGAACCCTTCAGACTAACAATGGTCATCATAGGTCCATGTTTTGATATAGCCCCCACACAAAGGAACCTCAAGATTTTAATTCTTAACGCAAGAAACAACAATTAATTCAAAGAATAAAAAAACAGTTGACATGCTATCTATGGTGTAGGGTATGCAAAATTAGGCTTGTCAGATCTTAACGCCGCTTCACTTATTTATTATAATTGACACCTAAAAATACTGGAGCTAGACCCACTTTAAAGTACACCGATTGTCTGTATGTCTATTTAAAATTGTTCCTTAAGTACAGGTCGCACTGTCATTTCGATCTTGCTGAAATTTGACAATAATGGCTTTTTCATACCTGGGAAGAAATTGGCCAAAGTCGGTTTAGGCCTTTTAGCGCCACATATCCAATCATTTTGAAATTAAGCAGGATGGAGTTTCTTGATCCAAGGGCCCACATTGTCGAATTTGGTGTAAATCGGCTTAGATTTAAATGTAGCACTCAAGTACAAACCTTGCCAAATTTGAACAAAGTTTGTTCAGATTTAGATATAGTCCTCCGATTTGGCATCTAAGCGCTATAAAATAAAAGTTGTTGTACAAATCATTATCATAGGAAATTGTATTTTTTAAATGTCCTCCGAAAGTTTCAAACTCTCTTTGTAAATGTTACAAATGTCCTCCTTTTCTGATACAAAAGTCCTCCTTTCCGTAAAAAGGTTATGGTAACCCTGCTCATAAACTAACCGAACTGTTTGATATGATGATTATGTTTGTAATTGTTTTTCTGATTACCCTAATTGAATGAGTTCGAGAACTAGTTTGACGCAAGTCTACTTATCCAATTCTAACGGGATAAAATCGCACGATCTCTATGACCAGTTCACATGACCTTAATGTAACATGACCATGCCCTCAAATCGCTCGTGCAAAATGTCCAATGTGGCATGAGATGTGAGGAACGTAGCGCCGTCCTGTTGAAACCACATTTCGATGGTTTCCATATCATCCAATTTTGGCCAGCGGAAGAGAGTAGTTGTGTGTATTCGTATGCGTCGTCAGCTCGCCCGTTATACAGAAAAGACATAAACAGTCGGCATGGTCGACCCAACACATTCGCCCTTATTCCAGTTGGCGTCGTCGACGTCGATTCTTAATCGATGCTGTTTAGATTGACGACTTCATAAATTTTGAAATTTTTTTTAAAATATTTTTAAGTTATTAAAAGAGTTTTTGTATTTTGATACCAAAAACATTCGTTTTGGCGTAAAGATGACAAAGCTAGAACTTCATAGATATGACGAAAATGATGTGACGACGTCGACGACGCCAACTGGAATAAGGGCGATTAGTTCCCACATATACAGGGTCTCCCATATTCGACGGACCCATCTGGCAACGCCATAACTTTTGACAGAGATGTCAGATCGCTTAATGACATACCGCGTTTGAAGCGTCAGTCCAAGCAGATTTTTACCATGGAACAATACACGCCACGCGAAATAGTTGAAATTTACATTCAACAGAAGAAGTCAATTGTGAAAACTCAACGTGCTTTTAAAATATTAAAAAATGTGAGAAGTGCGCCTTCTAAGAACACCATTAAGCGTTTATACGAAAAATTTTCGACTGGTGAGGCTCTTTCTAATCCGAAGAGGCCAAATAAAAGTCGACCAAGGCGATCGGCCGAGAATATCGCTGCCGTACGAGCCAGTGTTGAGAGGTCCCCAAGAACATCCCAAAAACGCCGTTCTCAGCAGTTGGGCATGGCTCGGTCCACTTTACAACGGATTATTCGCGTTGATTTGCATTTGTTCCCGTACAAAATTCAATTGACGCAAAGATTGTTGCCTGCGGACAAGCCTCGTCGATTGGAATGGGCCCAACGAGTCCGTGGGTCCGTCGAATATGGGCAACCCTGTATGTATGTTCCTTCCTATTTGGTCTATAAGTGCTATAGAATCAGTATTTCACAAAAGTAAATTTATGTAAACAATTTTTATATGTAGTATAACCTGTATATTTTAGTATTATTCGATATTACTAGAGTGGTGTAGCGTGTTATTAGTCGACCCGGCTCGACTTTAGCCTTTCCTTACTTGTTATTGGTGATGGAACAGCTAACCTAATTAAGTAGTTTTTTGTTTGTTTTATTTTTCTCATAACTATATTTTTATTTTATTTTTGTTTTGTTTGTTTTCTTTTTCGTTTATCCACAGAACCCTTGAAAATTATAAAGACTCAATTAATACCCCATCCACATCCAGTATCTTTACAACAACAATCACAACATTCACCATTGCCTTCACCAACAACATCGACCCCAACACCGTTACAATTACAGTCTTCCTCCTCTCTCACAACACCCAATACCAACACAAATATCAATCCTTCTCAAAGTGCACAACACCAAATCCATCATCCACCTTCCATACAATTGAAAAATCCCACAAATGTAACAAATTTATTTTCTTTAAATCCTGTTGCAGCTAAAATAACCCATGTCAAGACGACAACAATAGATGCCGCGTCGGGGGGTATATCCTTGAGTGGTTTAACACCAACAGCATTAGGAGGGAGTATTGGAGGTGGTGGCGGAGTAGGTGTAGGAGGAGGTGCAACGGGGACCATTGTAACAAGTGGTGGTCTCTCCACCGTGGGAGCTATAAAAGTGGGAAATAGTGGAGCAGTTGCCACCTCAATAGGTGGCACTCCTATAGCCTTAAACTCATCGCAGTCATCGGGAGCAGGAGGTGCTACTTCAATACGAGCCATTGGGGCTGGTGGTCAATCTACACAGGTGCGTGTGGTTATGAGTAATATAATGACTCCCTCAATGATAAAACAATTGGAAAATGCTGGTCCGGGGCGAACCCAAATCACAGCGTTTCCGACAGCACCAGCAAGATCGGTATCAAACACTTCTATAACTGTGACCAGAACCGCAACACAAGCCACATATCTGCCACGAGCCAATGTAACAGCAACACAAATGACCGGAGTGGGAATGGGGGTACCCACGGGGCAACGTTTAGTTACACCTATACGTGCCACGCCGGCCTCTGTACAAGGTGGTTCGGGGAGTGGTGCCACTGTAACGGGTATAACAGCAGCGGGGAGTTTTGTACGTGGTACTGCAGTTAGTCGCAACACCTCATCGCCCGCCACCACTGTCATATCGCCAGCCACGAGTACCACATGGATGGCGGCAAATCAGACAGGTCAAGTACAATTAATACGTGCCATACCCCATCAGTCCAGACAACGCATTATCACCACACAGGGCATAAGTGGAGCGCCCGTATCGGCAGCGGGTTCAGTGGCCTCAGTTAGTGGTACAGTGGTAACGACAACAGCATCAGCGCTACAATCAACTGCCGGCATGGTTACGGGACAGCATCATCCAACAACATCGCAACAGCAATGTAAGTATCTAAAAAAAAGATGTATAGTATTTTTGGGGGATGGAATATTTTTGTCAAAGATTAGATTTGGCCCCATATATATGTGCCTCCCGATTTGATATCAAAGCACTATAGAAATGGTTCTTTACTTCCGATCATAAAAAATTTTGGCAGAAATAGGTTTCTTATTATATGAATGGACACTGCCAAATGTGGGGAAAATCCGATAAGATTTAGATATAGCGCCCATATATATGTTACTCCCGATTTGACATGTAAGCGCTGTAAAAACTGTACTTTATATTCATATAATGTAAAGGGGATCACAGTTAAGGCCGCTTCTATCCAAAACTATACGAATTTAAAAAATCTATTAATGTTTCAAGTTTGTAAAGAACCCGATGGATATTTTTAAAAATTATCGATGGATCTTTATAAAAAAAGCTTGCAAGAACCTATTTTTTCGGAATATTATTGGCTTATTGTCCTTTTAAAAATTATCGATGGATCTTTATAAAACAAATTTGCAAGAACCTATTTTTTCGGAATATTATTGGTTTATTCGTAGCAGAAAACATTCCCATTATTTTTGGAACATGTGGTTGCCACAGCTGGTTTTAGATTTAGATTTATTTATTTGTTATACCTGGCACAACGAGATTATATGTTATAAGTGTTAGTGCTGGTTTCATGAATGTATAGGTAACAGGTTTGATAATTCCTATTACTATTTTTACTAAAAGAAATAACATTACATTTATTTAAATAGATTAAATAGCATTGTTGTGCGGGACCTTGTTCCAGAGACGTATACAGGGTATAAAGAAGTTTCTTTCAGATACTACAGAATCATATCTCGGTAGAATTAGTTGCATTCCTCTATTTGAACGAGCAAATGTTATGCGACTAAACAAGTATTCAGGCTCCTTTGTATATATGATCTTGTGTAGAAGAGTCAAACATTTGACACTTAACAGATTATTAAAGGATATATTAAAAATTTTATTCGAGAATTCTGATATATGTTCAGACCGTTTTTTGTTAAAAATGTATCTGGCTATATCATTATAGGCTACATTTAGTTTTCTTTTATCTTCAGCAGAACAGTTTGCAAAGACTTCGCATCCGTAAAGAAGAGTAGGTATCAGATAAGATTTTGCTAACAGTATTTTTATCTGGAATGGTGTAGAATGTCGGACTGCCCATAGATTTCTTAACATACTATGAACCTTACCGACAGAGCAGTTTATATGGTTTGTCCAAGTAAGTGCAGAATTAAACATTAGACC
Source organism: Eudasyphora cyanicolor (assembly GCA_963930755.1). Classification (NCBI taxonomy): domain Eukaryota; kingdom Metazoa; phylum Arthropoda; class Insecta; order Diptera; family Muscidae; genus Eudasyphora; species Eudasyphora cyanicolor. The sequence continues at coordinate 37,151,642 of OZ005735.1, read as the reverse complement.
TAAATTGCATGCAGTACCCACACTGCCTATAATAGCGTTTCCAATTTTCACAGTATGGGGCTCAATGATGGCTGTTGCTCTTTTGTGTATTGTTATTAATTTTGTCTTAGAGGGATTAAGACATAATCCATTTATTTGGGTCAAGTTATATATCAGATTCAGGTCTGAGTTAATATTCCATACGCAGAATTCAAGGTTATTTCGTTTGCTACACGTGTAAAACTGCACATCATCTGCATACATTTGAACTAGGCAAGTTACAGGTACATCAGGCAGATCATTTATGTATATGGAAAACAGTAAGGGTCCAAGGATTGATCCTTGTGGAACGCCCTTTGATACTTCTAATATATCCGATCTTTGGTTATTAGCCACAACTAACTGTGAGCGTATACAGAGAGATATGATGAAATTAAATTGCAGGCAGTATTTGAAAAGTGGAATAATTTTTGCAGTTTTAATACCAAAGGTTTAACCAAGTTTAGGTTTAGAATGTCTTCAGCAACATTACTTAGAACACTACGAGGAACATTTTTGTTGAACATTTTAACCCTCTAGCTTCTCAATATAGGGGTCTTTTTGGTCCCTTTTTGTGGAAAAGGTTAAAATTACCCCTAAAACAAGTGTTTACCGGGTCAGAATGTTCTATAAAAATATTTGCCATCAAATTCTACTATAAGTCTCTAAATACACCAAAACTCAACCTAAATGCCAGAAATAAATCAAAATATAAAATCCGTTTTAAGGTTTAGCACTAATTCGAAACGGTACGGAATAAATCTATTTCTGGTATTTAAGTTGAGTTTTGTGTTTTGGTGTATGTATTCAGAAACTTAAAGTAGAATTTTATGTTATAACTTTAAAAAATATGACAATGGCAGCAGTTATTCGAAAGCGTCTCGGGAAAAAGTTAAATTGCGGTGTCCATCATAACTCGGTGACCGATAATCTGAAATCAAAAAAACTAAAATTATTTCGTTAGATAATCGTTTTCCCCAGGTAACGCTGGGAGGGTTTTTTTTTTAATTTATATTTTTAAATTTTTGGGAATAATGAAGAGAAAAACGCGATTTTTGAAAAACAAAATCGGCTAACTTGTTATTGTAAAATAAAAAATATTAACAAATTTGAAAAAGAATCTCCAGCGCTACCTCGTCCTAAATTATGTACAGAAATAGTGTTCAAAATTTTAAAATTATCGGTGCAGTAGTTTTGGGGTTATGATGGACACCGACTTTGAAGTTTTGCTCCGATTCATCTCAAATTTTCATAAAACTTTTAAGATGTTCTCCTTTCAAAACTGTTCAATAAAAAAATTTCCAAAAAAAAGTTTTACCAACGTTACCCACCCTCTAAGGTACTTATCTATTGCTTTGAATTTCATGTATCTTTTCTCTTCCAGCTACCATACAAGCAGTTTCCTCGGCCGCCTCACAACAGCAACAACAAACCTATGTGGCCACCGTCTTGCCACCGCGACAACATCAAGCCACACTTGTCTACTCCAATGTGACCGGTGCTGGCTCTCAGCCTTTATCGGCAGGACAGCAGCAACAATTCAATCCCACCTCAGTGGCTGGTGGCGGTCCCCGTTTTGCTGTTGCGACACCCTTAACACAAGCCGGCGGTGCAGCCGGTGCTCCACGTCAAATAAGGCCCCTACAATTTCCCAAATCATTTTCGGCAACTAAATTGAATACGACAAGTATTAGCATACGAGCTCCTAATCTACCACAATTGACACCAACAATGGCCTCAGCGGCGGGGCTGTCAAATGCCAATCAGGCAAATGTTGGCGCAGCCAATTCGCCGCGTAGTACCACTGTTACCGGTGTTACAGCTTCAAGTGCCAATGTTATACCATCGACGACGACACGCATTATACAATTGCAACAACAGCCAGGGGGAACGGCACAGCAAATTATTGGTTCCACCGGACGTTTGGCAGCCAATGTTATGCTGCAACCGATTATAGTGAACACTACGGGTGCAGGAAAAATTGGTGAGTTTGGTTTTTTGTGTTTTATGTTAAAGGTTCAGAGAATTCCTCTAGAAACTACATATTTTCGGCTTTATACAGAACTTGATCTCGGTATTTATTTATTTATTAATCAAAAAACCACCCAGTGGGACATACATTGATAGAACATTATTAAAAATTAATAAAACCTAATCCTAACTAGACTAAAATGAAAAATCAAATCAGAAATTACGATTTTATCAAAATTGAGAAGTTTCTATAAGGAGCTATTTATCCTTTTTGAACAAGCTGGCATTTTGCAGGAAAAGTTCAATATTATGAATTAAAAATCTCATTTATATGAATACCTTACAAATAATATATTTCATTTGATTCAGTGACTTCTAAATACGAAATTTTGTTCGGAATTATTACCTTCAAACAATCGAAAAAGAGTCGTAAATTTTGTTTTTACGACGTTTCAACAGCGTTGTAAAATACCGCCGTCACACCGTATATCGGTGTTATCATTTTGACGCTTTTACAACGCTTTATCCCACCGTGTGATGACGGTTCACAGTGCTTTCACGACGCTTTGAGGATGGTATTTTTCTGGCTGGGAATGTATTAAGAATTTTTTGAAACTAGAAGCACTGACGGAAAGCATTTTAAATAAGAAGCTAAAGTATTCCATAACCGCGACAGTCGATTGTGAAAAGAAAGACTTAAAATACTACCATTATAGCGCTCTATAAGCAGTTGAGAGTTTCTACTAGTTTTCAGGAAAGAAAAATAGTTAAAAAGGCAATTTGGTTTTCTGGATTTTATATTGCGGAAAAAATAATAAAGACATCTAATACGAGGGTTGCTATTTACATTTCCGTCCTGGCAATACTGGTGTTGCCGGATGAAAACTGGAACTTCCATTGGAACTTCCATTTTAGCATAACTTCACTCAGACCGTTTTGTAATTTGAGCGCGAATTGTGTGTTGAAAATTCACCTCCAAAACATGGTTTTTGAACGCTTCAACAGCTGCTTCAGGCGTCGACCAAGCAGTTTTTTCTTGATGTGAGTGAATAAGAAGAAGTCATTGGGTGTCAAATCAGGGCTGTACGGCGGATGACCCATCAATTCGACGTTTTGGCCGGTCAAAAAGGTCAAAGTTCGCATTGTCATGGTGCACAATGACTCGTCTTCTCTTGTTCGTATTTCGAATTTCTCAGAAGACTTCAGACAAACAAATTGTGGTGTAGCACTCAGAATTGACCGTCCTACGTTGCTCAGGCGAAACAGTCGCCACATGACCAGTTTTGCCGAAGAAACAGGCGAGCATTTGATTCGAAGTGCTTCTTCCACGAACAACTTTCGTTGGATTTGGCTCGTCTTCGAAGACCCACACGGTCGATTGCTGTTTTGTTTCGGGCTCATAAGCATAGATCCAAGAATCGTCACCTGTGACGATCTTTAAAATGTCTTTTGAAGCACCAATTTTATTGAGCGATTGTCAAATTGTGCGGGATCCAACGAGAACCAACCTTTTTTATGGCCATGTGTTCATGCAATATCGAATGTATGCTGGTGGAAGAAATACCCCAAGGATGCCTCTATCTCACGGTATGTCACATGACTATCTTGTATTATCAGTTCACGCACGGCATCAATGTTCTCTGGCACAACGGCCGTTTTTGGACGACCTTCGTCTTCGAGCGTGCGTCGGTCACGACTGAATTCAATAAACCAGTTTTTCACAGTGCTATAGGAAGGTGCTTCATCGCCATACAAAGATTTAAGTTCATCGATGCACTCTTGTCGTGATAATCCACGTCGAAAGTTGTGAAAAATGATCGCACGAAAATGTTCACGAGTTAATTCCATTTTTTGCCAAATTGATTTTTTCAAGACACTGTAAACAACACAAATGATGGTCGTACGTCAAAACGTTCCGAGTACGTTTATGCTAAAAAAATGTCAAACTTTCCAATTGAAATGTCAGATGGCGCCAGGCAACACTTATGGTGAATTCTTTTCTGCAAAAAAGTGCAACACTTGCATTGCCCTTTTACCGAAAACAGCACTATTATATCGCTTTTTTGAAATTTTAGTTGTGCTAAATTCGAGTAACTTAATTACCAAATTTCAAAAAAGTATCACAAAAGTGTCGTTTTCGGAAAAAGGGCAATGAAAATGTTGCACTTTTTTGCAGAAAAGAATTCGCCATTAGTGTTGCCTACGCCAGAAATATATATAGCAACCCTCGTATGTATAAATTTTTCAAAAGAGCATCCCAGAAATTGAGAAATGGAAAATTGTTAATCAGTGCGACACCGATTACCATATACAAACCTCAAACCATTTCCTTGCATCTTGAACGGTCGATGGCTAGACCCCTTTCACACTATTTAAACTACATATTTTTGTTTTTGTACACAACTCTAATGTTGCTGCTTACATCTTGAAAGTTTGATAGAGGCAATTTCCCCTATTTGTTGGAGGCGAGCCCCAACTTGTGTTGTTATCAAGACAACTGAAATTAAACTATTCTTAGTGCACACCACCACAACAAAATCGCTGATAATTAAGAAAAACTGCCGGCTGTTTTAGAACTTTAACTTTTTGCCTACATCTTGAAAGTTTGATGGAGGTAATTTCCCCTATTTGCTGAGGGACTTACCCCTAGCTTGTGTTGTTAGCAAGACAATTGAAATTCAACTATTCTCAGGGTACACTCCCACAATAAAATCGCTGATAATTAGGAACAACTGCCGGCTGTTCACCACAACATCAGTATGGAATTAAATGATGTAATTATCCCCATTAACGCTGATAATTAAGAAAAACTGCCGGCTGTTTTAGAACTTTAACTTTTTGCCTACATCTTGAAAGTTTGATGGAGGTAATTTCCCCTATTTGCTGAGGGACTTACCCCTAGCTTGTGTTGTTAGCAAGACAATTGAAATTCAACTATTCTCAGGGTACACTCCCACAACAAAATCGCTGATAATTAAGAACAACTGCCGGCTGTTCACCACAACATCAGTATGGAATTAAATGATGTAATTACCCCATTATCGACGAGTGTAAACCCAGGGTCCAATATTTATTTAATGTTCATTTCATTTGTATTGGGAAAAAAATAAACACAGAAATACATTTCTCCGTTATCAGATTTATTAATACTGTACTGTCTCTTGTTTGCAACATATTGAAAAGAAAAAAAAAACACAAAACTGGAGTGATTCATAGACATGTTAAGAATGTGAATACTACTGTGACTGATGAAACCATAAACAGATGACAGTGAAGTGAGGCATAGTAAGTTTAAATTACCAGACGGCGACGACGACAACGATATACTCACATATCTCATCTGTTTTGTCTTTACGAGCACCAACAGATTTTCTCTCCAGCTCGACAAGAGAAGAGGGAGGGTTTAAGGTAGAGGGACTTTCAGTAAATGTTTAGAATATTTGAGTATTTAGAATTAATATTATTTATTTCATTTTATTAATGTAAAATAACAACTGGTTTACACTATTAGTTTGACTGTCGGATTTTTTGATACTTAAAACTTCTAATTAATTGTATTGTATTTTTTCTTCTTTTGGTTTTTTTAAGGTATACGTCCGCCCGTAACAATGGCAGCTAAAGTCCAGCCCTCTCTAACCATAACACAGTTGGGCATTGGAAAGCTTCCCTCATCTGCGGCGGCGGGTGGTCCACAAAATATTAATACTAGTTCCGGCAGTGCTTCTCCTTCCATTTCCACAGCGAGTATAACGGCCACCAATCTCTCCACCAATGCTACCGCCCAATTGGTAAATGTCTCACAGGGTGGCCAGCTATTAACTACACAAAATTTGGTGACCTCAACGGCGGCAGCAGTAACGGCAGCGGGTGGAGCCACCGTGGTGCCCTTAGCCATAAGTGCCCGAGGCTCGGCCGGTAGCAATATTATAACGGGTACTATGACACCTTTGAAAAATGCCAGTGCCATAACCGTGGGCAAAGTCATAACTCAAACTCAGCTGGCTTCACCTCTGGATAATTCCTCGGTAGGTAATTCGTCGAACGTTGGTGGTGCTGGCTCTCCCGCAAATGTTTTCATACATGCTCCCGCTCAACAAAGGCCCCACAGCAATAGCAGTACCAGCAGCAATAGTGGAGGTATGGTCAACACTTCAGTTTCTGGTGTTAATGTATCCAACACCGGCTCCTCGACAAATGTATTAACGTCATCGGGCAATGTAGCCACGGGCACCACCTTTTTACAACCAGGCAGTACTATTTACTATGAATCGGTGCCCGCCAGTTCGGTGCAAGTTTCCACCGGGGTATTATCGCTGACCACAACAACTGTAACTAGCAGTACTATGTCTCAAAGTCAAATAGCCAGCTCGGCAGCTAATCTATCTATATCCTCATTGCCATTTGTGACGCATGCTGGCGGCAATTCAACCACGGCCACATTCACTGTGGTCCCCTCGACCGGCGGGCGAACGATAGGTCAGCTGCAAATACCCGTTTCAAGCGCAGGAACTCAGATACAGGCTGTACCGGTGAGATTTAGTCAGTTATCAGCGGCAGCAGATGCCATAGCTGTCTCTCAAGCCGGACCACAAATTTTACAGCAAACTGTGCAACAGGCTGGTTTGGATGCTCAATCTCAAATTATAATACCAGCTTCTCAGTGCCAACCGAATGTAACATCCGTGGTGTCAGCATCTTCACATCCGCAACAGCAACAGCAGCATCAAACGCATCAAATGGTGATACCCTTACAAACCTCCATAAAAGTAACTTCTGGTGTGGGCTCCACAGGCACAGCTGTGGTTTCCAATTTCCTGCGTAAACGAGACATGGATGGTTCTCCCATAAGAGCAGCGAAAAATCTACAACCCACCTTGCTGTCAATGGGTGGTGGTGGTTCCAATTCTAATATGGTAAACAATTCCTCACCGGCATCTTCTTCCATTGGAAGCTCTTATAGTTTAGCCTCAGTCACTTCAACGGGCGGCGGAACCACAGCCATCTTAACAGCCGAAACCTTAGCTAAAAAAGATAGAATCAGCAATAATCTTTCAACCCCCCTTAATTCTGCCCTGCCGTCGGCCAGATCTTCTCGAGCAGATTCACCAGCCTCGTCAGATGGTTCTACCACAGTATCGGCGAACTCTTCACCGGGCGTGGAACAACAAATACAAGATAACAATATGATTATAAATCGTCTGCCGGGTGGAGGTCCTAATATTGATTCCCATTTTAATCCCATCAATGAGGTAAGTGTCATTTTTCAAATCATTACCTAAATCCTTGATTTTGATTTATATCCCTTTCTTCTATTCCTATTTATTGTGTCGGCCGTCCTCTATGTGTGTGTGTTCTGTTATCTTGTATAACTTTGAATATAATTAAAGCTTTACTCCAATCATCATTCTGTGGTTTCTCAGCAACATGTAATGCCTGGCACACCCGTTACAACAAGAAATCTCAGTTCGCTTGAGCAGCATCATCATCATCATGGTTTACATGGTGGCCCTACAGCAATGACCATACAGCAGCGTCTCAATGGCGGGGCAATTGATTGTCCACCGCGGAAAAAGTCACGCCGGTCAACGTGAGTTTTTATTTTAATATTTTCGAAAAGTAAAAAAAAACTAAAATTCCCTAATCTCTCAACTTTGTTTTTTTCTTCTTCTGTATAGCAATGACAGCCAATTATCCTCACAAAGTCAGACATCGCTTAGTTTACCGCCACCACAGGTCAACAACAACAGCAACAACATTGGTGGTGGTATGGGTACAAATTTAACAAATCCGCCCATAACTCATGAACCGAATGCAGCAAATGTTGTGGCGAATGGTACAGTGCCAAATACAGTAGCAGGAGGAGTAGGTGGAGTATCAATGATGCCGAGCGGTCATGAAGGTAAGCAGTTATTAAATGAAGTATACTATAAAGGCAAGGGATATATTTGGTTGATGTCCATTAAAGAACTAGGAAATGTGGAACTTACAGTTTTTTTTTTTTCAAAATGACCGAATTTAATATTTTCTTATATTAAGATCTAAATTGGAAAAAGAACTAATAGCCAATAAATAGTCAAGCTCGAGGTCATAATTTAAAGAACACAAAACCGCATTGGTTCTTGGTCCTGCACATAATGAACTTATAAACGAATGTCCATCCATCTAGACAAAAAAACTTTAATTATTCTGAAAGAAAAATCTAAGCAAAATCTTCCATTGATTGAAATTTATGGAAAAATGTTTCAAAACTAACAATCATCAAATCAGTGTAAAAAAATAGAATAAATCAAAAGGAAAAAATAGACCCCAACCATATGATTGAACCTTTTTTAGAGTAATAACCAAATGTTTAGATCAACACTTCTCAAATGCGAAGCTGCTGGTCTTCATCTATAATAGATTCGACCTCACAGGTCTTCATCTATACTACAGTCGACGTCTCTGGTTTTTAGATATTTTCATCTATATTAGAATCGGGCTCAGAGTTCTTCTCCGATACGAGATTCGATTTCAAATGTTTTTATCTATATTAGAGTCGAATTCCTCAGAGTATTTTTTCGATACTTCTGGAGTCATACGAGTACTAGAGTCGACTTCAGAGGTCTTCTTTTTTACTAGAGTCGACCTGAGAGGTCTTGATTTCTACTAGAGTCGACACTTTTACTAAACCACATTACTACGTAAAAGTGATATTCCCAACATTTGTTGCCCTCATAATTTTCTTTCATATCACGGCCTTTCAGAAAGTATGGTCCAAATACTAAAGGTAACTTCATGAAAGTTGGAATTTTTTTTAAAAAAAAACTACTTTTTATTGGTTTCATAAAATATGTAGTATGCCTCAATCTACACAGGAAAAGAGTATTTATGTTTCGGACAACATTTTTGTTGTTGCATAGTGCTTTATTATTTTATTTTAGTAAGTTCAATTTAATTGTAATATTACTCTTTCAGTGGTTAATGGGAAAGAAAACACAAAACCGGTGGAATTTATCCTTAAACGTCCAAAGAATTGTACTCTAATGAGTGTAAGTATTATATGAATTATCTGCAAAATAACTCCCAGATAATTCTATAGCTCTGTTTTCAATTGCAGACTTACAAGCAGTCATGGAAATCCGCCTATAATCATTTTCAACGTTATTCAGATGTTAAGCCACGCGAAGAAAGACGTCCAACTATAATGGATTTGGCAAATCAAACAAATGTATTGGGGAAAATAAACGGTTGGAAAATCTATCATTTAAAATCACAAATGGAAGATTTGGTAAGTGAAAGTAAAGAATGAGAACAATAATAGTATTCGTAGTCAATGTTTGGGAAATTCTGTTTTCACTTTCTCCCCATGAAAGTAGTATAACGATATTTATTTTCTTATTTATTTATACTTAAAGTGTGAGAATGAATCCTTAGGATATGACAAATTATCGAGCATGTTAAAACATATGGAATCTAATGGTATTTCAAATGAAATAGAACGTATAAGTGATTTACTAAAGGTAAGTTTTTTTACATCTCAAGGGAGAAATTTAACAATATTAATATGTTGCCGATTTTTCCTCTTATTTATCAGGGCAATATGCAACGTAGTAAAATTATAGTGGACGGAGTTAGTGAAGCACAAAATCAAATAATGAAAATTTTCGAACATAAATCGCATGTTTCGGATATAATTACGCGCTGCGCCTCCAAACGTAACTACAAAAAACGTGAAAAGGTTTAAATTGGCTACCTACCAACGCAACAAATGACCCCCTCCCTCAAAGCATACAGAAATAGTCCACTTATCTCTGTAAGAACACCATTCTCCCTATCAGATATTTTTTTTTTGTATAAGATAATGTGTAAAAAGTTAAAAACTGCAATCATAGATTGTTTTCTAAGTTACGTATAATCATCATCAATTACATTTTATCTACTATACGCTAGGCATAAATATATATTTATAGTTATAAATATTATTGCTTTTTTGTTTTCAAATATGTTTTAAAAAATATAATTTGTTTTTATATTTCGTCGCCACCCTCTGCTCCCCGCTTAATTTTATTTTAAATATTTACAATAATGTATGTTTAATTTTGAGTGTAGACACATCTTAATAGTATATTCATATATATAAAGCCAAAATATTGTAAATATTTTATTATTAATTATCTATTCGAATAATAAGAGAAAAATTTAAAGAAAGCGCAAGCTTTTTAAAATTTAAATTATAATTAATTAATATATTAAATTCTTTGTAAGTTTTATTTTATATTAAGTAAAAGATAAACGTCTTGAGATCGATCGATTGATCGAACATAAAAATAAAACATACATAAAATAAAAACAACAAAATCACAATGATTAAATTTGTTATTTATATGTAGATAAACTTAAAGATAAAGAAATAATAGTTCATCTTCTTCATGTATACTGAGTCGACCTTGATGGTCTTCATCTGCAATATAGTCGACCACAGAGGTCTTCATCTATACTAGAGTCGAGCTCAGAATCTTGTTTTTTTTTCATTTTTTCATTTCAATTTTCATTTATTTTAATATATAAAGCCTACAAGGCCAATAATCCTATATTACACAGTACAGATTTATACAAGAGTCGACGTCAGAAGTCTTCATTTATAATCCAGTCGATCTTAGAGGTCTTCATCTGTACTAGAGTCGACCTTAGAGGCCTTCAACTATAATATATTCGACCTTAGAGGATTTACCCTATACTGGAGTCGAGCTCAGAGGTCGTCATCTATACTAGAGTCGACCCCAGATGTCTTTAGATGTACAATGATCGACTTCAGAGGTCTTCATCTATACTAGAGTCGACCCCAGATGTCTTTATATGTACAATGGTCGACCTCAGAGGTCTTCATCTATACTAGAGTCGACCCCAGATGTCTTCATCTACAGTAGAACCTCAGAGGTTTTCATCTACATATATATACGAGAGTCGACCTCAGGGGTCTTCATCTATATTAGTGTCGACCTCAGACATCTTCCTCTAAACTAGAGTCAACCCCAGAGATCTTTATCCCTACTAAAGTCGACTTCATAGGTCTTCATTTATACTACAGTCGACCTCAGAGTTTTTCATCTGTGCTAGAGTAGACCTTAGCGGACTCCAAATATAATATAGTCGACCTTAGACGACTCCAAATACATATATTATATTGGCCACAGAGCACTCCAAATATAATATAGTCGACCTTAGAGGCCTTACACTAGATCCGATCTTTGGGATCGGTCTTTCACTATTCTTCGGAGGACTTAATAGTAGAGTCGAGTTCAGTTTTCATTTATGCTAGACTCGAGTTCATCTATACTACAGTTTACCTCTCAGGTGTTTATCAGCACTAGAGTTACATCAGAGGACTTCATTTATACTAGAGTCGACCTCATGGGTCGATTGACTCGCTCTACAATAAAAATAAAAAATATTTTTTATTAGAAAGATTCCATAGTACCCAGAGGACTATCGGTATATATTCTCTTTATTATTTCTGTTGTATAAATTGCATTTTACTTGATCTTAATTTCGGTTTTAAGAAAAAGTTTGTATTTTTACCGATTTCAAATTAGGTTTTTTACATTGATATTAAATATTCGTTCTGCCTCCACCATCGTTGTCGTTGAGGGAAACAGAAGTGTCCTCTTCTCACATCGGCGGCGGTGGTACCGGCAGAACGCCCATTGGTGGTGGTGGTGGCACCCCGTTGAACATATGACGTGGTGGTCCTGGCATTGGAAACCCTCCCAATGCCCTGTGTAGATTTGGTGGTGGAGGTGGTATAATTTTCGGTTCCAATTTAAATGAGAACTGCAAGAAGAATTGTTTTGTATCACGATTCCAATGTGTCCAGAACTTGCCTTCTGTCTTTTCCACTTCTCTTGAGGGTACTTTAAAACCTATTGTCTCATAGGGTTCGGCGGCAAATAAAAGATATTGAAATTTACGATCTGGTGGTTCAATCTTTTGTTCGTACGCTGACATGAAACGATGGCGCGGAATGATGCCCTCCGTTATTTCCGGATAATCAATTTGGAAGAGTAGCGACTGTTGTCCATTGTTGGGATCACGCTGTTTGGTCACACGATAACCCGGACGACCGATTTTGACGAATTTTTTTGGTTCCACCCTGGGTTTTTCGGGAGCCATCATAGAGGGAGCTTCCTTGGCTTCTTTGGCCGCACGTCTGGCCAAATTTTCTTGATGCTTTTTACCCTGAGTATGTGCCAGGTACGAGCCCTCATTGTTGTGCAAGGTTAAACACAGTTTACATTCATTTGAACCCAAGTGATTTTTCATAAAATATGGGTCCTTATTAAGATCTATGGTCTCCAGAGCCAGTTGTCGGAGGCGTTCCTTGCGGTCACGATTTGTTTCCGACCATCCTGCTACTCCTCCACTTCCGGTTTTTCCTCCAGCGCGATTTTGGAAATCCATTGCTGTTATTGATTCTATAAAAAAAATGATTGATATGAGGTTTATACAATACTATGGCAAATAATACGGGTATTTCCTTACAAATTCTCTGAAAATTGAAACACCAAAATTGTCAAAATTCACAAAATGCCTTTTTTTGTATATTAGTGATGGAACAACCAAAAACGTTATCGAGTACTTCTCCGTAGCGGCATGCTTGAATAATCGATATCAAGGTATATTGAACAAGGTAGAGTACAGCGAACAGCTGATTTTCACGCCATTTTTTAGAGCTCAATGAACTGTCAAACTCATAGATGACGTTTGATTGTTTGTTTACATTTTACTGTTGTAAATTCACCCAAATTAAAGATAAATTAAAATTTATTAAACATTTCCTATATTTAAATATGACTAAGCAAAGTGTGTATGTGTGATATCTCATAACTATATTAGTTTCGTTTCAAAGGCCTACTGATGTCATTATAAATGGAATATAATATCTTGCAAATGTCCGCCACGGTTTCGCTGAGAGGCGCCAATCCGTAATTTCTAAGACTTTGAGGCATAAAACAAGCTGAATTTTACCGATGTCAATGGTTGTCTTGGCTGCTATGGTTAGGTTATTCTCATAGACGTGCCACTTAACAAAATTCCACAAATAATTATAATTGGGTCACATCGCACGATCTCGGTGGCCAGTTCACATCACCGCCTCGTTAGATGACCATGCCATGTAGCATGAGATGTGTAGCCGTAGAGCCGTCCTGTTGGAACCACATGTTAGTGTCCATATCATCCAATTCAGCTCAAAGGAAGTTGTTAATCCCAAATTAGAATCGTCTCAAAGTTGACGATTTTGTTTGTTCAATTTTGTTCACAACTTATTATTTGTATCAACGACAAACATTGTTATAAATTTGTTCATCATATTTTTTAATAAATGGTACATACATATATATTTGTATTTTCTTATATTAATCATTAAACATGAAAAACTTATTTCTTAACTAGAAAATAAATACGACCTGAAAATTGGTTTTAACATGTGGAGTAGCTCTCAACCCAAAGTCTTCTACGTCATCAGGAGGCCTAGTCTGCTGTAAAGGATCTTGTTGTCGGCATTTTGAGTTAACTCCATTGCACGAGAGGCTGGGCCTCTTCCATTTTATGCATTCCCATCTCTATTTTTCCTCTTCTGCCTTTTCACTGATATGTGTAACACGTTTGGCGTCATTCAGCTTATGCCTCTCGACACACATTTGTAAGGACATACTCTGAAGAGACAAACCTTTTAAAAACTGTATTCCAAAGTAGTAAAATCGTTGGAAAGCTCCACCGGGCAGTATGTATATGCCCTCCATCATCAATGCTGCTCAATACTATAACAACAAAAACATCTGGGTGTCATGCCAAATATTGACACTTTATCATAAATCCAGCAATATATTCCAAACGTCTGCCCTTCCGAGATTAAATGTTATAGATAGTTTCTTGAAGAAAAAACTTACATTGTTTGTGTATTCCAATACAAGCGAAATCTTATTATACTGAATAAAAATGCAGTCACCAGCTTTACATTATAGGATAATTGCGTTTGAAATATTAGAAAAAATTATCTTTTCAAATAATAAAAATAAAAAATTTATTTGACAACCAATTGTCAGCTGTTCGAGTCGGCTGCCTATTTTGACAAGTTATTGTACGAAAATACGGCACAGGGTTGTTTCCGAGATTTGTTGTTGGTCAAGTGATTTTACCTTCTATTATTGTATCATGATCGATATATCATCGACACATATGTTGAGTTGCGTTACGACACGTTTGTGCCACTAATCGGGCCCTTGAGACGACTATGAGCAACAGCCAAGTTCCGATTAGTTATGATTCACACTCGGCAATTTTTTCCAAGCAAGTGTCAAAGTTTGTAGGAGAGAGAGGCAGTCGGAAAGAGGGTTCTTGAGTTCTTCGTGCAAGTTCAAAACAGAATTTGATGATAAACTGCAGAAAAAACTTGCCTAGTATAAATCTGAACTTACACGGGCTGAATGTTCAGCAGATTGTCGGTTTTTTGTTGGGGAGAGTGGCAGTCGGAAAGGCCCTATTTACATTGGCTGAATGTTCAGAAGATTATCGGCGTTTTGTAGGAGAGGCAGTCGGCAAGAAGGGGAAAAAAACTCTCCCTGAACGTTTTGATTTATTCGTGGAAGTTCAAAAGAGAATTTGATGATAAGCTGCTGAAAAAACTTGCCTAGTGTAAATTCGGACAAAGGAAAGGTGGTGGGAGAAAAAACTCTCCCGTACTCGGGCTTAAAGTTTTGTGTTCATTCCCACTTTGTCCTGCTACACACGAGGCAATTTTTTTCCAAGCAAGTTTCAAAGTTTGTAGTGGAGAGAGCTCTTTCCGCCTGCCTCTCTCCCCTACAAAGTTTGACACTTGCTTGGAAAAAATTGCCGACTTTGAGACAACAACAATTCGCACAAGGATAATGGAAACAGAATTGCGTATTGTGAACGCAAAGTCAACTTCAAAAGAGAATAATGCGGGATTTACGCGGTACATCTGATGTATGATCATCGCGTGTACGTGTAGAAGATGCTTACAGAAAAACGATGCATCATCATCAAAATCGTGTAGATGTGCCACATACACATTCATTTTCACAAATACATTCAAATATGATGTATACATCAGATGTACCGGCCCGTTTAATCGTGAATCACACGAGGATATATTTTTAAGAAGATTCTCCGCTAATTCCCTTTTAAAATTGCGTTTGCGTTCACACGACGTACTTTTGTTTCGGCTTGACGTACTTTTGCTTCGGCTTTTCCAGTGTGAATTGTTGTTTCAAAGTGCGGATAAAAAACACAAAAGGTTGGGCCCGGGTACTGGCGAGTTTTTTCTCCTCCCTTTCCGACTGTCGCTCTCCTACAAAACACCGATAAGTCTAGATTTACACTAGGCAAATTTTTTCAGCAGCTTATCATCAAATTCTCATAATATAAATATAAATAGGAATTAATAAATATAAATAGGAATGCGGAAATGCCAAAAAAAAATCACCACTTCACAGCGAAAGAAAACACAAAATGCATTGCAAGTACGGAAGACTTTTTTTCTCCACCCTTACCGACTGCGTCCCTCTCCCACAAGCACTGCAATTCAGCGGGGAAAAATTGCATGTGTGAATCAGCCTTGCCGTTTTGGTCATTTCCGACCAAATTTGGTCGGATGGATTTGAAATTTTTATATTTGGTCGGATGGTCGGACCAATTCTATTTTGGTCGGTTTTATCCTAGAATATTTAATTTGTATTATAATACAGAATAATTTGAAGTGTAGACGAATATATTGTAATAATGTAAAATATCGGCCCTGGGAAAAGAATTGTTGCTTTCACTCCTGTTCTGTATTCCCATATCGGATTTAAACCGAAATTTTGGTTGATAAATCTCACCATAATTGCGGAATTTGATTTATTTGCCGTAAGCTTATAGTAAATATTAGATTAATAAGGAACAAAAGCAATTGACAAGTGTTGATGTGTAAAGTATGGCTCATCCGAAGTCGGGAATATGTTCGTATTTTACTTTTATCAATATTAGTGGGATATATCAGAGCAATGTTCTTGGGGTTTATATAATTGTAGTATTGGTGTTGAGTAAGCACAATTGATATTTTTTTTAATTTTAAATTTAAATGCAAATTTCCGTTTAATTTATACACACTTTTCCCACTTTAAAAATTGATTTTTGACACATTGGGACGAAAAGTTGAAGAAAAAGACTATATTGAAACTTAGGGGTTTGGCGAAGATGATAATTAGGCTTAAAATACAAAAAATATAAAAAAAATGATTTTACTGAATGAGGATATATTAGGCATGTTTTCGTTACAAGCTAGCAATTTTAATTTAGCACTTTGCAACGAAAACAACTGACTTCCACTAACTGGCACATAAGCAATAAGTGGGGGATTTTCACTATCTGGAAGCAATGGTGTCATGAGTTGCGAAGAAAGAACAGTGCGAAACAGACAAAAAATTCGTGAAAAGTATTTATAAAACATATATTTACTATTCTATGTTCAATTGTTTACACTCTTTTTGCAAATATTGAAATAATTTCCCATTTTTGTTCTTCTTCCCGTTAATTCACAATAATTGATAACAATCTCTCCAAAAATGGGATGCCATATTGCTAAATATAGGGTGCCCAATCTGGAAACATCATACTCAATTAAGACAGGAACACGAGCACCAAACTTCATCGGGAACTAATAGTGCTTAAAAGTTCCCCATACAAATTAAGCACTTTTGGTGTAACGAAAACACGCCTATTAAGATTTGGCCATATTCCTATCATTTAAACGAGAAATTCCAGATATTTTTCCTATTATAACAGTGAATGCGATCCATGAAGTTGGGTATATACATTTCAGGCGGGCCACATTTTAACTTATTTTAAAATACTTTTCAGTATTTTTATATCTTGTTTACATATTTTTTATTTTCTATTAATAACATATATGACATATTTTTATGTCAATAATGTCAAGATAGCAACCACCTTAATTTTATAAATTTGGTCGGCTAAAAGGAATTTTGGTCGGTTTTAGAGAAAATTTTGGTCGGAAAAAATTTTTTGCAGTGGCAACACTGGTGTGATTACAGACTTTGTTCTACTAAGGGCCTGTTTACATCATGAGATTTCGTCGTGCGATCTGTCAAAAATACGTCCCTGGGCGACTAGTCTTTTAGGTGTAAACGAGGATCGCGCGATTTTGAGAGAGGATCGCACGACCCCGAGAGAGGATCGCACGACAAAATTGACATCCAATTACAAGCAGGGATGGAAAATTAATTTTTTGGAAAGTACTATGTTGCGGGTTGATTTTTTTTGTTGTCCGTCCGGCAACTAAATACAGTATAAAATGAAATAAAAATGCGAATGACTGTCGTGTTAAATTCTTCGGCTGTCCTCTCAGAAGAGAACAATTCATTTATTAAATAAATTTTCCCATAATTCCACCTGTCATCTAGGCGTGTTTTTTATTTGTGTAGGTTATAGTAATAATTGTGTTAATGGTGGGGGTAACGTTAACAATGATTTTGTGCATTTGTTTATAAAGGGTCCGCCAAATAACCTTTTTTTTTTGAAAATGCTATAAAAAAAAACTACTGAATTTCAAATTTCTTTTTTTATTTGAAAGTACAATCCTTCCGGTTAATAATGGAAAATAACTTCATTCAAATGGCTGCCCCGGCTGGCCATGCAGTAGCCTACACGATCGGTCCAATTTTTAAGCACATTTTCGATTGTGTGCAGCTGTATTTCACCAATGGCTTCACGAATATTGTCCTTTAAAGCGTCAATTGTCTCTGGCTTGTCGGCGTAACACTTATCTTTGAGGGCACCCCACAAATAATAGTGCAACGGTGTCAAATCGCAGCTCCGAGGCGGCCAAACGACATCAGCTCTGCGGCTGATAATGCGATCTTCAAAAACAGGGCGCAAAACCTCGAGTGTAGCTTCGGCTGTGTGGCACGTAGCGCCGTCCTGTTGAAAACAAATGTTGCCAATATCCTCCTCTTTATTTTTCTGAACAAAAATTCTTTCAACATGGCCCGATAACGATCGCCATTGACTGTAACGTCCACTTCTTGCTCATTTTCGAAGAAAAATGGCCCAATTATGTCTCTGGACCAAAATCCGCCTCAAACAGTGACTCGTTTTGGGTACACAACCATATTCGTTCAGCGGAAGGATAAAACTAATTATCTGTCAAATCAGACATGAGCTAAGTGTTACCATTCACGAAATAAGCACTAGTTGAAAAAAAACGTTACATGGCGGACCCTTTAGTTACATATTTTATTTTTTTGTTATGAGAACCTTGCAATAATAGGAGCAATACTCGTATTAACGATTGCCCCGCGGCTCATGTTTCCTAAGTCAGTGTTCATCATAACCACTGCACAGATCCCGTTGAATTACTGACCACTATTTCAGCTATCTGGATGAAGCGATTATCTGACAAAACAAGCTAAATTTTTAGAGCACCGAGTCATGGTGGACAGCGCCGCTAGTCTACTCTTTTTTCTTTTGAAACGCTTTCGAATAATTGTTGGCATTGTCGGATTTTTTCTTTTAATGTTTTTGCATGTGAATTTCCCACAATATTCCGAACTACATGTGGGGGGGAACAGAAGTGTTTAACTATTTCGTCAACATTTTTTTGCACTATTTAACGTTACTCCCCACCCCTGTAAGTGGACGAGGTTACATTACCTCGTGCGCCTCAAGAATCTTAGGGCCACCTCACTGGCGCTGCCAAGGAACTGTCACTGCAGTCGCCTGCTGCGGCTGTATGCCATTACACTACAGCTGCTAAGAATGGATAACGCAAGGAGGATGTCGTTCGTGGGAAGGTTGGAGTGGTATGTCTTTCCAAAGGTGGGATCCAAATGGCCTGAAAGGAAAGAGTGCTAGTCCTTGCAAGAAATTGCGGGGGGTGTCCCATTCAAGCACCTTTTCGAATAATCCCCCTCTACCCTATAATATGTGACTTGGGAGGATATGGTGGCCACAGGTCAGGGGAATCCTTTAGACGTGCTACTTCTTAATGTGATTTGTCGGTCCCTACTGGGAAGATAAGCCGCATGAGGCTTTCCAATTTGTAGCTCCATCCAAAGTACTACACCCCACTTATGGCACAGCGGGGGAAATGTAATAGTATATTTGCTCGACCCTAAATCGCCTTAGTTAGAGTGGATGGTGGGTGATTTCGTGTTTTTTAAAATTCTGCTACCGCCATGCCGAAAATATGTACCGGAAATGGCATGTGATGGCCAACAAACCACAGGCCATGGGATGTTTCGTTGACGCCGTTGCATGTGTTGAGGCGGCGATGATGAAAGTTCAGGCGACGAACGCGAAAGCGATGATACCCCTAAGTCCCTATTTACATTGGCTGAATGTTCAGCAGCATGATACAATAATTGTAAAGGTAGTCTCATAAGCCCAACAACAAAAAGTCCGGTACAACCCTGCGTATTTTTGCCATTTTGGTTGTCAAATTGAACTGACAGATAGATGGTTTTAAATTATGGTTTTAAATTATGATTTGAAAACTTACTCTGTCTGTGTCTCATTGTCTACGAGTTCTACAGTGTATTCAAAATCGATGCATCTAGAGGTAGTGTTAAATAGTATACATATACAATAAAATAAATTTAATGAACGAGCAACTGTGGTCAATATTAATATTTATTAGAAAATTAAAGTTGTAATTGATATTTAATAACGAATGTACAATATGTGCCGCCATAGAGTGATGAAGGAAGTATTTAATTTTATAATCTTACTCTGTTTCTGTTCGCATATCTGTGTATTCCAAGGGATTTTCAGTAAGAATACTAGAAAAAGATTTGTAAATAAAAATTTAATAAATGTATTTATACTGATATGTTTCTTACTAACCCAAAGGACATATCCATCTCGTCATTAAAATTAATGTCGGAGCTTATCGATGGAAAACTGACACTAAATTAGAAAAAGGACATAAATATTCATTGCTTCCAATACTGGAGTTACTTACTCTAGAGGTGGCGTTTGACACAGATCAGACACAACAAATGGTATTGCATTAGTCAATAGCACGCTCTTTTTTGCTCATCTTAAAATATCCGAGGGCAAAAAATGATCGTCGCAGATGAACTGACCGCTTTCTAATGCAATACCACTAGCCTGACACCACTTCCATCGGAGCTCTCCATCTTTCGGTATTTTGAAAAACGATCCATTTCCATGGTCATCACGTTTGTCAAAAATGCGACACTTGCGCATTTTTTCTTATTAGAAAAGTATATATTTTTTAAAATAAAAACAAACACACAATATAATTTTAAAACAACAATAATTTTTTATTGTTTTCTCCACTTTATATTATATTTTTTCACTCAGTCTTATTTTTTTCACTTCCTATTACTTTTTTCCAATTTCAATTTAAACTCATACGTTTCCTTTTTTCGCTCTCCACTGCTGTCAAAAAATGTAAACAAATATTTGGAATGTAAACAATGAGATTGACAACCAAAATGCTGTCAAACACGCCAAAATAAAAAAATTGTAATCAGCTGTTAGCTTGAGACCACCTTTACAATTATTGTATCATGGCTCAGCAGATTATCGTCGTTTTGTCGGAGAGAGAGGCAGTCGGCAAGAGGGGGGAAAAAACTCTCCGGTACTCGGGCTTATCGGTCTGAACGTTTTGTGTTTTTCACTCGGCCTTTGAAACAACAACAATTCACACAGAAATATCCGAAACAAAATTATGTGTCTAAACGCAGAGGCAAGTTTAAAAGAGAATTAGCGGAAAAGCTGCTGAAAAAAATATACTAGTGTAAATCTGGACTAAGTCCCGCCAACCCAACGACTCAAGATATATATGTGTGTGCGGATATTTGCATGTTAGTTGTGGCTCCATTATTATTTGCCGGAAGAGAAGGTAACACTATTTGCATTATTTACTTGGAATCAGTTAAAAGTACCAGTGTCCGAAATTCTTGGTGACGTCCAGCTCGAGCCTCGAGTAATAGAAACGGTACATGCAAAGAAAAAAAAGAAGTCCAATTAGAATGTGTAAGAAATCAGATATTGTGAGGAAGGAATAAGAAAAAAGAAGATATTGGTTCAAGGTTTTCGTGAGTGTTGTTCTGTGTCGTTTTAAGTGTTAAGTTTAAGTTTTTTTCTTTTATATGTAAAAGGTTATTAATACCAGGTTTGTTTGTGTTGAGTCTGGTGAGCGCAAGTTTTGCAGAAGGCGACCTAGACCGCGAGAGTAAAGATTAGTGTTTTGTGATCCGTGAATTGTAGGATCAGATACCAACTTAAGAGAGCTCTTTTGGTTATGTGATTTTGTGTTAGTTTCTTTGTTTTCGAGCCAAAAAATGCTGTATATGTAAGGTCTAGAAGTTTTTGTGTGATTCTGAGTAAATGGCTCACTTTTAGCGAGAAGAAAGATACTGGTGTTAGTGATTTTGTTAGGATAAGCTTTTTAAATTTATTAGGATTAATAAATGTATTTTTGTTAGAATTAAGAATCGTCAAAATTGTTGTGTTTAGGGTTAAGTAAATAATATGTCAATAAATGTAATTTTTTGTGTGTGAATTTTAAGGAAAATAGGATGTGTTAGAGTTTGTGTAAGGGGGTTTTTATTGAATGTAAGAGTTTTGTGAGGTAAGTGTGTGGTGTTTGGGGTCCTTAAAACATTGGAAAGAGGAACCTTAAGGACCATGGAATGGAGGGTCAAGTGTGGGAGTAAAGATCAAGCTCCCTCGTCATTGGTGGTTTATTTGGTGTTTGTAATGATCGTTTTTTTTTGTTTGAATTTTTTTTTGTGAAATAGTGACCTTTTCAAAATTAGTGTTCGTCCCTCTGGGCTAAGTGTGGAATGGTTGGGACCTCCCTAAGTGTAAGTCTCCTGAGCTGCCGGAAGCCACCTTAGCCCCCTCGATGTGATAAGGGGGCACGTAACAGTATGGCGCCCAAACAAATGCTAAGGCCTAACCGCAGTTTAGCCATTTGCGCATGTGCACAAGCCGCGCGAAGCGAGCAAGCCGCACCAGTCCGCGCTCTGAAAGACGCCCCAAGACAGCAAATGGCGGCAAAAATATGGCGGTGGCATAAACAAATTTAAGTTATGTGCAATAACAGTTAGGCACAAAGCAATAGCCTATAGGAGTGCAATATTTTTGTAATGCGAATTGCCGCAAGTTTCTAAGCTCTTACTAGTATTGCAGCTAATTTTTTTTATATAAATGAGTTATTTGTGCAATATTAATTTTAGAATCATAGAAATTTTAGGGCATTCGTACCAAGTACAGTACAGACAGTCAGTGCAATAACACTTGTTCGTTTATGTGTAACAGTGATTGTATTGTTTATGACCAGTATATGTATATGTTTTTTTTAATGTTAACGTAAAGTCAATAGGTGTTAGAATGTGTAAGGTGGGAAAAGTGCAATAGATATCGTAATGTGTAATGTCTACGATCTGTATTGTCCTAGTACATGCCGTCACGAGATCTTTTTCTCTATTTCCTTTAGAGAAAATGCCGTGGCGCAAAACTAACTAATAAGGTATGTTCAAATTTGTGTTTTTACATCCTGTCTTTCAATACACCAACCATGACAACCAAATGGACACTTTTAGATGAGATGAATCTCAACAAATAGAGAACAAAAATTAACCCACACGAGAAAATCCTAGCAAAGCTCTGAAAATACATTCAGTAATCTCATAATTTGTTAATTGTGAAAAAATATTCAATTGTGTTTGTCTTAAGTAATATATATGTTTGTTTTATATCTGATGTTGTAAAGTATTACATGTTTATTATTTTTTTTTATTTTGGTTTTTTTTATTTATTTTTTTTTATTGTCGTTGTGATTCGATATTATTGAATGACTTATCGCGTATGATTTAGAGATCTGTAGGTACGTATCGCGGAAAATAAGTAATATAAATAATCCGTAAATAGCCCCAACATTTTTATGTGAACTAATGAGCGAGTTTGCGGAAGTTAAAAGAAGAAGCAAAATATCAGCTTTTGATATTAGCAGAATTTTGGTACAATCTCAACCCAAGTTTCGTAAGTGGAGAAAAGAAGATAGAATGTCACATCCCATGCAAACCATAGATCAGGCTATAGTAGATATGTCGCATAGTATTAACGCTCCTAACGCGAGTACTAGCGCAGCTGCCAGAGTATTTGCTAATATGGCCCCGCCTGACCCAAACGCGATTTTAAACCCACCAGGGGAAGTGGACGTGATGATTAGGGATATGATATCCGAAAGTGTGAATGATACACAACTGAATCTGAAGCAATTAGTCCAGGAAAGTGTGAGTAAAGAGATGGAAAAGGTTTATGCGGCAATAGGGAAGCTCAGTGAGGTCGGGGAACCAAACGGAGATGACAAGCGTGACCTCCAACGGGCAATCCACATCTCCACCCCCAACATATAGACAGAATAGGACCACAGAAACATCAACATTACAGATTACTCTGGGACGATATCTTAAATGAATTCCACATTTTAGTGTCGGGCCCTGCATATGAATGGTTCTGGCTTCAGCAAAGAAGCAATAATGTTTCGAGTTGGCCATCTTTAAAACATGCTCTGATGGAAAGTGTCATAATGTAAACATAGTATCATTGTATTTATTCGTCGATTATTTCTATAATAGGCGTGTTTTCGTTACACCATAAGTGCTTAATTTGTATGGGGAGCTAAGCACTATTAAGCACTATTAGTTCCCGATGAAGTTTGGTGCTTGTGTTCATGTCTTAATCGAGTATGATGTTGCATCCCATTTTTGGAGAGATTTTATCAATTATTGTGAATTAACGGGAAGAAGAAGAACAAAAATGGGAAATTATTTTAATATTTGCAAAAAGAGTGTAAACAATTGAACATAGAATTGTAAATATATGTTTTATAAATACTTTTCACGATTTTTTTGTCTGTTTCGCACTGTTCTTTCTTCGCAACTCATGACACCATTGCTACCAGATAGTGAAAATCCGCCACTTATTGCTTATGTGCCAGTTAGTGGAAGTCAGTTGTTTTCGTTGCAAAGTGCTAAACTAAAAGTGCTAGCTTGTAACGAAAACATGCCTTATATATTCGATATCGAGTACATGCATATGGATTATTCATATACATTTTTTACAGTACAAGTGTACGGAAAGTGAATAAAATGGCACTTTCTGGCGTAAATTTCTTTAACTTTGATGCTTTTGATCCACAAAAGATTTCTTGGTGTCGTTAGGTGAAACGATTTGAGACGGCTATGAAGCTGTACGATTGTAAAGAGGACAAGAAACAGTCATTGTTGTTGCATTTCATCGGTACAGGCGCCTACAACGTCTTATGCGACAAATTGACACCTAAACAACCAGAGGAAGATACATTCGCGGAAATAATCAAGGTGTTGGAAGAACACTTTGAGCCGAGGCCCAGTGAGTTGGTGGAATGTTTTCGGTTTAACATGCGCAGGCAACAAGAGTCTGAGTCAGCAGGTGACTTTGTGGTGTCATTGAAAATGTTGGCGGTTGGTTGCGAGTTTGGTGATTATTTGGGTAAGGCTCTCAGAAATCAATTTGTATTTGGTCTATGTGATAGTAAATTGCAAAGTCGGTTTTTGGAAAAGAAAGATCTGACTTTGGAGTATGCGTTAAGTGTGGTAACAGCGAGTGAATTGGCAGAAAAAGGCGGCATGGAGCTACAAAATGGCGGTGAGAAATCGAATGTGAATAAAATAAAGAAGAAGAACGATCTCAAAAGGAATGCAAAAAAGGCTGATGCAAACATAACCCATGAAAACAAAAAGTGTTTTAGATGTGGTAATACCTCGCATATGGCAAACCAATGCAAATACAAAAATTTTACATGTCATTTTTTTTAACCAAAAGAGGCATTTGAGAAAAGTGTGTTTTAAAGAGAAAAACCAAATACAACAAGTTCATGAAAAAGAAACGACAGTTGAAGAATTGGTGTTGATGAAAACTAAAAGCGAAGTAAATAAGTTAAGCAACAAAATCATGCACAGTCTGCGGGTAAATGAAGAAATGATAACTTTCGAAATAGACACGGGATCACCGGTATCAATTATTAATTTGTCAGATGCCAAACGTTATTTCCCGACATTGAAAGTGTGTCATCCCGATGTGGAGCTTGTGAGTTATTGCGGTACAACTTTGCAATGTGTTGGATACATATGTGTCGCAGTGACAGGTAGCGATGAGGATAACAAATTGAAATTGTATATTGTGCGATCGAACCAAAAACCAATTCTAGGAAGAGAATGGTTACAGAAAATTAAATTAAATTGGCAAAATATTTTTGGAGCAGAGGGCTACGGTTCAGTAAACGAAATTTGTTCAAGGAAGGCTATATTTAGTACAGAGTGCCTAATAAGGAAATACCCAAAAATATTTTCCAAGTCAATGGGTAAGATTGACAAATTACAAGTGCGGTTGTATTTGAACCCCGAAGCTACATCTAAGTTCGTAAAAGCGAGACGTGTGCCGTTTTCGATGATGGATGCTGTAGAGAAACAACTCAAAGAACATGTTGATCAGGGGCTGTTCGAAAAGGTTGAAAAGAGCGAATGGGCGACACCTATAGTGCTGGTGCCGAAAAGGGATGGAGCCGTAAGATTGTGCGGTGATTATAAAGTCACTTTGAACACGGTTTTGGTGGTCGATGAACATCCTCTGCCGACCATTGAGGAATTATTCAGCAAGATGGCTGGTGTGGAGAAGTTTTCCAAGATCGATTTGACCAAGGCTTACTTACAGTTGGAGGTCCACCCCGATGATCGTCATTTATTAACATTAAGCACGCATAAGGGACTTTATCAGCCTACGAGACTAATGTACGGAGTGTCCAGTGCTCCAGCAAAATTTCAGCGTATAATGGAGCAAATTCTCGGTGACATTGAGGGCGTCACGGTATTCATTGATGACATCAAGATTACAGCACCCAATGATGAAATACATATTCAACGCATAAATGAAGTATTGGGTCGTCTTGAAAAATACAATATGAGGGTGAACATCGAAAAATCTGAATTTATGAAGGATACGTGTGTTCTTGGGCCTGATAAATGACTACGGAAGATTCATTCGGAATTTGAGCGATATCGTCTACCCTCTCAATAAACTTCTTTGTAAAGATGCTACATTTGTTTTCGATGAACGGTGTGAAAGGGCTTTTCAGGAAAGTCAAACTGCAGATGCAGTCAGACACTGTTTTTTCGCACTATGACCCAAAATTGAAATTGGTCTTAGCGGTGGATGCCAGTCCGACGGGTGTTGGAGCTGTATTAAGTCAAATTGACAAGAATGGTGTGGAAAGACCCATTCATTTCGCTTCACAAACATTAACTGATATTCAGCAAAAATATTCGCAAGTGGACAAGGAGGCTTATGCAATAATCCATGGTGTACGTAAATTTTATGATTATTTATATGGAAATAGATTTTGTTTAATTACAGACAATCGTGTCGTGTCACAAATATTTTCACCACAAAAAGGTTTAGCCATATACTCTGCTACAAGGATGCAGCACTCCGCTATTTTTCTCCAGCAATTTAATTACGAAATAAAATGCAGAAGATCTAAAGAGAATGCGAACGCTGATGCATTGTCGCGATTACCAGACAGAGAAAAATATTCACATGTGGAGGAAGTTTTTGTTATTCAGCAACAAATGATTGAAAATCTACCGGTAACTGCAGAAGAACTTAAAAAGGAAACTGAGGCTGACAAAGAAGTTACGAAATTGTTGAAATGTTTGCAGTACGGACGTAAGTGTGACTCGAAAGATAGTTTTGGTGTGGAACAAACAGAATTTAGTCTTCAGGACGGTTGTATTTTTCGTGGAATACGAGTATACATCCCACAAAAACTTCGTGAAAGGATTCTGAATGAATTGCACACTGCACATTTCGGTATTTCAAAAATGAAAAATTTGGCAAGAGCTTATGTCTGGTGGAAGACCTTGGAAATTGAAAGTGTAGTAGGGAAATATGTAGAATGCCAAAATACGCGCCCAGATCCTAAGAAGATTAATACTACACACACGTGGATGCGCCCTAAAAAGCCATTTGAGAGAGTTCATGCTGATTACGCTGGGCTAATATTTGGTAAATATCTGTTTGTTTTGGTAGATGCGTACACAAAATGGCCTGAGGTTCATATCTGCTCGAATATGAATACTGATACTACTATCCAGAAGTGTCGCGAAATTTTTTCCCAATTTGGGATTCCAAATATATTTGTTAGCGACCATGGGAGGCAATTTGACTCGAATGAGTTTCAACATTTTTTAAAACTGAATGGAATTGTTCACAAACAAGGTGCACCATACCATCCTGCAACAAACGGGCAAGCGGAACGTTATGTTCAAACAATCAAATCAAAGTTGATGGCATCCAAATGTACACCCGATACGATACATGCGGAATTGTCAAAGATACTGATGGAATACGGGCTATACACTCAACAACAGGGAAATCACCAGCAATTTTAATGTTTGGCAGACAAATTCAGTCGTGTTTAGATTTGTTGATACCTAACGATGTGAATCAGGAGGCAGACGATCAATTACGCGCTGTCCCATCAAAGAAATTTTTTGAGGGAGAGAGAGTTGCAGTGCGAGACTACTTATCAAAGGTGAAGTGGCGATATGGAAATGTAGAGAAAATATGCGGCGAACTTCATTATGATGTCAGATTAGACGACGGTCGTATTTGGCGAAGACATGTAGATCAAATACGAAAATCAGCGGTAAATGAATGCGTGAATACGAACGTTGAATATTCAAGACCGGTACCAACTATAACAATCAACACATCAGCTGGAAGTTTACCTTTACCATTGATCCAACAAACTCGATTGCAACCAACCATTCCGAATGTTCCTGGAAATCAAATACACTCAGACTACCAAGCAGACTCAAATCCAACTGATAAAAATGTTCATGTTCCCGACGAAACTCCGAGAACAGGAAATACCACGTCAACTCCTGACGAGCTACGCCGATCAACAAGGCAACGAAAAGTACCTCAACGTTTAGCATATTCCTACCTTGAATTTGATTAAATTAAGGGGGGGGAGAAATTTCATAATGTAAACATAGTATCATTGTATTTATTCGTCGATTATTCCTATTATATATTCGATATCGATTACATGCATATGGATTATTCATATTCATCACTAATAGGTGAATATCACCACTAACACTAATTTAACACACTATTTTGCTTCAAATGTGGCAAACAAAACACCATTAGTCCCAAATGTATCAATTGCCGATCGGCCGGAAGAACGTGGTTGCCGCGGGGAACTAACGCACAGCTTCGATGCAAATTTGCAAATTTGTGATGAGAGCCAAGGAAAGAATAAATAAATTGAGAAAGAGAACAAGAATTTGAGGAATTTTTTTTTTTTTTTTTTTTTTTTTTTTATTTTCAGTTTTGTATATTTCCATTTTTATGAATGCCCCAGCGCCACTTAGACATTATTGGGGCGAGTTGGCAAGTTTATAACATAAGCTAATAAAAATTATAACTACCTATAATACTTATTAATACTTAATATGTATCTACATTTTTTTATACCAAACATTATTAATCTACAAAAGAAGCATTTCCAAATTTTGAAGTAAATATGATTTTAGGTTCAATTTAAATAATGAGATTCTCAAAAAATTCTTAATAGATTGTGGTAAGTGGTTGTATTCAGAGCAACCAATGTATTCAATGCGTTGTTTTGTTGTTTCCAATCGGCATCTTTTCACACATAGATTTGAATTGTTTCTGGTATTGAATGTTGATTGATTTCTGGAGAATGTAATAGCATGATGTCCAATATTTTGTATCGATTTATACATGAACAACAATAGCTGCATTTTGTAAAGTCCATATAACGGCAAAATGTTCTTACAAATATTCGCATACAAAGAAAAAGACGAGTATGTTAAAGGCAAGTTGTAAACAATTTTGAGAGCTCTGTTTTGGCATCTTTGAAGGCTACGAAATTCTGTGCTTTTCTTGTGTCCATATACTATTGACAAGTAATTAAAATGGCTGTGTATAAGACCTTGGTAAATTAGGAGTTTAGTTTTTTCATCAAATTTGTATTTGAATTTGTATAATATGCCAATTGCAGGGGCAATTTTCTTTTTTATGTGCTGAATATGCATGTTCCACGATAAGTTGGATTGCAAGTAAATTCCTAAGTATCGCAAAGAATTACTCTCATATAGACGGTTTTCTCCAATTAAGACATTGAACGAATTTCCACTTGCAGAGGCGTACGGACGGAATCTGACTAATTGAGTCTTTTTCGTGTTTAATATAAGTTTATTAACCCTTACATATTCAAGGATTGCTTGAGCATCATGTTCTATTTGAGCTTTCAACACGACATCATGGTTATATGGATAAAATAGACTTATGTCATCCGCATACATTATAAGTTTACCATGAAGTTTAAGGTTCGAAATATCATTTACGTAAATTGAAAATAACAGTGGACCGAGCACGCTTCCCTGCGGAACACCGTATTTCACCAGACCAAGACTACTTCGACAGGCTCCAATTTCCACGTATTGTTTTCTTCCTTGCAAATAACTCTTAATTAAACATTGACTATTTTGATCAATCCCATAAAACGGAAGCTTTTGTAACAATATTTCATGATCGACAAGATCAAACGCTTTTGAAAAATCATAGAATATTCCTGCCACTCCACCGTATCCATTGTCCAAACCATCGCACACCAAATTAACAACATTTACCACAGCCTCCTGAGTTCCACATCCTTTTCTAAATCCAAACTGTAACTTATAGAACTGGTTTGTTTGCTCCAAAAATGATGTTAGCTGTCTATGCAAGTTTTGTTCGATTATTTTATCTGTTATCGGCAATAAAGCAATTGGTCTGTATTTATCAACTGTGTCAGCATCTGTTTCCTTAGGGATGGGTATTATTTTAGATACTTTAAGGACATCAGGATATATAGAATGATCAACAATACTGTTAAACAACAATGTTAGCCTGGTACTGATCACATCACCGCATTTTTTCATAGCTTTACTCGAAATGTTGTCATAACCAGGAGTTTTTTTAACTTGCAAATTCGAAATATCTTCCAATATCATTTCGTTAGTAATGTTACTAAAAGAAAAATGTACCGGATTTTGTCTCATAGTTCTTAGCATATTAAAGGAGTCATTAGGTAACGGTATAATATTAGCTTTCATGTGTGATGCGATTTGCAGAAAATAGTCATTAAATATAATACATTTCCGTTCTTTATCGACTATAAGTTCTCCATCTTCATCCCTCAACTTTGCCTCAGATCTTTTAGATCTCCCCAAGTGATCATTTATGAATTCCCAGCATTTCTTTGGATTATGTTGCAGAGCTTCAAGCTGATTTTGATAAAATGAATTCATGCAAATTTTATTCGCTTTCTTTATAATCTGGCTTATTAGTTTCAACCTTCTTTCCAATCCACTATCACCACGCTTCTTTCTACGTTTCTTTAATAATGAGCTCTTTAATGCGATAAGAGATTGTAATTTCTCATTTACCCAGGGTGTGATTAAATTTCTGGCAGATATAGTACTTTCCTTTTGAACCGTTGAGTCCCGAATACATAATGAAAATGCATTTATAAAGTTGTGCATGTCCACAACAGGATTGCCACATATTTGGGTACTGTTCAAATTGTCGCAAATTTTTTCTTTTAAAACGGTATAATCGCACTGATGATAAAGCTTTGTTGTGCACAGTCTTGTTTCAAAATTTAATAGTAATTTGCAGGATATGATATTGTGGTCTGTTATTTTACATTTAATTGAGTCAATAGCAAGTTTGTCTGTGATATTGCTGTATGTGTTATCTATGCACGTACCACTCATTGGTCGTGTTATCATACAGTGACAATTTTTGTAATCAAATTGATATAAGAGATTTAAAATTTCACTTGCTAAACCAGGATTTCGAAAATCGACATTTGAATCTCCGAGTAAAATATTTGGTTGGCGAAAATTATGATGTAGTTCGTTCTCAATAAAATTACAAAAAGTATTCATATCACACTTTTGTGAACGATAAAATGACATAATTTTTACAGGTTTGCCTCTGATTCTAATATTATCGAGCGAAATTTGTATTCTGTCAATAAACTGCTTGCTTTCACACTCCTCAATAACGTACTGCATCGTTTCCTTTATAAATAGCGAAGTTCCACCAAAACCATCCTTTCTACAGCAGTGTACTGAACTGTAGCCTGGGATATTGTAGATCTGCTTAACATTCGATTTAAACCACGTCTCCTGTACAGCTATTATATCTGGCAAAACCTTGAACTCATTAATCAGTGATTTGAACTTATTAAATTTGTGTATTGAAGAAATGCTTCTCATGTTTACAGATATAATATGTAGTGACTGAAGTTTTAAATTTTCGAAATGTTCATTGAATGAATCTATATTTGAAAAGTAATTACTGTTTATATTCATAAAGTATATATAAATGTATATGAATATGTACAAAATAGAAAATTAAATCATTAAAAATGTAAAAAGATTAAGGGGATATGAAAACATTTTCGGTACCATCATCAGATTTGTCAGAATCTTCTACAGTTATCAGCTTTCTGCTCTGCATGCGGTTGTGATTTGTTGTAGCTTCCAAAAGAATTTGGTTAACATCATCTTCACTCTTTATTACTCTAGGCCTAGTAATTGCACTCCTTTTTGCAAATATTTTGCCACCATAAGAATAAACAGCGTGATAACCAACGGATTTTAGCGACCTGGCATATTTTAGTAGCTCTAGTGACTCTTTGCTTAGAAAATCATTTACATAAATCGATTTGGTGTTATCATCATTTTTAAATTTGGGTTTAGCACTCATAAGTTTTTCTTTGGCAGATTTAGAATTAAACTTTACTATTAAACTTTGACTAGCTTTGTTTGAATCTTTCCTCTTTAAGAAATACGCCTCGTCAATATTCTGCTCAAGAATTTCAACTCCCACTTTCTTTGATATGTCAATGACTGTTTCTGTAGCACTTAAATCATTAGATATCTGTACACCACTTATAATGCAATCATTTTTAACTCGTTGGTCGTTCAAGATTTTTACTGAGTCTTTCAGATTTATAATTTCATTTTTCAGTTTACGATTTTCTTTTTCTATGTTTTTAATTTTTTCCTTGTTTTCTAACATTGTTTTTAAAATTTCATCAAACTTCGACGACATGAAACTCATTGACTCTTGCAACTCTGCGAGCTGATCGAGTTTATTTAGTTTGCTAAGTTTAGTTTTAATTTCCAGCAGTTCTTCTCTAACTGTGTTATCAACGCCAACACACTTATGACACACGTACTCTTCTTCTTCGTTTTCACACAGATGTTTATATTGGCGTTTGTTCAACTTCGTACAAACAACATGAAATATCTTGGCGCACTTGTCACATTGTATGTTATCTTCTTTCTCTTCTTTAACTTCTAATTCGCACTCTCCACAAAATGTTTTTGCAGCCTTAATGCTTCTACGACTTGCATTCGGCATTCTTGATGTTGTTGTAATAGAGCGTATTTGTATTATTTGTGTTTTAACGTTTGTATGTTTCTTTGTTTTGTTTACACAGTGTTTTTATTTTTTTTATTAAGCTATCGACGGAGCTTATATTTTGTGACGTCTGACCGACAGGGTTGCCAACTCGATTTCTTGAACATATTCGATTAGCGAAGCTGTTATGAAATTTAAAGCCAAACGAGACCAGAGACCATATGCCATGGTAAAGATAGGCAATAAAGAAATACGAGGTCTGTTAGACTCGGGGGCTTCGGTAAGTCTGTTAGGTAATGGTTGTCGAGAGTTAGTAGAAGAGTTGGGACTAGATATAACGAGTTATTCCTCAACTATCCGAACAGCTTCGGGATATCCTCACCGAATTTTAGGGAAACTTAATATCAATATTAATTACAAACAGAAAGAAGAGTTAATTTGCCTATATCTGGAAGATCCGGACAAAGATATATTTGGGAGTCGACTTCTGGAGAGCCATCACACGAACAACAGAAGAAGTTAGATGAAGTGATGCGAATATTTGCTACTTTTGAGAAAAATGGATTATGTTGTACCAACTTAGAGAAACATGCCATAAAACTGGTAGAAGGTGCAACGCCAGTCAAGGACAAACATTATCCTATATCTCCAGCGGTCCAAGAAATCGTTTACAAGGAAATCGATAACATGCTTGCACTGAATGTGATAGAAGAGAGCGACGGAGCTTGGAGCAATAGAACAACTGTGGTCAGGAAACCGGGGAAAAATAGGGTTTGCCTTGATGCAAGGAAACTGAATGCCTTGACAGTGAAGGATGCATACCCACTGCAAAATATCGATAGGATTCTCAGTAGGATAGACCAAACGCATTACATAAGCAGCGTCGACCTCAAATATGCGTTCTGGCAAATCGAATTAGAGGAAGAGACCAAACCATATACAGCCTTCGCTGTGCCGGATCGACCGCTGTACCAGTTCAGAGTAATGCCGTTTTGTCTATGTAATGCGGCGCAAAGATTATGTAGACTTATGGACAGTCATACCAGCCAGGCTTAAATCCAACGTATTTATTTACTTGGATGATCTACTAATAATAGCCGATACATTTCACACTCATATAAAAATTTTGAGAGAAGTTGCGGAGTGTTTGAAGAAGGCCAATCTCACTATAGGTTTAAAGAAATCCCTGTTTTGCTTTCGCGAACTTAAATATTTAGGGTTTATTATAGGGAATGGCATTTTGAAGACTGATCCGGAGAAAGTAAACGCGATCCAAAAGATCAGTTTACCGAAATCTCCAAGGGAGGTTAGAAGTTTCCTGGGAACCGCGAGTTGGTACCATAGGTTTATTCAGGATTTCGCCGCCATATCCGCACCACTTACGGATACGCTGAAGAAAGGACTGAAATTCGAGATGACTCCGAAAGCTTTTTTACATTTTGGAAATCCATGGCCAAAGCTCTTGTGACTTGTAATTTATTGTCTTCTGTAAGACCCACACCCCAAAAAGAGAAAGACAAGAGAGAGTAAACAACGTTAGTGCGACTGAGTACGACACGCACGTACAAAGCAGAGAACGAAGCCAGCACAGGTGTTAGCCGATAAGCCGCCGAAGGCGAGAATTTTTAGTTAAGCCACACCGCCGCCGTTAGGTCGGCTAAAATTAGCTTAAAATCGCCGCCGTTGTACTTGGCTCATACCGGCTTAAAATCGCCGCCGTGGCTATTTTTCACGACGGAAAAAATATGTTTCTGCCCATGCACTTAAAATTTTCATTTACGATCCGACAAAGTTGTACAATAAATTTGTATATTTTATATTGCACAATAAATCAATGTCAAAGTATACTATACTGAGATGTATTTGTACGTACGTAACATATCCATAATCCGTAAAAAATTCTCCATATTCTTCAATTCCATATTTTCTCTTTCACGCTTATATATATATATATATATATATATATATATGTGTGTATATCGTCATCAGAAACGAAAAAGAGCGTAACAACAAGAAAAATGGAAAGTTTGTGGTGGATTTCGGTACACAGTATTTCACCGTACCGAAATTCAAAAGGACCTAACAACAAATTATTTCATATTTCACGGAATTTTCACAAACAAGTTATAAATCATGTTTGTGTGAATTTATATATGCATCATTATGTTTAGGTATTTTCCTGAAAACTCCGTTTTTCTAACGACAACATTTTTCATTTTATTTAGTTTTTTGCTTCTTCTGTAAAATTTTTAAATATGATACGCCCTTTTTCCTTTCTGATGACGATATATATGTATATATATATATAACAAATATATATATATAAAACAAGAAAATAACTTCTTGTCGACAAAATTTAAAATTTATTGAAACAAAAGCAATGATGTGTGATGGACCTGTTCTTATAAAAAGCGGTGGCACTCTAGGCGTTTGCTACGACTTGAGTTCGTCGGTTATGGGGTGGTTCTTTCCGCTTTAGTCCATCGACATTAATCAAATGAGTGCCAGATGTCATTTTCTTTTTTTTTTCTTATACACTATTACAATCGACAGTTACACAGGGAAACGGAAACAATGACAATGCGGACGGACTTTCTTCAACCGGACATCTAATACTTTTGGATACAAATCTAGATTATTTTTCAGTTATTTTTCGGAACCGGGTGTTGTGGTTCCATGGACGGCCCTCCCTCTGCATGACCCTAAAGTGATCATCCTTTCTGAGACTTCCATTTGCCCATAAAATGTATGGAACTCTCCCTAAAAGTTTCCCACAACTCTTCTTCAGATACGCTACATACTCGACCTCTTTATACTGTAATTAAAACATATTATTTATTTTTCTTTTTACGATTCATGCAAAGTTCACATTATATATATTCTTATAATTAGTTTCTTAGGCTGAGATTAGTATGTTAGGTTGCTTCAGATTTAATAATAATTTTGAAATGATAATAGCTACTCCAGTTTTATCAAAAAAAAATAATTAATACTTTATCTTCATCTAAACTTATAAAGAAAAACTTATAACAAATGTCCGGAACTTTATTTAATATATATATTTTTTTTGTATCCGTGACACAATGTATAACCGATTTTGGTCGTGCAATTTTTGCTTAACTCAATTGTTTTTTTTTATGTTACAAATATCAGGTTTTTTCGTTGTCTCGATTCCATGTAGTATTTTTACTTAAAAAAATAATAATCGGGCGAATTTATGATTTTCAATACAGTTGTTTTTTATCGAATAAGTGTTTCCCTGAAATTTGCGTTTTTTTCTTTACTGATGCCACTGTGACTCACTAGTGGGATGTTTTTTCAAATTGCCCTCATCTTTATAGAATATAGGTTCCTGTATGCGCTGATTTATGTACTCACTTAATTTCCGTAGTAAAGCCATGGGATATTCCCTCGGGATATTAGTGGTAGTCGTGTTGCTGGATTTGACCAGCAGGTGGTGTCCTCTACGCGGTCAGGGCACTCACATATTTGTCGGGACATTCC
Organism: Eudasyphora cyanicolor; assembly: GCA_963930755.1. Lineage (NCBI taxonomy): Eukaryota > Metazoa > Arthropoda > Insecta > Diptera > Muscidae > Eudasyphora > Eudasyphora cyanicolor. Next base: position 37,115,561 of record OZ005735.1, on the reverse strand, counting down.
AACTCTTCCCATCCAGTTGCACGACTAATTTCCACTCCAAGTGCAATTGATTGTCGAACGTAATAAATAAAATTAGCCACAATATCCTGTGCAACAACACGTAAGATATGAAATTACCTTAAAAAAAGGAATGCATGTCCGTCCTTACCCGAGCTGTACAATATAACTTATTTTTATAGTTCCCTTGTCGCTTCGGACAAATTTCTGCTTCTCAAAATCAAAAAACAATTAAAATACTTAACATTCTTTCTATCCAAAATATGAGGCTTTCTCACTTTATTCTTTCTCCTAAATTTCATCTAACTTCACTACTGGTCACTATTAGAAATTAGTACAGTCTTCGTCGACAACTTCCTCGTATATGGCGAGTGGAGTATCATCCATACTGCCATCTGTATATAACCTCGACCGCCAAGGTGACTTCAATGAAGGTCAGACTCCGCATGAGTAGTTATGTACCAAAATAGACAACGTTGATCTTGTTCCCCCCTTTTATGTACTCACTTAATTTCCGTAGTAAAGCCATGCGATATTCCCTCGGGATATTAGTGGTAGTCGTGTTGCTGGATTTGACCAGCAGGTGGTGTCCTCTACGCGGTCAGGGCACTCACATATTTGCCGGGACACTCCAACTCTTCCCATCCAGTTGCACGACTAATTTCCACTCCAAGTGCAATTGATTGTCGAACGTAATAAATAAAATTAGCCACAATATCCTGTGCAACAACACGTAAGATATGAAATTTCCTTAAAAAAAGGAATGCATGTCCGTCCTTACCCGAGTTGTACAATATAACTTATTTTTATAGTTCCCTTGTCGCTTCGGACAAATTTCTGCTTCTCAAAATCAAAAAACAATTAAAATACTTAACATTCTTTCTATCCAAAATATGAGGCTTTCTCACTTTATTCTTTCTCCTAAATTTCATATAACTTCACTACTGGTCACTATTAGAAATTAGTACAGTCTTCGTCGACAACTTCCTCGTATATGGCGAGTGGAGTATCATCCATACTGCCATCTGTATATAACCTCGACCGCCAAGGTGACTTCAATGAAGGTCAGACTCCACATGAGTAGTTATGTACCAAAATAGACAACGTTGATCTTGTTCCCCCCCTTTATGTACAGTCGTATGTTGGAGTTCAAGCTTACAGAAATAGCCGCAAGGATGCCGTGCGTTCAACGTTGTGATGTACAGAGGTCACCACTTACTTGCTGTTTGTCCAAATGATTTGTCGTTCGCTTAATCCTCAGAAACAAGACCCTTCCAAGTGGCCGTCACAGATGAGACTTGTAAAAAAAGTTTTCTTGTTTTATTATTATTATTTTTGTGTTTTATTATTATATCACTCCATTTTATACAAAATTCAAACTGGAAAAAAAATTAAAAACAGATACATTGGTCTGTATTGTATAACAATAGAAATAGAAAATTCAAATTCATTCAATAGAAGTATCAAGTAATACGACGGACGAATAATACAACAATCACACAGACAATAAAATAAAATAATAGTAAAAAAAAGCAATAGACAAAATTGTTTTTTTTTTTGAAAAGAATTTGTGACAGTTTTTATAATTGATTTAATTTAAGCAGAATTTATGTATGTAAATTCGTAAAATTATCGTTTTTATTACAAATTATTAACCGTTTAAATGTAACTCTTACCATAACATATATAAGAAAAATAACATATATGAGAAATATAATGAGAAAAAATAATTTTTGTTTTGCTAGTTAGCTCTTTGTCTTTGAATTTAGTAAAGCCTTAAAGACTTTACACACTTCATATTTTAATTAATTCATATTTTTAAATTGAATATAATTAAGTAATATTTTTAAATTAAAAAAATCTGTTCAGTTTCACCATATGTTTAAAAAAACCTTATTTTTGAGATAAGTGAGATATCAAAATAATAAAATAAGTTAACTTTTTTCTCCTATTTTTTTTTATTCGAACTATTTTTTAACTTTTTTGTATTGATTTCCGTTCATTTAAAATTGTGTTCTCTACAAATAGGACAATATTTAGAAGTTACCTCTTTCTTTTACTGATATCTCTATTATTCTATCTCACAATGACTAGCACGCTGCATTTCATTAAAAAATAAATAAAATTAAAAAACAAATCATATATCTACGAGATCGAATGAAACTCCTCCGTATAATTTCGACCACCATCGTCATCACAAGAAAAAAAGCCATGGGGTCAATTAATTATACGGAGACTACCACCACCTCAAGCACACAGGGGGCAGTACCAAGCGTCTTCGGTTACCTTGGGTACTTCGACACATACATTATGGTACCATTGCTGGCAGTTATCGCAGGCAATCATATCATCGTAATATTCTGGCTTTCCGCAATAACACAACCCGTTATCAAATTGCTGTTTACGTTTACGTTCCATTGTGGGTGTTGGTGATAGAACTACTCGTGCTCGTTTTGACGATGACTTTGTGGATGATGTAGCAGTTGGAGCTTGAGCTTTACGTTTGGTGAGTGGTGGTGGTGGTGAGAGAAGCCCCATCTCTATTGCTAGCTGTGTTGGTGACGACCTTGGTTGAGTTTCTTCTGGCTGCGACTGCGGCTGTGTTGATGCTGAAGACGAGCTTATGGCTTTTTATTTGTTTATGGTTGTGGTGGTTTTTGAATTAACGATATTAAGGAAGCTGTAGAATAAGTTGTAATAGTAATATGTAATGAATATTATTAATAGTAAAATAAAATGTATTTTTCACTGGCTCTTGTGATAAATCAGGTTGATTAATATTTAATATTTTAATCTACTAAAGTAAAAATAATATATAGAATATACTTACTAAGCACGTAAACTGTACTTGCACTCCTTTAGAAAATCAAACTGGGGATAATACCATGGCTGATTTCGCGGGTCATGTACCTATGTTCTCACTTTGTGGGACATGTTGTCCCACTTGCTCCAGAGGTATTCCATCGCTTTTCCTCCTTCCCCTTCAAAACAACAAGGCAATGTTGCATGGACTTTCTTATAAATACGCGTTTTTGAGGCTCTCCATACACTTTTATGTAAGTGTGAAGGACAAGCATGCCACGTGAGGCTTTCCTGTTTTATTGCTTGTATTAACGTGGTTGTCATAAACTGGGACATGGGCATTTCCGCCGAATGGTCAACCAGGGCCGAAAAATAAAATGTTGGTAATCATCGTATTTTATTGTGAATAATTATAAAAAAATGAATACAAAATGTCTAAATTTTTAAAATGTAATAGTTTCATAGCATATCTCAGTTGTTTTCATGAGAAAATTTGCCTAAAACTGAATTTTTTTTTTTTCCATTTTAAGCTACTTTTACAGACAATTTTATATTTAATTATTTTACATATAAAAATATATGTTATGTCTGCTCTCTTTCTAAAAAACTTCTCTATTACAATCAATTAAGAAGAGAAAAATGAAAGGAGACCAAAAAAAGTTCGATTAATTTAACGGTTAAAATACAGGGGAAAATCGTACGTTCGCGACCGCTTCACCCATTTTGCTAAAGCTAATAGGGACAAAATAACTATTACTATGTGTGGAATTACAGAGAATTCAGATAAGTAGTATAGAAGTTATTAGAGAATCAATATTTCACTAAATTGTAATCCTTTGTGAGGGAGGTACTAGAAGGGAGTGGACCAATATGGCCCATCTTCGAAGTAAAATACAACATCTATAGAACATTATAATATGTGAGTCCCCAGTGGCACATTAACATTCTCCAATTGGGGTCAAACTTTGCCCATCGTAAAATCTGCAAAGACTTATCATATTGTGGGGTTCCCGTTGACAAAAATACAACAAATATATATAATAAGCGTTCGTACTTAGACCAAACAAGATATAAGTGCCAACTTTTATCGCGATTAGACAATAATTGTTACCACTTTGATTAAAAGAATACATACATAAATATATACATACATGGACAGATGGACATAGCTAAATCGATTCAGAGGGTGATTTAAGGGCGATTGGTATAATGAACATGGGTATATATCATCTCCTTTCGAGTGTTACAAAAACAAACAGCAAAGTAATAAACATAACATTTTCTTCAATATGTTTGTACAGTCGCCTTCTAAATATTACTTTATTATACATAGAATTATATTTAAATAATTGTTATACCCTATACCACACTGTGGTTCAGAGATAAAGTTTGTGTATTTGTTTGTAACACCACACCCACACCCAAAAGGAGAAGAGATAGACCCATCGTTTATTATACCGATCGACTTGAAATCTTCGGGAGTCGATTTAACCATGTCAGTTCTGTTAATCAATCTGATCTTAAAGAAGAAAGCTCATCAGATATAGATGTATATTCCTACGATTTGGTTTCTAAGGGCTATTTTAAAGGGCTTATCTATATATGTGTGGAATTTCAGTAGATCAGATTCGAGTAAGTAACCGTTGGGGCACCTCTACTCCATCCCCTGAATGAGGTACCCCACCCTCATCGCTTGAAGTTGAAGTCAATCGTGCCTTCGGGGTTATGATTGCACCAATTTCCGAATTTCTTAGGTCACTTCTGCGATGGTGTATGTGTATGTTGATAGCAAGTACATCACACAATCGAGCATATCCATATCGAATGCCGTATTAAAACATTATTTTGGGAAAGGCAAGAACAAGATCAATGGAAAAACAAAATTCGTTAAATACGACCGTCGTCTTCGTTAAATACGACCGTCGTCTAATCTGACATCATAATGAAGTTCGCCGCATATTTTCTCTACATTTCCATATCGCCACTTCACCTTTGATAAGTAGTCTCGCACTGCAACCCTCAAAAAATTTCTTTGATGGGACAGCGCGTAATTGATCGTCTTCCTCCTGATTCACATCGTTAGGAATCAACAAATCTAAACGCGACTGAATTTGTCTCCCAAACATTAAAATTGCTGGTGATTTCCCTGTTGTTGAGTGTATAGCCCGTCTGCATGCCATCAGTATCTTTGACAATTCCGCATGTATCGTATCGGGTGTACATTTGGATGCCATCAACTTTGATTTGATTGTTTGAACATAACGTTCCGCTTGCCCGTTTGTTGCAGGATGGTATGGTGCACCTTGTTTGTGAACAATTCCATTCAGTTTTAAAAAATTTTGAAACTGGAGTACTCGAGTATCCGAGTACTCATATACCAGGACTGTATTTGTCGTTATTATTGTGATTGACTTTGTTAGTCCAGATTCACACTTGCAATTTTTTTCTGCTGAATTGCAATGTCTTCCGTACTCCCAATTTTTTTGCAATGCATTTTCTTTCGCTGTAAAGTTTTTCGACATTTCCACACTGCTTTTCATTTAATATTTGTCGTTGTTTTGTGCTCGGTTCAACATATGTAAATTTGTGCAACATACATTTTAATAAAATTTAATTAGTTTTAATGAACGGTGAAAATAAAAAATTGTCGAAACAGAATACATTGTCTGAACGCAAATGCAATTTCAAAAGAGAATTGCAGAAACAAATTGCAAGTGTGAATCTGGTTATATACAGTGGGTCACAGCTTATTTCATACAGCGTTGAAGTTAAAATTAAAATACCGAAATCTTTGAAAATATCAAGAGAATAAAGAAAATTCCAAAGCAGTTTTTTAGGATAACATATGTAGTTTTTACATACGGATTTGTATTTATTTAAATGCTGTTGAACAGCTCACTATTGTAACATAAAACAAAATTGGTGAAAATGGTGAATTTAAGTCTCACTTAAAGCTTTGGCTGTGTGACTTGTACGCTTTCTTCGTAGATATATAATTCCCATATGCAAATTTCTTTGTAGATTGGTATATATACAAGTGGTGATCGCCACAACTACAAGCTCACACTGTCGCCCATGTGATGACAATCGCGTGAGTTCGAATCGCAAAACGCAAAAATTTCCCCTTCAATTTTAATGGTCTTCGAAATTAAATTGTAATAAAATTCAAACATGGATGTAGTTATTTATCACTGCAATTAATAATTTTATTTTACTAAATTCAAATTGTTGTGGTAAAAAAGAATTCAGAACATGCATTTTGCGACTTGAAGTCACAATCGCCAATTTTAGGCGAAATGCGATTGCCATCACATGGGCGTGTGTCATGTATAAGACCCTCTGATGATATCCCCGCACAGGATTGAAATACGTATAAGGGTATGTGTTTACATGGCTTTCAGAGCGCAGTGTCTTATCTTTTCCAATACACCACAAAAAAAACTCTCTTTCGTGAGGAAGAGTTGATCGAAAAGCTGAACAATTCGAATGTGAAAACATTCAATAAATAAATCTAAATAAAAATTCACATATATTACAGCTTATTTCATACAGACTTTTTTAACATAAAAAATTCAGAAATTATGCATATTTAAACCAATTTTAGTACTTTGTATGATAGCCCTTTGCCTTTTCCAGAGCCTGCAGTCTACTTGGCATAGATTTGACCAGAATCTGCGTAATTTCGGGGGTTATTTTATTCCATTCTAACTGTAGAGCTACTTTCAGGTCATTTTTATTAGTTTTTTGTCTTTCTGGTCCAATATTGCCCACAGCTTTTCAATAACGTTCATATCTGGAGATTGTGCTGGTGGTTTCATCACATGGGGGCAATTCCATATAAGCCTAGTTTGCACTATTCCGGACTTGTGTTTTGGGTCGTTGTCTTGGTAGAAACGGAAATTGTCTCGTATTTCAAGTTTTGCGGCACTTTGAACCAAATTATTGCGTAGAATATCTAGGTACATAGTTTGGTCCATTATTGCATCTATGAACACCAAATTTCCCACGCCTGCTGCATACATATAGGCCCAAACCATCACACTACCCCCACCATGCTTCACGGTAGGTCGCAGATTTTCTTTATTGAGTTCTGTATTTGGCTTTCTCCAAACGTAGGACATGCCATCGGACCCGAAAAACACGTCCAACGGTTTCAGCACTGCATCATTTCCCAAGGGTATTCTCAATCTCAGTTGCCAGTTTTGGAGCTGACAATTTCGGGTTAGCTTTAGTTTTGCGGACAATCCATCGTTCATCAGATTATTTAAAAATTTTGTTTGGGGCATTTCTGCCCTTATTTTCAATCCTATTTTCCCTTACAAAACGTTGAATGATGCATTGTACTGTGGCGGGACTTAGTCCCACACACTCAGCAATTTTCCGTACCGATTTGTTGTTTTGAAAGTGTTTTAGAACCAATTCACGCTGTTCAATACTAGTGCGGCGTCCCATTTTTTCTTTAACGTTGAAGTTTGCTTAGTGGTGTCAAAATCAGACTGAAGTTCTTGTAAACAAATTCCTAACACATTCAAGAATGTAAAACAAAACACACAATCAATTACCGTTAGTCTGAATGAGTGAGATCGCGAATAAAAATGACTGTATGAAATAAGCTGTGAGGGTAGTCTTGTGTCAAAACATAAACATGTCCCGTTAGGAGACAACGAAACAGGTCTCTTTGATTTCTTTTTGTACATTTATTTAAATAGTGCTACGACTACATTTGCACAAATAAAATATCCGAGATAGCCGATATATTGTATTTTATCATAAAAGATCAACTGTATGAAATAAGGTGTGAGCCACTGTAGATCTGTTGTTTTCCGATTATGTTTTGATACTTCTTTCTATGTGAATGAACGTAGTGCTATAGTTTCATGTCGCAGCATTGAATGAAATTACACATTTCTTCAAGATGGTGGATGGCGTGGTTTTTTAGGAGATTTGGTAAGTAGTTGAATGATTTGAAGTCCTTTCTAACATTGTTGAATTTGCAGCACTTGAAGATTAGATGGTCCTCAGTTTCAGGACAGTTGCTTGTTTCGCAGAGGTTGGAGTTAATTATGTTTATGCTGTGGAGGTAAGGTTTCCCATAAGTATGTCCAGTAAACAGACGATTAATAATTGTTGTTTTCTGACGATAGCGTGGAGCAGAGAACCAGTGTTGCTTAGGATGGGACGGAAAAAATTGGAAAAAGTGAGTACCTTTTGTTTTTGAAGTTTCTTTATAATTATTTGTCCATTCTTCCCATAGGAGTTGGTGTATTGCTGTACAGGCATCTTTTATTGATAAACTTGGAGGGAATAATGCTACCAACATTTGCGGCGTGTTTGGCAAAATAATCTGCCCGCTCATTGGAGGGAATACCGATGTGGGACGGGACCCAGATAAAGGTGAGTAACGTAATATGTGAGGCATTTATTTTGGAGATGATGTTCGCTAGGTAGTTGTTGTTGGTGTTATCCTTTAGGGTCAAGCACGAATTTTTGCTGTCAGTTATAATGGCTGCTTTTTCGATTCCATCTTCAATTATTAGGTCTTTTGCCTTATTTATAGAATGGAGTTCTCCCATGAGAGATGATGTTTTTGAATTGATCTTGAATACAAAGTTTTGATTTGAGGAAATGTTACATACAACACAGCCTGTATGATTTGAATTGATAGAGGCATCCGTTGCCCAGTTTGAGCTCCCAATGCTTTTTAATTCGTCCAGTTTTTCCTGTAGATTACTTCTAAAGAATTCATTCGGCAATGAATTTTTTGGAAAATTGAAAATGTGCATAAGAAAGTCAATTTTATTGCTTGGAAATTCATTTTTGTTGATGACAGTGTTGTCAAAGATGTGCTTAAATTTATTGTAGATAAGACCAAGACTTGTTTTTCTAGTTGCGCAGTTTGATATTTGTTCATATAGATGCCGATTTTGAATTTTATTAACTCTTTTGCTGCTAGAAATTGTGATCGTTGTTCTGGTGGGAGAGTCAGAGATAGTGCATAGATGATGTGAACGGGAGTTGATGGTGTTAGTCCAAGATTTTTCCTCAGAATTTGGTTTTGGAAGGTCGTTATTTTTTATTCAATTATGTTGACATTTTCGAATTTCAATTGATGTATTTCGAATATCAATTGATGTTTTTCGAATTTCAATTGGTGTATGAATTTCAAATGGAAAAATTCGAATTTCAATTGATGTATTTCGAATTTCAATTGATGTATTTCGAATATCAATTGATGTTTTTCGAATTTCAATTGATGTGTTTCGAATTTCAATTGATGTATTTCGAATTTCAATTGATGTGTTTCGAAATTCAATTGATGAGTTTCAAATTTCAATTGATTTTTTTCGAATTTCAATTGATTTTTTTCGAATTTCAATTGACCTTTTTCGAATTTCAAATGGAATCTTCGAATTTCAATTGATCTTATTCGAAATTGAATTGATTTTTTTCGAATTACAGTTAAAAATGGTGTAGTACTAACTGGGGTATCTGACGTCACCAGAACAAAGAATGGACCTGGGTGATGTGTCGGATATAAAATTGTTGTGTTGTTTAGGCTATTGTAATTATGTTCAATTTGGTTATTTGATGTAGATGAGCTATGTGAAGTAGATGAGTTATTTGAAGTGTTTTGTTGAATTGGGATGCAATTTTTTGATGTCGATGGTAAATTGTTTGTGTATGAGTTGTTCTTGACCGGTAAGCCATTATTATCTTTAAAAGATTTGCTATCGTTAGCCATGCCTTGAGCCCTCCTTTTTTCGTTCAGAGGGGGAGGCGGCAGAGGTGGTGGAGGTGGTTTCCCATCTCCACCCATGTTTAAAGTTTATTGTTGAAAAATAAATTATTTTATTTAAAAGAAAAATCAGTTGTATTTTCTTTTTTTTTGGCACACTGTGGTAAGCAAACAACACTTGTTGTCTTTGGTTTAAAACCGGTAAACCGCAATGTTTTGTTGTTATAATCTTAAGCACAGAAAATAACAAAAACAAAGTAAAAACCAGCACGAAAACAGTCTAATGTCAACAAGAGTTGAGAGGCGACTGATGCCTTTTTCTTTGTATATTAGTGATGGAACAACCAACACCGTTATCGATTACTTCTCCGTAGCGGTATGCTTGAATAATCAATGTATCATCGACACATACATTGATATGCATTACGACACGTCTGTGTCACTAATCGGACCCTTGAGACGGATGTGTCGCGATTGCGATTTACACTGGCTGAATGTTCGCAGATTATCCAGCCATTTTCCACCGGCATGATTTTGGAAATCCATTGCTAAGTTATTGATTCTATAAAAAAATGATTGATATGAGGTTTATACAATACTATGGCAAGTAATACGGGGATTTCCTTACAAATTCTCTTAAAATTGGAACACCAAAATTCACAAAATGCCTTTTTCTTTGTATATTAGTGATGGAACAACCAAAAACGTTATCGATTACTTCTCCGTAGCGGTATGCTTGAATAATCGATATAACATCGACACATATGTTGAGTTGCGTTACGACACGTTTGTGCCACTAATCGGGCCCTTGAGACGGCTATGAGCAACAGCCAAGTTCCGATTAGTTATGATTCACACTTGGCAATTTTTTCCAAGCAAGTGTCAAAGTTTGTAGGAGAGAGAGAGGCAGTCGGAAAGAGGGTTCTTGAGTTCTTCGTGCAAGTTCAAAAGAGAATTTGATGAAAAACTGCAGAAAAAACTTACCTAGTATAAATCTGAACTTACACGGGCTGAATGTTCAGCAGATTGTCAGTTTTTTGTTGTGGTGAGTGGCAGTCGGAAAGGGGAGGTGGTGGGAGAAAATCTCTCCCGTACTCGGGCTTAAAGTTTTGTGTTCATTCCCACTTTGTCCTGCTACACAATTTGTCCTGCTACACAAGTTTGTAGTGGAGAGAGGCAGAGAGCTCTTTCCGCCTGCCTCTCTCTCCTACAAAGTTTGACACTTGCTTGGAAAAAATTGTCGACTTTGAGACAACAACAATTCGCACAAGGATAATGGAAACAGAATTGCGTGTTGTGAACGCAGTCAACTTCAAAAGAGAATTAGAGAATAATGTGGGATTTACACGGTACATCTGATGTATGATCATCGCGTGTACGTGTAGAAGATGCTTACAGAAAAACGATACATCATCATCAAAATCGTGTATATTGCCACATACACTTTAATTTTCACAAAAACGTTCAAATATGATGTATACATCAGTTGTACCGGCCTGTTTAATCGTGAATCACACGATGATATTTTTTAAGAAGATTCTCCGCTAATTCCCTTTTAAAATTGCATTTGCGTTCACACGACGTACTTTTGTTTCGGCTTGACGTATATTTTTTTGGCTTTTCCTGTGTGAATTGTTGTTGTTTCAAAGTGCGGATAAAAAACAAAAAAGGTTGAGCCCGAGTACGTGCGAGTTTTTTCTCCTCCCTTTCCGACTGTCTCTCTCTCCTACAAAACGCTGATAAGTCTAGATTTACACTAGGCAAGTTTTTTCAGCAGCTTATCATCAAATTCTCATTTGAACTTGCAGGCGGAGTGAGCTCGCTGCCTCTCTCCAACTAACTTAACACTTAAGGCTGGGTTAGGCAAATGTAACCGTAACGCCCCCGTAGCGTAATGAATCAGCTGATTCAATCTGACATCAAAGACACCCCAAAGGCCTTTCCAAAAGTACATTCGCATCTGCAAACTCTAGATGGCTACCCAAAAATCTTCTCACTCGCATACGCGCGAAATTGACTTTTCCTCCATCTTGTGGAAGATAGTTGCAAATACACCAGGATGTCTATACTTTAAATTGTCATTGCGGACATATGGAAATCAGTGTAAACGATTAAACAACGGAAACGAAACGTAAACGGACGGCTGAATATGCTGAAATTTTATTTGGACGGTACGTTTACGTACATTTGCAAACAAAATTAGTAAAATAATGAAAAAAAAGAATAAATTTATGCGAAACTTTAGAAAAGTAATGATTAATAAGGGATAAAATGATAAGTAAGTAGCAAATAATGTTGTTATTTTGTTGTGAATGCCTGAGTGATACAGCACGTTTTGGGTAATTGCTCCAGCGGGTTAAGTTTGCCTAACGTGCTACACACAGGCAATTTTTTTGTAGGAGAGAGAGCTCTTTCCGCCTGCCTCTCTCTCCTACAATCTTTGACACTTGCTTGGAAAAAATTGTCTTGTGTGAAACTCAACTTACTTGAAAAAATTGCAGAGTGTGAAGTAGAACTTTTGAGTGTGTAAGTAGTTACTTTGAGTAGTCAAATACTTAATACATTCCCAACACTAGCTGTCACTCGCAAATTCACTTAAAAAAAAAACGAGGTGTGCTTTTATTAAATCCATAAAAATAGCAGTTTTATGCAAAAAAGAGTTCCATTGAAGTGTCTAAATGTTGCAAAAAATAGATCTTAACTAAATTACGAATATAATTTATTAAAAAAATTAACAAATAGTTAAAGAAATATCATTTTTTTTGTGCTAGAAAAAAGCATGCGTCTATGACGTCGTTCTTCGTTGTCTGCTAATGCCTGATGAAAGAAATGAAAAATATGTGAAATAAGTGATAGAGGAATGTAATAAGTGGTGTGAATGAGATGATGGTGATCAACTACATAAAAAATATGAAAAATTTTATTTAGTTATTAATTTACAACTTGGAAAGAAGCATCAAGTCAAAAGATGAATTCCTCACAAGGTTCTAGTGAAAATATGTCCACCGCATCAAGGGCATCTCCATTGAATGCCGCCGCAGAGAGTTCTAACAATTCATCGTCTGCAGCAACTAATAATAATAATGTGACGGTGGCAACAACGCAGTCGTCTAGCATCTCAATAGTCAGCAATAATAACAGTAGTATTATTAATAGTAAAGCTGGAGCAGCTAAAACATTGCCAACAAATCAACAAAAAGCCCCAACCCGCTTAATTCGTACGATAAGACCTATAGATGTACGAAAATTACAACAATCTGGATTGGACCGTAAAATTGCAGAAGCCTTGAGTAAACAGAAACAGACAAAAGTACAAAAATCCCCGGCCGTAACTCCAAAAATAGATGTAACTGCTACTATTGCTCCTCCGAATCATGTTAAGTACATGAAACCACTTGCAACATTGAGCCTGCCGACGGCAGCGGTGCCCGCGGCTCCACCGCATGCAGCTGCTCCACTGCAATCAGCAGCTCCAAAGCAATCCGCAGTTCCACATCTTTTAAATCCAACAAGCCGCACGCTAGCGACTCAATCGCCACCATCAATTTCGTCACCGCCATCTCTGACGGTTACGGCAGGTAATTAATTATTTTGTTATTTTGTTTTATGTGTTTAACTGTGTCTGAGCACGTTGTCTGCTTACTGCTACATTGTTTTATTGTTTTGATTTGAAATTTCTCTTGGTATAAACAACGTTAGATAGAGTCGGATTTGATGCATTCGTGGTTGCGTGGTTAGTGTTGTTGTTTAGGAAATGTAGGTGTCTGGGTTCAAACCCGGACCTGATCATTTTCGATCTCGTTTGTTATTTTTTGTTTCAAGGCTTCTTTATGCAGGAATGATTGATACGAAAAGAGAAACAATAAAAAAAAACAAATAAAAAGGTGAGGAATTTCTTAGTTTAGATAAATATTTTATTTTTCGTTTTTTATGGATCTTAGGAATGGATGTGTTTAAGTCAAGGAAAATGCAAACTATAGAAAATAATTTAATTTAGAATAGTTCTTGCTTTTCTATTTACAATAGAAAGGGGACAATTTACATTAATCGCTTAATAGCAGCTAAATTTAAACAAACATAACAAGCCGATGGGACAAACTACCAACATTATTATAAACTTTTTAATCCCAAAAAAACTGCTCCAAAATTCCCTCCAGATGCAGAAAAGCATAATCTACAGAAATACATCAGATTACGACTAGGAAACACATATCTAACACATCGATATATCTTTAACAGCTCTAGACCTGAGACATGTCCACTATGCAATATTGAAAACCTAAACATATAACATTTTATCTTAAACCGTTTTTACCATAATTACTACGTAATGTAATAATAGATAATTTAATTGCAGTCAAAATTTTTAAAATATTGTAATATTTTCCACCTAATATAATTTTACATTTGTATATTTTGAATAGTTTAGGTCGAAAACCTTTGTTGTTAGTAACTAAAAAAACACTTTTATTCTCATAATTTATTATGTTAATAATGATAAAATAATAGTAATACTTTTATCGCTTTCGAACTGCAGAAATCATCGGAACCATCTTGTTTTGACAAACAAAATTATCAATAATACGATCACCGACCCCAATGTTCTCTACTTCCCATATCCACAGCTTCTGCAGAAGTCATTGGAGACAATAACCAACTTACTAATGTTTAGGTTAGGGTGGCAGTCGTTTTTTTGCCAGCTCACATAGACAAGTTTAGGTCCCTAATGTTACCACGGTCTAAAATGCCCCCCGTCGAATACAACCTGTTTGATATACAAATTTATTGTATCTGTAACACTGCCTACAATGGCCGACCCCAGTATGTCCAGTCGTCGTTTACTCAAAGCGGGACAGTCGCATAGCAAGTGCTCAATGCTCTCCACTTCTTCCTCATCTCCATAGCTTCTGCAGAAGTCAATGAAGACAATATTTGTTCGTCTATCAGGCGGTGTCCCGTCAGAACTTGTCACAGAACCGTCACACTAACGTAGACAGTCTTTTCCTTTCTAGTGCGAGGAGATATTTTGACCTTCTCAGGTCATATCTTGGCCAGATTTGTCTAGCTAGCCTACGGGTGCCGAGTTCTGCCCATCTTTCGTTGGACTGTCTGAGTTGCCTGTGGATAGTGGCGCACCAATGTATACAAATTCTTCGAGAATTTGTAATGTCGTTCCTTTCCTAGCAAATTCATCAGCTTTGCAGTTCCTCGGGATATCCCTATGCCAATGCCCAGTCACCCATATGATGTGTGTAATAAACTGCCCATCCATCTCGTTAAGAATTCCGCGGCAGCCGAGGGCTGCTTGTGAATTTAGGGATGTGGCCTCCAGAGAATTGTTGGCAGCCTAGCTGTCCGAATGGCAACGCCAGTGTTGGTTACTATGTTGGGTCTCAGCCACTTCCCATATTGCCATTACTTCGGCTTGATAGACACTGCAGGTATGTGGTCCTCTGTGAGCTATATCCAAACTAAGTTCTTCACAGTGTACTCCGTGTACATACGTATAAAAATGCAGATGCTTTCTATTACCTGCTATTATGCCAACCTATTCATCTCGGGCTGGTATCATAGTGATGTAGTACCTCTCGAAGGTGTACACATTTGGTACATAGTCCACTCGGTCGGCTCCATTGAACTACACTTTGATATCCTCATGTGCTGTACTTCTTAAAGCTTGGCTTATGCATAAGCACTGCTTATTAAGCAGGCAGTTCTCTGAACCTTTGATAGTAGGTTGGTGATGGTTAGTTTGTCACTTGTCGTCCACCATACCACAATGCCGTATAAAGTATTGGACGAACTACTGCAATATATGTATGTGTAGGTCTTTCTCAAGTGTCACAGGCCAAAAATTAGATCTTTCTCAAAATTCTCAGAAAATGTTGCCCTAGTATGTGGGAGTAATGACCCACAATATTAAAAAAATTAAATGAAAATTGGAGGCAGGGGTCGAGGTCAAAGTAAAAAAAAAACGATTTTTTGCCTCTGTATTGGGATTTTCAAGTTAATTTTATTGCTACAGGCATAAGACATTGAAAATAGAAAATATCGTTTCTAAAAGCATTTTCCGCGTACTTTTCATAAAAAATACTAATTTTATTTTTAATTTTTTTCGGTCACTTTTCGCCGAAACAAAAATATAAATTGCGATATCTCAGAATCGATCTAATTTTTTTCCTTAAATTTTTTATAAAAAATGGTCCATATGTACTCTACCGATGGTGTGAATTTTGGAGTGGGGACGACATGGGTTCAGAAGTTACATTATAACAACCGAATTTCTTCACCAAATTACCAAACAAAAAAATATTTGAAAAATAAAATCAACAAACAAAATCTGGCCCATCTAGCCAACTTGTTCAGAGCCACCTGTAAGATGTCTCTGAGGGCGTTTTCGAATTTGCCACTAACTGCGGTTGCCACGTCTTCCGCATATGCCAAGACATTGCAGCCACAACGTTATAGATTGAGCAGGATTTCATTCACCCTTAGGTTCCAAATTAGTGGAGACTCTCCTTCTTGTGGGGTCTATCTGTTTACATGCCTTGTTACAGTTGTGGACCCAAGACTTGCTATTATGCGTCTTCAGTTGAGCAAGCAATCTAGTGAATGTTGTCAAAAGCTCCTTCAATGTCAAGAAATGCCACCATAATGAATTCCCTGAAATCTAGAGACGATTCGATAGTGCTCACAAGTTCGTGCAGAGCAGATTTATTGATATTAGTTATTGACTTGAATTTTTGTAAATTATTTTTTGTTTATTAATTAATATTTTTGGTTTTATTCGACCTTTTTATTGTAAATTATTTAATTAAAAGATTGTTCAAGCTCGAGGTCTGGTTTGTTTTTAAATTTTTATTTATTTATTTCCACTATTTCGGAATTATCTTTTGAATTCCGTCATCAGGGATCATGTTGTATAAAAGTAAAAACACAACAACAAACAATACTTAAAAACTACTGTAGTGTGACTACTACCGTCGGATGTAAATATTGCACTCTGCAATTTTTTACTTTTACACAACATGTATGTATGGATATTTCGAGTTGAAATTTATCAAAAATATTAGAAGAACCTAAATATTCAGGAAAGAAAATAAATAATTTTGAAACTCCGATGTAATGTGTGGATATATCGAGTTTGATTTTGGCCCAAAGCTAATCCAAGAGCAACCAAAATTGTATAAGACCAACAAAATTCACCTTTTAGTTGTGAAAACACCATATTTGCTAATTTTCTTAACATAACCTCAAATTTGTTTTTCTATACAAATACTTTTAAATCAATATTTTGACCACTCCACAAGTGGCACATTTAAAAACAAGCAATACAGAATTAAAAAGAACCAAAATGTTATAAAATTAATAATCAGGAAAGAAAATAAATAATTCTAAAACTTTGGTTTAATTAATGTATAGATATTTTACTTTGTAATTTGGACCAAAAATTATTTAGGAACAACAATAGCTTCATAGGTTTAATAAAATTTCCCATATAGACATTAAGGCATAAAGCTTGTTAAATTTCTTCACATAACCTCAAATTTGTTTTTCTAAAAGCAAATTTGTTTTTCTAAAAGCACTTTTAATTTAAATTTTCACCAATCCATATTAAAAAACGGCCCAAAAAATATAAAATATTTAAAGAAATTTAATAATTTAAATCGTTGGTCGAATGTATGGATATTTTTTGACTTAATTTGGGACAATAATTGAAAAAAAAAAAAACAAAATAAACAACTCTTCACATTACGTTTTACAATTTTCAAAATACAGCGCATATATACATAGATACATAGAATCGTCTTTAATAGCCGATATGCCGCTCTATTATAAAATATTTGCCAACCAATGCCACTGGTGCTATTTAGCTCAGTTAGGTAAGAGGAGGTTCACGAGGCTCACTTGATTTTGGACAATTTCAGGAGCGCAAGTTCAAATCCCAACAGCGCGAAAGATCCACTATATGAGACAGAAAAAAACATCATAACATAAGCATAACAAACAAAACCAATTCGTCGTTCGCATTTATTAAGCGACAGCTAAAAGGGAACCGGTATATATTTTACAAAAAAGTATTTTCGATTTTTGTATCTAAAAATAGTCGTATGCTTATCATGAACATTTGACACTCATGGAGTTTGTATAATTTGGCCGAGTGTGCTAAGGCGTCGGTCGTTTGTTCGTTCGTTTACATAGCGTTGGTTGTGTGAACGTGAGTTCGATTTCTGCTTCGGCTGATTGTGTCGTCGTCTCCTCTTTGTTTGCCTTATTTGTTTGTTAATGCATGTAAAGTAGTTATTTATTTCAAATTTTATTTGTTAACTGTGTGTTTGTTAATAATTTCGCTTTTTCTTATAGCTTCTTCACCCAAACCTTCTTTAACCATAAAACCTATTATACCGCCTAAAATTACCATTACTGGCCCGGAGGCACCCAATAATGAGAGGCCACAGCCACCGCAGGAAATA
This sequence comes from Eudasyphora cyanicolor, assembly GCA_963930755.1. Classification (NCBI taxonomy): domain Eukaryota; kingdom Metazoa; phylum Arthropoda; class Insecta; order Diptera; family Muscidae; genus Eudasyphora; species Eudasyphora cyanicolor. Next base: position 37,097,552 of record OZ005735.1, on the reverse strand, counting down.
AGAGATTTAACACCTGAGCAACGCATGAAGCATGTTAAAAGCTTGTTGCATAAAAAGCTTTTACAAAGGCAGACCTTTGTTGTAAATCAAGACGGACATCGACTGTACACGCATCTCAAGACGCCTGAATCACCATCGCCACCGCCAACACCACCAATACCATTACCAACACACAAATCCCAGAGTAGTAAACAAATATTGCAAATTCCAGATAAATCATCACAACAAACACCACCCCCTTCAGAGATTCGTGTTATAAAGGATGGACAAATGAGCCCGAAACTACCCATAAAGCCAAGGATTTTTAATATTTCCCAACAGCGGCAGCAACAAGGGAGTCGCATAGCTCCAGATGTACCACCAAGAATTTTGAATAATACCCAACAGGTCAAGCAAATGGCTCAAGACCCAAAACCAAGAATTTTAAATAATCTTCCCAAGCATCAAATGAACCAAATGGCTCTAGACTTTGCCTATAACAACAATAATAGACAATGGCTTTCCCCAACGATGACAGAGGATAGACATCACAACCAAACACCAACGGGAAAAAGCTTTAATCAACAAGCAGCGAATACTTGGGGCCAGGAAACATTTTACCCTAAACAATTTGCTTATGACCCAACAAATGTGGCAGCCATGACATCTTCCAATACAGCCTATACAAACGTGCCTTCATCTTCTTCGGGGCTTTACACGGGAAGTTCCCATCATTTGCACAAACAGTGGCTACACCACAAACAGATGAATTCTGCAAATAAGGCTCCCGAAATTTTGTATGACAAACAGTGGTTAGCCTTTCATGATAATGCTAAATCAATGGATAAATCTGTAAATAATGCTTACATGGACAAATATCTGATGCAACAAAATTCATCGCCGAATAACATACGCATGTATCAGCAGAAATCTGGACAAGGGCAGCTTTTCTATGGTGTAAATAATGCGGCAAGTTTTTCAAATGTGGATAAGCAGTTTAGCCAATCTCCGCCTTCTATATCCAATCATAGAGATAATACTTCAACGCAGCAAACCAATCAAAGGGAAAGCAACCTAGAAATATTTCCTTCTTATAATAAATCTGTTGGCATGACCTCGTCTAAAGTTTCCTTGAAAACTGCAACTCCTTTATATACAAATATAACGAAATTATCACCTCAAACACCTTTGAGTGAAATTAGAAGCCATGAAGTTTTTCACAACGAAACCACACCCTCTAATAAATTGTCAACAAAGCCAAAAACACCACAAAAATCTCCTCAGGATATAGCCAGAAAACTAGATTTTCAAATGGAAGATCCTGTCACAACAAAGCCCACACATTATAATCCAAATAGTTCAGCAAATACTCCCAGTCCCTCTACTCTTCCTATTCAAGATAAGCTATACATTAAAAATGCTCAAAATTATCAGGAAATACCCAAAGCTTGTGTAAAAATGACTCCAACATCCCCCCAGGTTCAGGGAAATACTGTGGGAAAACAGAGATTTGTTATACCAGATATGTCACCATTGAAGACACCATTTCCTACAGCAAATATGCCTCAAGAGGCACCATTGCCTAACATTGATAGCTTTAAAAAGCCATATCCTTTGCCATCAGATTCCAGCCATTACTATCATATGTCACCAAATCAACAGCAAGCCTCCATAATGGGACCAAACACCGGTCTTATAAACACCAATTATCATATACAACAATCCGCGGCAAACTCTGCAAGGGATAATCAGTCACTATCAGCAGAAGCAACAGCAGCCCCCATCACCCCCAATGTAAACATGAATACACCACAAATGATGGCTCCCAACTCCTTAATAGTTTTGGAAAATAAAGTACTCTCTCAAGATGAAATGATTGATTTGACAGCCTTGCGTTTATCCACCTCGAAAATTGATGCTCCACAACGTTTTGCCCGACCGCACAAACCTATACCCGAAGTGGTTATAAAACAAGAGAAACCTGATGATTTTACGGCAAACGATAGTGCACAAACGGTCACAGGTTCCCAACAAAATCCGGTGAAAGAAAGAGATAAAGACAAATCACGTCCCTCAATAACAAACAAAAGCCTAATACTAACCTCCTCGAAGCAAAATAAAAAAATTATTGTGAATGCTTCAAAATTGAAATTACCGCCAGAGAAAATAGCCGATTTGGCCAGGAAAATAGCCGAAAGGACAGCTAATCAAGCATTGATTGCAGCAGGCAAGACAAATATGGCAACATTAGAAGAAAATAAACCAAATAGCGAAATGGCCAACATCAATACTAACCCCATTACTTTAAAAGTTCTAAGGAAAGTAGACGAAGCTAAGGGTGAACAAGAATGTGGAGCTATCGAAACAAAACAGCAGAGCTTCAAACAAACAAATATCTCCTCTTCCTTCGATCTAAAACAAAATAATGAACAAACTGCGCAGCAAATCTATAGAAATTTTATTACCAATGCCTCAGCGTCTCAATCATCGTCTAACTTGGGCAAAAAATATTTTCTCATAGTGAAAAAAGAACCACCACCAGTCAAACAAATGACGAGCAATATGAAAGATAATATAAATGCAAAGGCGTCTAATCTTGCCGAGGAACCCAACAAAATAAAGCAATTACCGCAAATAGAATCGATAATGAATACCTCCTGCCCTGAACTTTCCTTTAAATATTCCCCGGCAAAAAATCGCCAACCAGCAGTTGAAATTATTGATGAGCCACCCGATGAAATAGAAGATAGTTTTTCAGCTGTAGACTTTATAGCTTCGCTGGCTAGCAACAATCCCATAACC